>PRKT01000710.1:161335-174187 GCA_003671525.1 Saccostrea glomerata
GAGGGGGGGGGGGGGGGGGGATAAGGTGGATGAAGTGCCTATAGTGGGACAGACATGAAGTGAAAAATTAAATCTCAATTACTGTAAAAGCACAAATATTCGTGGGGGATTAAATTTCGTTGTTAACATTTTTCAATGAAATTAAATCCCACATGAAATTTTATATGACTATATATTGAAAAGGCTTACTCTCAAACAAAGAAATTAAATGCCAATGAAATTAAATGCCAATGAAACTATTTTTGATGCTACAGTCTTATCAGAGACTTCTACTAAGATATTGTTTAAGAGTAAATATCTTCATATTTATTGATGGTATTTCTTGAACAGCTTCAGAAGTTGGACATTACACGTCATTATGAACACGAACGTGACCAAGTGTCGCGTCTGAAGTCTGAACGGGAACATCTGAGGTCAGAGGTCAAATCACTGAAAGACTCCATAAACGAGAAGGAGAGGACTCGGGACTCGGAGAAAGTGACCGAGCGACGCTCACAAAGACAGCTGGAGAGAGAGAGAGACGAGCAGAAAATGAAAATGGTGAGTACATTTAATAACCGAGCGCCGCTCACAAAGACAGCTGGAGAGAGAGAGAGACGAGCAGAAAATGAAAATGGTGAGTACATTTAATGTATCATGATATACTAGTAGACAGTAGCGCGAGCCCCTCATTGTTATATCAAAGTAATAAAAGTGTGAAATACTATTCCGCTGACTAAGACAGATGGAGAGAGAGAGAGACGACCAGAAAATGAAAATGGTGAGTACATTTAATTTATAATGATTTACCAGTAGACAGTAGCGCGAGCCCCTCAGTGTTATATCAAAAAAATGAAAGTGTGTAATACTATTCAAAGAAAATTTATATTCAGAAAGGAAAGCAGAAGGAGTATTAAATATACCACGTCCTAACATTGAGCTAATTTAATGCTAGACAATGTGAAGGATTGAGATCCTGAACGAGAATGAGTAGTGAGGTTGAACATTTGAAAAACTCTTTACAAAATAGAGACTAGTATATGTGGGTCATAGTTTACATGAGGTCAACACAGACCTAACTTATTACACTGTTACAGTAATGGTTAATAATTAAAAGAACTTGAAAACCTTACAGCATGAGAACGAGTTAGAAATCCAGAGACTGACTCAGCGAGTGTTGGACATGGAGGATCAAATCACGGCAAGTCGAGAGCGGGAGATGGAGGCCGTGCGCGAACTGCAGCAGGAGAAGCTACGCACGTCTCAACATCACGCAGACTCCGAGGGCAGCGAGGAAGATCAGGATCACTGGAGCGTTTATAAGACACAGCTGGAGAGTATTTGTCAAAGTCTACAATATTTAATATTACAATATCAGGACCAACTTTCCTCAGGGTAAGAATTCCAAAACTTCTCTTAATGTAATATCCACTTAATATAATAACCACTTTAGTTAATATCCTCATAATGTTGTGTTTATTACAATATTTGTCATGGTCTGAAGAAGGTGATATTACAATATCTGGAACAGTTCTCCTCTGGGTGGGAAATCGCAAAGTTCCTAAATATAATGTACACTTTAAAAAAAATACCCTTTAATTGTAATGTCTTTTATTGTAATATATACAAGATTATCTGTTAGTGTTCACAGATTTCATACAATATCAGCATCATCTCTGTCCAGGCTAAGTACTGTCTCCACTTAATGTCTACATGTGCATTTCATCAAGATTAAACAAACCATTATGAAAACATGTTATAATTGTAAAAGAATTCAATATAGAAGTTTATTTTTCAGTTTCTTGCAAATTACAAAATTTTGGGAAATATAAGCGATCATTATTTTTCAGAGTTCAAGGTGCAGTGAATGTTCATGGATTAGAAAGATCACTGAAGGACTTACTGGGTGAGCTCAAACAAACCCAGATGCCACTGACTTTTGAATCGAACAACACAGACAATCTCATGAGTCGCCCCAGTGCTCAAGCAGTGAACGAGAGAGTGCTACATCACAATTCTGAATTAACGAACTTTGTGACAAGACTTACAGAGGAAAAAATGGAGCTACGCAACACTCTTGGAAGACTTGAGGAGGAAATCTGGAGATACAGGCAGAGGGGTTCCGAACATCAGGTGAGTAGATATGGAGATACAGGCAGAGGGCTTCCGAACATCAGGTAAGTAAATCTGGAGATACAGGCACAGAGGATCCTAACATCAGGTAAGTAGATATAGAGATATAGGCAGAAGGGTTCCGAACATCCTGTAAGTGTATATTGTCCCATTTGTTCCAAAACTTCTTTAGTATTCTATACACTGTCAATTTCAAGAATTTTCTTTTTTTTTACTTTTTAAATTTTGGATAAAATAATTTAGATGAAAAATAAAATTTGAGATGAAAATATTATTCATTAATCAGAAATATTGATCAGAAATGCAAAATATTAAACTTAAAAGCTTTTTTTGCATAATATTTTATTGAAAAAGCATATTAAAAAGATGAGTAGAGTTGAATTTTTACCCCCTGAAATTCTCAAAATTTTAAATTTAAAATTAATTTTCAATTTTGTGTAGAACGGCCACGACGTCAGTGAGAGCCACCATGATCAGGAGAATCGTCACTTGGAGGCCCGCGCGGGGTGGGCCAAGGAGCGTCTGTCTCTACAGCTGTCACTCAATCAGATGGAGCGGGAACTAGACAAATGTCGGGCGGATCTAAGATACGAACGGGAGCGTACCTCCGTCATGACAGGACAAAGCACTGAGGGAGATAGAGACAGGGTAAGTAAAATAATAATGTCGGGCGGATCTAAGATACGAACGGGAGTGTACCTCTGTAATGACAGGACAGAGCACTGAGGGAGATAGAGACAGGGTAAGTAAAATAATAATGTCGGGCGGATCTAAGATATGAACGTGAGCGTACCTCAGTAATGACTGGAAAGAGCACTGAGGGGGATTAGGGACAGGGTAAATATATTTAGATATTAATTAAAGAGGTTTGTTAATTATGTAGACAGACAAAATACAGAGGGAGATAGAGACAGGGTAAATATATTAAGATATTAATTAAAGAGGTTTGTTAATCATGTAGACAGACAAAGTACAGAGGGAGATAGAGACAGGGTAAATATATTAAGATATTAATTAAAGAGGTTTGTTAATTATGTAGACAGACAAAGTACAGAGGGAGATAGAGACAGGGTAAATATATTAAGATATTGATTAAAGAGGTTTGTTAATTAAGTAGACGGACAAAGTACAGAGGGGGATAGAGACAGGGTAAATATAAGATATTAATTAAAGAGGTTTGTGAATTATGTAGACGGACAAAATACAGAGGGAGATAGAGACAGGGTAAATAAAATAATAATGTCGCGCGGATCTAAAATACGAACCTGAACAGACCTCTGTCATGATAGGACAGCGCACAGAGGGAGATAGGGACAGGGTAAATAAAATTACGAATTATCAATATATTTTAATTCTGAGGTCAGCTGATTTTATGTAAACACTAAGGTTTATTATTGTATACTATTAGGTATATTGTGGTGAAATGTCAAGCTTCTTTGTTTTAATCTTGTTTTGGTGTACATTTTAGATCTTATCTTTTAGCAGCAAGTCTTGCCCCTTTCTCAGATTTTGTTGACATTCAACAGCAGTAAGAAACTGATAATGTTATATCCAACCTTAATATTGTTAGAGCTATGCATCCTTAATATATTGACCTGAAACGTTTGAGCAGCAGATATCAAGTGAATCTGTCTGTTTCTGTTTATCCATTTTAAAAAATTATGACCGTTTACAAATTCGGAGACTCTGTTGAGGGCTGGCGGCTAACCTAAGGTCCTATTTATCTTTGTTATTTCTCTCTATATAATGACTGTTTACAGATACAGCGACTCTATGGGAAGTACTTGAGATCTGACAGCTATCTTAGTTAATTCTCTCTATATAATGACTGTTTACAGATACAGCGACTCTATGGGAAGTACTTAAGAGCTGACAGCTATCTTAGTTAATTCTCTATATAATGACTGTTTACAGATACAGAGACTCTATGGGAAGTACTTGAGATCTGACAGCTATCTTAGTTAATTCTCTCTATATAATGACTGTTTACAGATACAGAGACTCTATGGGAAGTACTTGAGAGCGGACAGCTATCTTAGTTAATTCTCTCTATATAATGACTGTTTACAGATACAGCGACTCTATGGGAAGTACATAATAGCTGACAGCTATCTTAGTTAATTCTCTCTATATTATGACTGTTTACAGATACAGAGACTCTATGGGAAGTACTTGAGATCTGACAGCTATCTTAGTTAATTCTCTATATTATGACTGTTTACAGATACAGCGACTCTATGGGAAGTACTTGAGAGCTGACAGCTATCTTAGTTAATTCTCTCTATATTATGACTGTTTACAGATACAGAGACTCTATGGGAAGTACTTGAGATCTGACAGCTATCTTAGTTAATTCTCTCTATATGATGACTGTTTACAGATATAGCGACTCTATGGGAAGTACTTGAGAGCTGACAGATATCTTAGTTAATTCTCTCTATATAATGACTGTTTACAGATACAGAGACTCTATGGAAAGTACTTCAGGGCTGACAGCTATCTTAGTTAATTCTCTATATTATGACTGTTACAGATACAGAGACTCTATGGGAAGTACTTGAGATCTGACAGCTATCTTAGTTAATTCTCTATATTATGACTGTTACAGATACAGAGACTCTATGGGAAGTACTTGAGAGCTGACAGCTATCTTAGTTAATTCTCTCTATATGATGACTGTTATAGATACAGAGACTCTATGGGAAGTACTTGAGAGCTGACAGCTATCTTAGTTAATTCTCTATATTATGACTGTTTACAGATACAGAGACTCTATGGGAAGTACTTGAGAGCTGACAGCTATCTTAGTTAATTCTCTCTATATGATGACTGTTTACAGATACAGAGACTCTATGGGAAGTACTTGAGATCTGACAGCTATCTTAGTTAATTCTCTCTATATGATGACTGTTACAGATACAGAGACTCTATGGGAAGTACTTGAGATCTGACAGCTATCTTAGTTAATTCTCTCTATAATGACTGTTTACAGATACAGAGACTCTATGGGAAGTACTTGAGAGCGGACAGCTATCTTAGTTAATTCTCTCTATAATGACTGTTTACAGATACATAGTCTCTATGGGAAGTACTTGAGATCTGACAGCTATCTTAGTTAATTTTCTCTATATAATGACTGTTTACAGATACAGAGACTCTATGAGAAGTACATGAGAGCTGACAGCTATCTTAGTTAATTCTCTATATAATGACTGTTTACAGATACAGAGACTCTATGGGAAGTACCTGAGGGCGGACAGCTATCGTAAGGCCCTCGTCTACCAGAAGAAGTATCTCCTGTTGTTACTGGGCGGTTTCCAGGATTGTGAGCAGACGACACTAGCCTTGATCGCCAGGATGGGGGCCTACCCCTCCCCAGAGGACTTACAGAGGGGGGCCAGGCACCGCAGGCCCTTCACCATGTTCAGAAGTGCTGCCAGGGTCGTTGTGGCTGTGTCAAGGTCAGATATTTAGATGTTCTTATTTAATGTTAAGGTCTCTGTTTAGAGGTCCTGTCAAGGTCAGATATGTTTTTATTGAGTTTTTAGATTAAAGTACTTTGAATCATATTACAAAGCATAAAAGGATTTTTATTATATATTTTAAGTTACTATTCCTAGGTTAAGGGACAGAAATCTTTAAGCTTATATTAATAATTTTAAGCTTTTAGATTTAATTGTTCTCATAAATAATGATTATAACAGTTACTGTTCCTAGGTTGGGGAACAGATATCCTTAAGATTCTGCTAAATTGTCCATTATAATGAATGTATTAAATCTGTTGCTGTTTTAAGGATGCGTTTCCTGGTGAGGAAGTGGAAGAGAGCGACACGAGTCGGGTCTCCCGTGATGGGGGGAACCGTGGACCTTCAGCAAGGTAACGGAATCAGATACAATGTATAATTAAATAAGAAAATTAAAAAGAAATACGGAACAGTTTACGTTTTGTTAAAAGCCAGAGTTAGATCTCTGTAGAAAGATGAAAAATGAACTATGTGTCAGAAATATAGGAATTATTAAAAAAGGAAATTATCAGTTTTTAGAAAATTTTTATTTTTATTCTCCAGTAAAATGTTTATAGAAAGCTTCTTTAAAGAAAGAAATAAACTGGATGTATCAGAAGCACATATTAAGATTTTAAAGTGAAAAAAAGGAAGCGAGGACTTGATATGCACCAGACACTAGACACGTGTGATAAAGCTTATGTTAAGGTTCATAACTCTCTGCTCACTAATATAAGATGCTGCATTAACTTATTATAAGTGATTTTCAAACAAATAAAATAAAACAATTATAGCATAGCTTTCAGAGTATAATTGGACAAAAAAAGACAGCAACTTTGTAAATTTATAAAGAATGAAAGAAATTCCTGTCATTAAGAGTTATCTCTCTTATCAGAGTATCAATGAACCTTAAAGTAAAAAATCCACTGTTTTATTTGCAGGTTACACACCAGATACACACAGTTTTTCACCGCCCCGCATCAACACACAGTCACGCCTGAACGCCTCAGGACAACTCAGCAGTCACTCATCATCCCCCCTTGTCAACACTCAGTCACGCATGAACGGCTTCGGACCTCTAAACAGTCACCCATCAACCCCCCTCAATTCCAGCATTCCCCTGTCTCCCTACAGCCCCTCTTATCTGTCTTCCAGCCATTCTCAGCGAGACACCATTCATGGATCTACTCATCAACCACTAGAGGGCGCTTCTGGTGGTTACCATGTGAACGGGAGTGGGATAGCCAATGGGATTTCACCTTATCAGTCAGTGGGTGGGCCTTCTGAAGGTTACCGTGCCAATGGGAACTTTTCTGTTCATATGACCCCTCCCACCAGAGACTACAGCAGCAAGCCTCATCCCTCCTCCTCGGAAACCTCAGGTGCTAGAAGGTATGAGTTTAGTACAGTGTATGATAGGGTTTGACTGCTCAGTAATCAGAATTTGTCAAGATATTTTTCATTAATGTTAAAAAATCTGAATTTTAAAATTTGTTCTTTTGTAAAAAGAAGGTGCTTAATACTCTTAACACCTACATAGAAAATCAGTATGGGTAATTGTATTTTCTTTCTGTAAAATACATTAAGTATATGTACTGTCTAAACATTCTAATATTTTCAATGTTAAGAAAATGCAATACCAACACTTACATTACTTTTCAAAATGTGCATTGTGATAAATTAAAGTCTTTATAGGAATTGTACTAGAGGTAAACTGGCTAATATCTTTTTACAGAAATGTACTTTTGCTTTTTACAGAAAAATTTTATCATCCACCGTGTCTACCCCTTCTAAATCCACCACTGCCTCGTCGGTTCGTCGAGTGGGAATATCGGAACCGGAATCTGTTCATGATGACTACATCAACCGGCTCGAGAGTTTACAACAGCGGCTCAGCAATATGGATTCAGGTGTGTATAAGGACCCAGGTTCAAATCCTCTAATGGCTAACTGTTTTCTCACATATGTATAAAAATGCTGATTCAAATCTTCTATAGTCTCAATATTTGCTTTTGTGTATAGAGATGTATAATTTTTATTTTATGTACCATTTCATATCTTCTAAGGTGTTTACTGTTTGTTTAAAGCTGATGGTTCAAATCTGACTCATATTCTGATGTTGTAATGTTGGTAGCATCCAATATTTTAACCAAAGAAGATTGATAAGATATTCAATTTATATCATTTTTGTCAGTGATTTATTAAACTTCATGAAATCAATTGCTTTGAAGCACAGTCTTATGATATGATAGAAATTATACTAAAACATGACAAAGTCTGCAATTAATGCTTATGCTTTTTGTATCAGCTAAAGATAATTTTATGTTTCAACTACTTGTCACTGTGATACATTGTACATATTTCTCCATTGAGGAGAATGGATATTAATCATAAATTTACACTTGCATCTTTAAAATTCTACATGTACATTGAAAAGATACCATTGTAACAAATCATCTTTTTCATGTAATTAGTGCACGTGCACCATGCATGATATATTACCCCCACAGATATTCATGATTTCCAGAAATATACACAACATTATTTGAAGTCATCACACTAATCTTATTAAATTAAATAAAATGTTAAATCCACTTCTATACTCACTGCATAAACATCTTACAACATCACATAAAGGGTCATATCAGAGGTTCAAATTCGGAAGAACTCGAGATTTCTTCGCTTCAAGATATATATGATGATTTTGCAGGTAACGATTTAGTTGGTTGACAGAATTTGACCTCTGAGATGACACTCAAGGGGATGTTGTTACATGTTAGTGTAGCAAGTATGGGAGAGTATCTAACATCTAATTTTAATTTCATTGCCATCACACGCATATAAAATAATTAATAACCCAGATAATACGGTGTTGCACTTCTGATTTCATTGGAGCACACATGCACCAATCACATTTGATTTATTTCTCTCACGACAGATGAAGAACATATAGAAGACATTTTGTGATTTACATGTAAGCTCTGGTACTCTGGGTCTGCTGGGAGTTTGATTCCTATGTATTTATACCTCTGTCTGTCATGTCCTCCAATCTCTGTGCATCTGGTGCTTGTAAAGTTTTTGTGTGTACAGATTTTTGGTGTGATGTTATATGCTACTAACCTATGAAGTTTGATTAAAATTTCATCATTCATATTATCCAAATTGGTTGCACCTTATGTAGAACTATTTTCAACATTTTTATTACAAATCATGCTATACTTTATTTAATTAAGCAGGATTAATAGTTCTGTGTCTAGAACAATTGTTTTGAACTCATATTATGAATACAATCAGATTACGAATGTTCTTTTATAAATATATTGCAAATAAAAAAAATCATAGATTTTTTATAGTAGCAAGAAGCCTTTTTAGTGCTACACTTTCAGCATTTTTAAAAGGCAGATAAACAAAATTTCAGTTAAATTATCAAACTTAAATAAATTGCAAGAATGAAAAAAAAGTAGTGGATTATAGTGGATCAAAAGGAAACCAGGCTTTCCTGAATCTACGGAATTCTTAAGTTATCTTTGAAAAATTCTGTGTCACTAGCTTAATATCACTAATTACAATTTTTGGGGGGAATATTTGTATATTTATGGTTGGTAACAATAGCTATATTATTATTAAGTTAACAACATTTATAGCTTAGTATCAAGGCTGGGGTTTGGTTGTGGTGATATGGATTTAGTTTTGGTGATATGGAATTGGTTTTGAGATTTGCTGTGATAAGTTATGCATACATGTATTTCAGGAATTGCATCTTCCAAAAAAAAAATATTGATCAATTAATCTTTTGATGAAGATTACAGTATAATTTTGAGTTGAACAGTTATGGATTGACACATTTAAATTTTTGAGTTAATATCTCCTTTCTTATTTTTACAGGTACACCAAAGTCAAGGTCGTATCCAAGGCGATAGTAATGGTTTTATACAAGAATTTCTCCAGCTTATCTGTGATGTGACGTTGATGCCAAATTGCAGCATTTCAAAAAAATCCTGGACGTGATGTCAAACAGCAAAAACGTATATCAATCAAACTGTTTTAGTGTCAATGTTGTGAAGCTGTGAGATATAAGATTTGTGTGTTGAGATGTCTCATGATATAGATAACTGACATACATTTTAATTGTTGAATGTTTTATAATTGTTCCAATGGGACCATTTAGAAAACAAATTCATGAATATTGTCTTGTATGTAAAACCTGTGAAAGACATCTCTTAAAAAATATTTATTTTTGAAAGTTCATTTCATGTTGGTCTTATTTTTATTTATTTTTTTTTAAATATTTCTTTTCCATTTTTAGAATGTTAAGTATTTCTCTTTGTGACATCATTTATGTAAAAAAGAAAATATAGCAATATTTTATGATATTACTCAAAGTAAGTGGTATAGTGCTGAAATACAAGTTAAAATTATGTATGTAACTTGTAATTCATTCATGTGGTATTAATTATTGTTCTTAGGTAGAATACACTGTATAAACTAGTCCAAATAAGCTGTGATTTTATATTCTGGTGAAATATAGATATTTTAAAATACTGTTTACTTGATTATCATAGGAATTCATAGATAAATTTACAACATGCCAAGAACATGTATTTATTTATACATAATAGTACTGCCTATCGATTAGTTATAAAATTTAAAACAGGATGTTATAGTTCATATCTTTTATTTGTCTACTGTTGTTTATTTAGCAAATCACAATTTTTTTACTGAATGTTATATAGATTTGAAGTATTTTTAATAAATTTTTGCTTCATTAGTACATAATGCAAAATACGATGGTGGATTTTTACACAATTTCACTATGTGTACATGTATTTTAGTAAATAAACACCAATCATCTATAAGACTAACAGCTTCTTTTATTTTTCAAAATTATATTACAATTGTTTATTTTAATAAAATATCATGGGTTAAAATTTTTTCACAGGTGAACAAAATAAAGTGAAAAAAAATTTCCCCATATTCCAACACTGGAAAAGCTAAAAGTGAATATTAAATTATACTATAGTTTTCTTAGGCTTTTGGGAATCAGTCTTAATTTAGAATTAAAGAGAATATATGAACTTGATGTTGGGCTAATTACATGTATCTGATATTTTAAACTATTTTAGCTTATTAAGCTGTCTCATAGTAATTATACTGGTAACAGAACTAATATAAACTTAATTACTTTCAGTATAACTGGGTCCATATTTCATATAGCATTCTTTTTTAGCATTATATAGAAAATATTATAATTCTGCAATAAACACACACCTTATTTATTGTATACCCTGTCTGCAATTGATGTTATTTTAATTCAGTTGGGATATTTTGTATGGACGTCTTTGGTGTATTATCTAGTGTATATAATTGTATGTTTGAAAGCAGAATTGACAATTAAAATATCAATTTAAAAACCGGTTGTGTCTGATTTGAATTGTTTGTTTCTTAGCTTTCAAGGGTTGATGGAAAATGCAGTAAATGAAAAAATATAAATTGCAAATGAAAAATATAGAATACAAATGAAAATTTATACAATTCAAATGATTTTTTTTTTACAATATAAATGAAAAATATACAATGCAAATGAAAAATTATACAATATACAAATGAAAAATATAAATGAAAAAATATAGAATATGAATGGAAAATTATACAATGCAAATAAATATTATACAATACGAATGAAAAATTATACAACAACGGAAAATTATAGAATACAAATAGAAAAAAATTGCAATATAAATGGAGAAGATAGGATATTGCAACGTTAGACTTGCCATACTCTGGCTATTGTAGCCCAGTTGTGTATTGCTAAGACTTATAAAGACAACAAAACAAAGCACCGTTTTTCTGTTTAAAATCAGTGTCGTATTTCAAAATTTGAATTTATGAACATGTACAACACAACTTTGTGTTATTGGAAATACTTTGACATTTAAGGACAGGTGATACAAACAAAAAAATGGATGCCTGGATTGGTACATATTTCTTGGCCTATTGTTTTTGCGAATAAAGGAATTAATAAATTACCAAAATGTTAAGAAATTTTAAACCTGTGATATTCAGAATTCTACCTTTCTACAGCTATCATTATTAATTCATCCAAATATTTTTCACTTAAAATTCCATTTTTGCGAAACTTTGAATAAAAAAAGAAAACTGCGCGGTTAAACTTGCCAATTCATTTAACCCATTGAGACATAATCCAGGTTGTTACTTTCATTTTCATGACAAAGGTTTGTTTGCGCAGCTGGTTTAAAGATATATTTAAAAAGAAGAGAAAAGTAAATTTCAATGTGGTTAAAAGAGAATAGCGTTGAAGATATGTATGCCGTGTTAAACGGTATTTTTGCACATCTGAAACCGAACAAAAATTTCTGGAGTATGATAAGCTACCAAAAATGAAGCATTCTTGCAAATTCGACGAAATTTTATTCGGTATTAACAAAGTACTGCTCAGGAAAAGAACACGATATTCTCATGCATATTTATAAAGGACTGACGTTTATCCTGTCATGTGCGCGGGAAAAGCATCGCGAAAATCATCAGGGCGAGGAAAATATTTTCTGTGACGTCTGATGAGGGACAATAATAGACCAATCAGCTCAAAGAGTTGCATTTAATGCATTTATGGTTTACTACATAAAATACTATATATGTTTTTCAAAAAGGCTAGTTTTTTAAATCGCTCTCAGAAAGACTTGATGCATTATGTACATTAGAACATAACCTACTTATTCAGCCAATCAAATGCTTCCATTTCTCTCGAAGAATTGACTCTTCATGGTGAAGAATTCTTCTATTTCTGAAAACTTCAACGGTGCCTGATTGGTTCACTTGACAGTTATATGGGTGTGTCTTCCTTGGTCTTTGTTCAGCACACAAAAAGAAACTATTCAAAACCCACGTGCTGTTTACAATCATGATATTTAAACTTTCTAGGCCTTGCTACATTCTTTCCCTCTGTAATCTTTTGTCGCCTTTTTGTATATTATTTTTTTTCACATTTCGGTACATACAGAAAATACAACCATCGTCATGTATATCAGAGACGAACCTTGTCTTTGAAGACAGATTTAATCACAATTTTCATCAAATTTTTATTTGATATTTGACAGCCATACCCACTCTTGCTGACTAGGGCCTTGTCATCTTAAAACAATCATTTGTCAAAAATGTAGATATTACTATTCTTGTTACATGGGTATTCTTAAGCGTCAGAACCGGGGGGGGGGGGCAT
>PRKT01000710.1:181629-200993 GCA_003671525.1 Saccostrea glomerata
TTTTTTTTTTTTTTTTTTGCTTGTCAACTTTTTCAGGTAAGTAAAAAAAAAATTTCTCTGGCTGCCCCCCACTTTAAAAGACGATGCTACGTCACTGAACACTGTCCTCAATATGCTCCACTGAACTATTGTAAGAGGGGAAAAGGATATTTATAATTTATAAACATTTTTTTTTGTAGTTTGTAATTTTATAATCTGTCTTTGATTCTAGATTTACTAGCATAAACATATCAGTATACGTAATTTTTCAGCTTAATTTGAGAATTCATTTCACAATATTATAAAGTTTTAGAAGCAACAACTGAGAAAATTTTACAAATTTATTAATCATGCGCAGATCGAGCCAGAGAGGTTAAGGCTGGGGTAGGGGCTGGAATTTGCAGTTATTTATTAATTTTTGATTGGGGTGGATCCCCGTGGAAAAAAATCTGGATCTGCACCTGTTAATTAGAACTGACTTCCTGTCGCTCGTATGATCAAAATCGGAAATTCCCTATTTTCGTTTTGAGCAGGAAGCCATGTTGATCAAAGATCTGAGAGTGGGAAGTTTTATGACGGAATAAGACATCATGCAGGTACTTTAGATAGACTCGTTTAATATTTTAGATTTTACTGTTCATATTTTGTCTTGCATACATTTTGCTCAAAATTGAGAGTCAACATGCCAAGAAATCTCGTCCGATTTCGACAGCGATGGAGTCAATAAAAGTGTAATTGATGCAAATCACCCATATTCCCAATGCACCAGCAAGACAATTTACGACAGCAGACTTCTGGGGGTGGATCCTAGGTTTTAAGCTTTCTTAGTTAAAGAAAAAATATACTTCTACCCCAGGAAGTAGTACAAATACCCTAAAAATGTACTGTCAAATATCTTTATTTACAAAATACGTAAAATGCCAGAGGCACTGGTACCAAAATTTATTTTTTTTTAAAAAATATTGGACTGAAGAAAATAAGAAAAAGCAATTAAAAGAAAATATTCACTTTAAAATGAAAATATATACATAGCCAATCGGGTAACGTCTACCCATCCAGTACTCGTCTCCATCTTGTTCAAGCAGGAAATAATGTAAACTTCCGGAAATTTGGTACTCTTTTTTCTATATTTCAACGCAGCGCTTCCACAACTACCCGATGTCAATTTATTTGTACTGAGAAAAAATATTTTGAAGTTGAATTACGTAAAAAAAGTAAAAAATAATAAGTTCTTTAAACGAGCAAAATCCAAATCATGACAAGTCCAATAATCTTTTACCTGTATTCTCTGACTGATTTTTCTGACGGTGAAAGATCTCAACCCCCCTTCTATTTGTTTAAAATTCATTGCATATGAATCAAATTCTTTTGATATGATATGTTTAGACACAAAATGACTTATATATACCGATTATAATTTTGATTTAATGGACCGGGCGAAATGCATGAAACCCGATAACAAAATAACAAACACATGAAATTAACACTCTCAAATATTTCATATGAAAAAATTAAAAAAATTAAAAAATAATAAGTTCTTTAAACGAGCAAAATCCAAATCATGACAAGGCCAATAATCTTTTACATGTATTCTCTGACTGATTTTTCTGACCGTGATCAAAATTTAACATTTTCACGACACTTAAAATTTTTAAAGGCAGATATTCTTTTTACCGAGTGTTAAATTCCAGGTGAGGGAGGAGGTTTATTCTCAACGTCCCACAGTGTATTAATTAAAGTAACTCTTATTAAGTAAAATACCCGACCATTGAAATCATACAATTTTTAAAACCAATGTCAAAAGATCAAATAAGATGATTGTTTACCATGTATGTGCATTGTTACAAACAACTAATTCGAAACCCGGATCGGTTTCATTCCGAAATACATTACCAGTCAATAGAACGCGCAGTCTATTGACCGGTTAATAGATCGATTTAAATAAGAATAACTGAGAACACATACAGAATAGATGAAAATATTAAATGTATAATAAAACAACAAAATTCACTTGATTAGGTAATAAAATACAACATTACACACCGGAAGTATCTCGATCGGGGAAAATAAGTCTTAAACTATTTTAATGACCCAAAGTCATTATAGTGCTAGATTGTTTTATTTTTAGGTCACCTGAGTCACTCAGGTGACCGATTGCTATCCGTTTTCGTCTGTTATTGTGCGTCGTGTGTCGTGTGTTAACATTTGAACATTTTCAGCTTCTTCTCTGAAACTATTGAACCAATTTCAACCAAATTTGGTATACAGCATTTATGAGTGAAGGGGAACAAAAATTGTGAATTGTATGGTCCCCGCCCCCTGGAGCCTGAGGAGTGGGGCCAAAACCACTAAAATTTATGAAATATTTAAAAATCTTCTTCTTTACTCTTGGACACCAAGCAGGCAAGCTGTTGGCATGAATATAATGAGCATTTAGCCCTCTTCCAAAAGTGTGAAATTCATGGCCCCAGGGTCAGGTGTTCCAGTGCTAGGGCGGGGCTATATAGATTATATAGTAAAACTGCATTATTTCTTTGAAAGCATTATTTCTTTGAAAATCTTCTTCTCTGCTCCTGGGTATTAGATAAACTAATTTAAGTACACAGCTTTGATGAGGAAGGATGTTTCTTTCAAAATTATGAATTTTATGGCCCCAGGGTCAGGGATTCTGGTGTTAGGATGGGGCTCTTGTGTTTAAATAGTGAAAATGCACTGAAAATCTTTTTCTCTGCTCTTTGGTATTAAATAAACTAACTTAATAATAAGTTATGATGAGCAAGAGTGCCTCTTCCTGAATTGTGAATTCTATGGCCCGAGGTCACAAGTTCTTGTGCTAGGTCAGGGCTATATAGATTATATAGTGAAAAAGCATTATTTCTTTGAAAATCTTCTTTTCTGCTCCAGGGTATTTAGTAAACTAACTTAGTATATAGTTATGATGAGCAAGAGTGCCTCTTCCAAAATTGTGAATTTTATGACCCCAGGGTAGGTGTTCTGGAGATATGGTGGGACTCTATTGATTATATTATAAGTGAAAATGAATTAATTTTTTGATAATCTGTTCACTGCTGTTGGGTATCAAATAAAGTAACAAAGTACATAGTTATGATGAGCAAGAGTGCCTCTAGATCTTCCAAAATTATGAATTTCCTGACCTCGGGGTCAGGGGTTCTGGTGTTAGGGCGGGCTCTATTGATTATATAGTGAAAAAATAGAATCTTTGAAAATCTTCTTCTCTGCTCCTGGGTATTAAATAAAATAACTTAGTATATAGTTTTGATGAGCAAGAGTGCCTTTGCCAAATTTTTGAATTTCATACCCCTGTGTCAGGGTTTTTCCCATTTGGTGTAAGGGGGGAAGTCCTTTGATTATATATTGGAAATACATTAATTCTTTGAAAATCTTTTCCTTTGCTACTCGCTCTTTTATTGATGATGGAGAAAGATGCATCAAGCAAAACAAACACACAATATATTGTCAGTCTGTGCAGTTATGGTGAGCAGACTGTGACGATTGAACGCACCCGGTGAATTCTAAATATAAACAATAATATAACTCGAGCCCTGTTTACAAAAACTGTGTACATAACACGAGTGTGCTCGATTTGCTAAACTCTGTACGCATCTCTTAGTTCGGAATGACGATACTTGTGAAGGTGTTTTGCTTTCTAACATTTCTACTCTGAATAAAATTATTTTTCTTGATAAAAGTTTTAATATTTCTCATTAAAACACATCAAAATTGCCATTTTTCTTTAGGAGTAGGAATAAATTTAAAATTTGTGAAAGTGCAAGGATGTGTCAATCAAACCCGCCAAAAAATTTAAAGTTTTAATAACTTTTAAATGAAATAAGATTTCTAATTAATTTTTGTGTGAAATGCTATTAAAATATATAATTCGTGATATTATACAAAAAAATGAGAAAATATTAACTTCAAAACTTCAAATCTGTGTCCAAGTACCTTTAAAGAGTCAAATACTTGGCACTTATGGATCACCAAGTGCTACCTCCTTGTATCGATTTAACATAATACATGTTACCAGAGATATATGCTTTATATGTTTGTTGCGTCCAGGTTTTAATATCTTTTAGAAATGCTCAATGAGTTAAATTGTCTGTTGTTTAGGAACAGGGCATTGTTCTTATAGATCTATCAATTAAAGATAGTAATTTTCTAAATGCATTTTTGAATCACTGGTAAAGCTCCTCAGTGCTTTAAGGAAGAGCTTCCTTGGTTAGGTAGGACATTCCGCAGTCTGGTGGAATCCGAGAGCTTAATAGTGAATAGAAATGGCAAATAATAACAAAAGTGATGAGAGAGAGTAGTAACTTCACTAAATGGTATAATTAAGGTGGAAATGATGAATATATAATAAGCTCAGTTTTACATAGGAATATAAAGAAAAACCTTTTAAAATCCTCTGTTCAAGTACTTCAAATCGATACTTACTGATATTTATATGAAATCATCCTCAGGCTGTGTAGATTCTAGTTTACTCAAACCATATGACCCCCTGGGATTTTACAATTCAACCCCCCCCCTAACTCAGTAAACTTTCAGTTCTGATCTTATATGTGCATTTTCCTTGCAAAATGCTCAGGTGAGAAATGTGGCCCCTGGGCCTCTTGTTCTATGTATAACTTTTATACCTTGAATTATATTGAAGTAAAGCTTGACTTGCTTGCCTATTTCTCCTCTGGTCAGCTGAAATAATGCATGGGAGGGGATGAATGATATAAACAATGTACTTGACAGAATCCGAGCAGTTGGAAGGACCGCCGGCAGATAGCATCTTCAATGGATGATGATGACATTGACTTTCTCAGTAAGAAGTCAGAGGAGGTCATAGAACCGGTCCTACAGGAAACAGCGCCATCTCTCAGTCTACAGGAGCAATTCCCTCTACATAGCAGAGTAAGTGTTCCTATATACAGTTAAAACTGTCTAATCCAAATCCTGTATAATCCATTTCACTTGAAATTCTGACCTTTATTTTAATTTCTATTTCAATATTTACCATTTTCTTTTACACTCTGTAATCTGACACTCTGGCATGGTCAGAACATAGGGTCTTTCTAGACTATGAACTAACGAATACAGGAAGCAATGCTGTATGAAAACTTGAGTCTAGCATTAAGTTTTTGTATGATACTTAAACAATATTTTCACATGAAAGAAACTTGTCAATACAGATTCCTAAATATTTAACACTGTCAGAACCTTTAATAATGTGACCAATACACACAATTTTAAAATCTGTAATACTTTTAAGCTTTCCTCGAGGACCAAATAAAATAGATTCTTTCTTACCTAGATGGAGTGACAATCTATTGTCAACTAACCAAGAAGAACATTTGTCAAGAACAATGCATAAAAATGAAACTGTCATCCGCATATAAAATTAATTTACAGTCATCATCAATACTGACAGTCATATCGTTGACATATATTAAAAATAAAAAAGTCCTAGGATGCTGCCTTGAAGGACACAACAATTTACAGTATCAAAGTCTAATGAAGTATTGTTGACATGAACTTGTTGTTGTCTACAAGACAGAAAAGATTTGAACCACTCAGTGGATAAAACTCCTAAACCTTTTAACTTATCACATAAAATTGTATGGTCAACAGTGTCAAAAGCTTTTTGTAAATCCAACATAACCATGCATACCTGTAAAAAGCCCTTTGGATGTATAACATTTAACAAAATCTAACATATGTATATATAAACAAGTATCTAAAACCTGATTGGTAGGAATACATCTAGTAGTTATTGTTTAAGAAATCTAAAAGTTGAACATGGACACATTTTCCCAAAATCTATGAAACTATACATAGTATGCTGACTGGCCTATAATTTCAAACTTCAAGGGAATTTCCTCTCTTGAACAAAGACTTGAGTCTTGCCATTTTAAAATCATCTGGTACAGTACCGGTGGTTATAGATTTGTTTTTACAATGGAAATTATAGGTTCTTTAGTATAAAAAGCACCATCTTTTAAAAACCTTGCTGGTATATTATCTAAACGAGTACTTTTATATTAACATTCAAACTTTCTAGTTCTTTGAATAAAAAATCTTCAGATTCAGGTTGAAGTACAAATGTTTTCTATGTTTTTATCTGCATAAAACTGTCTAAAAACCCTTGAGGTGACAGAAAACATATATGAAGAACTAGGTAATTTGCTTACAAGTTTTAATGCAATAGTTGTAAAAAACAGTTAAAATAATCTGCCAAAGTTTTACCTTCATGTTGTACTATACCATCTATATTTAAAACAATATTTTCACTACTTTTTGTTTATATTTGTTTATATTTGTATCCTATGTTCTTAAGTTTTTGCCACATTTTTTTTAGGCTCAGATCGTTTTTTTAATTTTGTGTTGAAAGTACTAGGATCTAGCTTTCCTTACTTCTTTCTGCACTTGATTTCTCAATTGACAAAATATCTTATTGACTTCCTGACTTTTATGCTTTCTATATAAATACAAATGTTTATCTCCTGATCTCTAATGAGGCCTAAACTATATGAAATCATCCATGGCTCTGTTCTTTACTTAACCCTTATTTCAACAATAGGAGCTAATGTATCTAAATTATTGGTAAATATCTGTTTAAAAATAAACCAAGCTTTATTGACACACAATGAGTTTAAACATTCCCTCCAATCTACACTTGATAAAAGAAACTGTAACGATTCTATGGAATAATTCTTCAAACATCTTATCTTGATGATATTTTGACTTTTAAAATGGCCCCTTGGGACTTTTTTTTAGAAGAAAATGTCAAAAAGGATCAATAAAACCAGTGGTTTTAACACCAGAGTTAATAATATTTTCTTTAAAATTACATAAAATGTGATCAATGATAGGCTCTGTTTCTCATGTAACTCTTGTAGGGTCAAGTATAATTTGGCATAAGCAAAATAAACTTAAATTATTCATATAAGGTTTATACATGTATAATGGGTTGCCTTTTCTAGATGTACAAATATTGAATTCAGTCGGTGCGTAATTTGCGGAGATCTTCCTCCCAGTAGTCTATAAAAGACGTTTGGGTTGGAGGACGATAGAAAACTTTAACAATAATAGGTTTATGTTTTGGTAAATACAGTTCTTCTGGCAAATGCATGACTGGATCGTACATAAACACAGACACCACCCCCTGATCTAATCCAGTCCTTCCTTAGAACATAGTAGTCTGGAAATCTCATTATCTGTAACCGAGTTGTCGATCCAGGTTTCTGAAATATCTATAACTGAGGCTTTAGATTTATTGGCAATTATACACAGCTCAGCCATTTTTTGTAAAAGAGATCGTACATTTAAATGAATAAAGTGCATTCCTTTCAAATTAAAACACTCGAATTTCTCATCTGGAAAAGTTTTAGATTTTCCTTTATCTTCATGTTTTTTTACGATTTGGAGGCCCTGGGTTTAACTGAACATCACCACTTAGTATTAACAGCAACATAAGTAATGACTCTGTAGATGGACTGATATATTGAACAGTTCTTGACACATGTTTGTTTATATACAGTTCGATTTCCTCAATGATGTCGAGGTCACATAAGTGAAAAGTTCAGCATGTATTGTATTTTCCGATGAAATAAAATTGTTGTTCACAATAATATAACTACTGTTATGCTTGTCCAATTCTCTTTGATCATTAAAATGTCTAAAAAATAAATAAAACAAATAGAATTTGAACTGTAAGCAAAAGCACTCAAAGATGCTGCCATCCCAATCCCGATCATCTTAATTAATCATAAATTTTGAAACCTGTGTAACAGGTTTCAAAATTTATGATTAATTAAGATGATCGGAATTGGGATGGCATGTCATATATCCTTTATGTTATGTATTTATAGTATAAGAGATATTTTTTAAAGATATCAATGCTTAATTCTTTCCATGATTAATTTCATCGTGTTAAATCCATACATTATGAAAAGCACTAAAATTTTAAAAATTTAACCTCCATATCATCATGATAATTATATATTGTATACATGTACAAAAAGATTCATTTCAGATTACTGTAATTTTTGAAGATATGTCAGTGTGGTAAAAGGATTAATGGTTCATTATTAGACCCAAATTTAACAAAATATTCATTGTTCAGCATCATTATGCCAACGCCTACCAAGACATGGACTCTCGGAATTTAAGGTCTCGTCGAAAAGACTCGCAACTTTGACTTTAAAGAGTCAAACACTTGGCACTTATGGATCACCAAGTACTACCTCCTTGTATCGATTTAACCTAATACATGTTACCAGAGGTATATGCTTCATATGTTTGTTGGGTCGAGATTTCAATATCTTTTCGAAATGCTTGATGGGCTAAAGATATGTATGCC
Source organism: Saccostrea glomerata (assembly GCA_003671525.1). Lineage (NCBI taxonomy): Eukaryota > Metazoa > Mollusca > Bivalvia > Ostreida > Ostreidae > Saccostrea > Saccostrea glomerata. The sequence continues at coordinate 189,974 of PRKT01000710.1, forward strand.
GTGTTAAACAGTATTTTTGCACATCTGAAACCGAACAAAAATGTCTGGAGTATGATAAGCTACCAAGAATGGAGCATTCTTGCAAATTCAACGAAATTTTATTCGGTATTAACAAAGTACTGGTCAGGAAAAGAACACGATATTCTCATTCATATTTATAAAGGACTAACGTTTATCCTGGATCTGCGCATGTGCGCGGAAAAGCATCGCGAAAATCATCAGCGAGGAAAATATTTTCTGTGACGTCTGATGAGGGACAATAATAGACCAATCAGATCAATGAGTTGCATTTAATGCATTTATGGTTTACTACATAAAATACTACATGTGTTTTTAAAAAAGGCTAGGTTTTTTAAATCGTTCTCAGAAAGACTTGATGCATTATGTACATTTTTATCTATTAATCCCATGCACATATTTGCATACAAATGATTAACAATGAAGAAAAATTTAGGTTTTACCCATTCCATTGTACAGGTCCGTTTGTTTAGAGTTTCCCCGTGCTGTACTGCTAGTGGACATTTTCGGTTGGATCTTCAGTATGGAGCGCTTTATGCGCAAAAAAAATTATATCAAGTACAATGTATGGAAAGTAATTTAAACTGCTATGTTAACACCCTGAATGGGATATCGTCAATAATCCCTTTTGCTTTTGTTTTTTTTTTATATGAACTATATAACATATATAGATGAAACGTACATACCATACATATTGCCTTCTTAGAAATATAGTTGGGCTAATAAATAAAATTGGTCAAGGAAATCCAGGCTTCTAAAAACTATTCCAGTTTGAGGGCACAAGCAAGCATTTCGATGAACACCAATAAGAAAAATTAATTCAGGTAAGCAGCATCGTTTTTTTTTTAATTTAAAGTGGGTGGGGGATAGAACAGTTAGAATAAAATTCAACCAGCTAAAAGAAATCTGACAAGTAAAATAGGTTCCAATATCTTTCACTACTAAATTTTATTCATTCACTACAATTTACTGTTAAACTCCAAATTTCACTTTCGAAAAAGCCCGAGCCAATGCTGATAACCTACTTGCAAGATTTTTTATATTATTTTCAAGTATAAATATATAATGTAGTAGTATTCTGGTTTTGGCATTTGATATATTGTGATTGTGTGCAGATTTATACATGATATTCTGTGGAACACTTTTTTTTGTTCTAAACCATTAAGAAATGCAGAATCGAATGTATCTAATAACCATTTTGATTGATCAAATAATAGCATTTGTTTGTATTAGTTTTTTCATTTTGGCACAACATTGTTTCCACACTTCTTTATCCATAGTCGCTGACGTCTGTAGAAGTTCACCCAACCGAAAATGTCCATTGAAAAGACAATTGCACGTGGTTAGTCCTCGGTACAAAAAGCAACCAACTCTGAGGTGCACTCAATATTGACAATCCCTAACTCACGTGTTTGTAGTAAAAACGTAGTAGACCATCATGCTTTTCGGTTCATTCACGAGATTGGACCATTGTTTGCTGTAAACATGCGAAACAACGTGATCATGAATATTTCTATAATAAGCAGTTTTTTATCCGACACGGAGAGAAAATAATTTTTACCAAATAATATTTCATAACTTCGCAGCTAAGATAAGGCTGCCCGTAAAATATCAAACTGTTCAAACTGTACTTACTTCGCTGAACTACCTACATATGACGTCATAATAGAATATGACGTCAAGTCACTGCATACTTGAGCTGACATGACGGGGGAAGTGTCATAATTATAACATGACAAGTAGATTAATTTTGGGGACTTGTTATTTAATTCAAGTTTAAGGATTGTTTTTTAAGCTCGAATTTGCTGTTATGATTTGAAAATTTGAAATTTAAATATACCTATTCCTTTTGATTGTCCGATATGCACATACTCAAACAATAGCAAAAATAATGTGTGATGCGCTCCCCTTACACGTCAATAGACAGAGTTAAAATTTATGAAGCGTGTTTATATTGGACTTGCACAAGTGATAAACAACGACAAATTGAAGATATTCTGTGTGAATCTACAAGAGAAGTATGTCCTCTAACTGGATTTTGCTGGGGGATTGTGTGTAGTTTATCCATTTTTGTATAAATCGCGATAAAGAGTGGAAAATACCCCTTTTTATGTTGTTTAGTTGAATTTCTCGTAAAATATTTTTTAACCGAGTAAAAATTTAACCTGCCCCCAGCATTTTCTGTGTACTAGAGATCGCGATGAATTGATCTGTGTAACAAACTTTGCACAATATTTTTGTTTTGCACTTGTGCCGAAGCGATTTATGTGCAACAATTAGGAATATCATAAATCTCCGTCACGTGATCAACACAGTCATGTGACATCACAAAAATGCTGTAAAATAAAACCTGACTAAACTATTATTTCAAGTTGACTGCAATTTCAAACAAGGGGTACATATTAAAATTAAAATCTAGCTCGGAATAAAATGTATATTTTCAAGGCGTTTTAAGCCTTCGGACAGCCTTATCATAACTGCGTTTTTTTAGAGTGGTGGAGTGGAATTGTCTTATTTGCAGAAATTGTATAACTTGATGAGAGATCACATATATGTTTTTTTTTTTTTTTTAAAAATACAACACTAATACGACATATATAGCTTTAAATTGTCTGTTGTTTAGGAACAAGGCATTGTTCTAATAGATCTATCAACTAAAGATAGTAATTTTCTAAATGCATTTTTGAATCACTGGTAAAGCTCCTCAGTGCTTTAAGGAAGAGCTTCCTTGGTTAGGTAGGACATTCCGCAGTCTGGTGGAATCCGAGAGCTTAATAGTGAATAGAAATGGCAAATAATAACAAAAGTGATGAGAGAGAGTAGTAACTTCACTAAATGGTATAATTAAGGTGGAAATGATGAATGTATAATTAACTTTGCTTATGGAAACCTTAAATTCCATAGCAAAGTGCCTTAAACATGAGCAAATCTAGCATTGATGAATGCTCTTATTGCAAAAGCTAGAATGAACTTTCGTTTGTAGTTTGCCCAAATGCTTAGTTGATGTTTTTCTTTCTCAGCTGACATTTGCCTTCCGTTTCTAAACTAAAAACGACCTTGGGGACTGGCAATCAGTGAGTTTTCCCAATTCATTCTTCATACTAAATTTTGACCCTTTATTAGAGTATATTCCTTAATTATCTAGTTTAGTTTAAACATTTCATTTCTATTATAACCACCAATTAATTACCATGTTTCCCGAATATAAAATTTTATAATTGTAGGGTACATACTAATAACATGTTTTTTTCTGTTTATTTCCATGATTATTTTCATATTTTAGTAGATAATAGAAGGATTATTGGATGTGAAAGGCTACCTAAGGAATAATGAACTAATCATTTTAAATTTCTAATTCCTAGTTTGAGACATGGTTTAGCTAAGGTTTATCAACAAATTCCAATCCTCAAATTACCCTGGGTACTATAAAGTCTATTTAGGATATGGCAACTGTGTAAGCCCAATACAAAGGCCAATTCAGTTTGCCGATGGCCACGCCATAGTTTATATTTAGTACAATGGAAACATTTATTTAATATACAACAGCTTGTAGATGTCTGAAACCCAACATGTGTTGCCACTCCTCAAGTTACCCTGAGTACTGGAAAGTCTGCTTATATAAATGTAGGATATGGTACCTGTAAATACACTGTATATAAGCCCAATATAAAGGCCATTTCAGTTTGCCAATGGCCAAGCCATAGTTTATGTTTAGTGCAGTGTATACATTTATTTACTATACAACAGCTTGTAAATGTCTGTAACACAACATAATTACTTTCTTTTCTTTATTTTAAGTATTATTTTCATACCTTGAATTATATTGAAGTAAATCTTGATTGGCTTGCCTATTTTTCCTCTGGTCAGCTGTACCAACGTCGGAATGCAATTTGTGGAATCAATGTGATGAGATGGGATGAAACTGACATATTGACCGAAAAGAAAGAGAAACGAAAGACGTTTAGTGGAATGATGTCTGATATGTAAGATTCTTAACTTTAAGAAAGAAACTTTACATTAATCTGTACGCTACATAGTCAAATAAGGTAAATGCATTGCAGCCAAAAAGATTTTGAGCAGAAGTATACCATAATTTTGGTTAAGAAATGATGTGCAAAGTGGAATACAGAAAAGACATTTTTATATTTAAAGTAAAAAGTTTTTTTTAAAAAAGGAAATTTGATTAAACATTTTGGGGCTTATGTTGAGTATTCGATTTTCCGTAGCAGAAATAAGGGGATGAGTGCAAAGACCCGGAATCTCTACCCCCTGGATGACTTCCTCAGTAAGAAGTTAGACTCTGTCGAGGAGGTCAAAGAGAGGAGAGAACCGGTCCGACAGGAAACAACGCCATCTGTCAGGTTACAGGAGCGACTCCCTCTAAATAACAGAGTAAGTGTTCCTATATACAGTTAAAACTGTCTAATCCAAATCCTGTATAATCCATTTCATTTGAAATTCTGACCTTTATTTTCATTTCCATTACAATATTTACCATTTTCTTTTACTCTTTGTAATTTGAAATCATGTCTATTCCAACTCAAAATTTGTTTCCTTTTGCATTTGGAATATACAGATTTCACTGTATATAGCTAGAAAGTAATTCAATGATCCATGAAAACTCAATCAGGCCAATTTAGAGTTTCACTGGCTGTGGACCACTGGTCTCTTTTTTCTCTAATCCCTGCCATTTTGATCAAGTTCGACCTGCCTCCACACTAAACTGAAACTTCTTCTTTGGCTTTTCATATTCCACCCAAAACACAAACAGAGGAACCATTGTCTACGGGGCACTTGCTGTGACCATCTTCTGAGACTGTAACTAACAACATGTTTTTTTTCAGGCTTTCACCGAGAAAACCATAAAGATTAACCTACAGAAGCATCAGAACACTTTCGGATTTAGTATCTCGGGAGGCGTGGAAAAGAAACAGCCTGTAACGGTGTTCCAAGTCACGATAGGTAGGAACTGTAAATCACTTTTTATTCGCAAGAACTTTTTTTAGCGTTATTACGCAAGACGGTATGCTCGCGAAAATTTCATTCTCGTGTATCAAAGAATTCCTTAAGTTAATATAGAGCAATGGCCATAATTCGTGAAAATTTTGTCTTACTAATAAAGAGTCAATGACTATCTCGCGAAAATAAGGCGTCGCGAAAATTATGTGATGTACAGTAATCCCCCGTTTACTCTGTCTATATAAAGGTCATCCTCCCAAACCGGACATGATCATCTTTATTACTGATTGTTTACACTTTTTATCACCAGTAGATTTTTAATTTGTAATTAATGTGAAATGAAAAGTAACTTGCAGACAAAAAAGGCTTCACTTTTCTTGCATATCTATACATAATAAATATTAGTGTTCAATGTATGTGTATCCTTTTAAAGATAGTGTATTAATTTTTTTTTTTGAATTTTCACTTATACATCAAAAATGAAATGAGTTGTCTATTTAAGCGATTTTTTATACTTGATGTAGGAAAGATGTAGAAAAGAATTTTTTTTCTATATTTTATACATATACATGAGAGATGCGTATATAGATTATGTAGGTGGAACCATTGCGTTAATATTGAAATACAATTTCGTAGGAAGATGACGTTAATCCAGAAAATCCAGAAAAAACATAAATTGTGTGATCATTGATGGTATACAATTAAAATATTCATTTGGAAAAATCAGTTTTATGGCAATTTACCCTTCACTCAGGAAGAATAAGTCGTGACATTATTTGATTAATGTTAAGTGAGGAAGAAACACTATAGATTTATATTCATATTTTTCGGAATTTTCATTTTGTCATCAATTAAAAGGGTGCATGATTTTTTTTTTTTATAGAAAATCAAAAACTTTTTAGAATGTAATATACATGTACTATAGGAGAGTGAAAAGAGAGTAGGGAGTTCATTATGAGTAACTTAGGTGACCTATTGCTATCCATTGTTGTCCGTCGTCATGTGTCGTCCGTCGTCCATTAACATTTAAGTATTTTCTTCTCTGCAACAACTCAACCAATTTCAACCAAAATTTGGCACATATCATCTATGGGTGAAGGGGAAAAATTGTGAATTTCATGGTCCCTATCCCCATTGGGCCTGAGGGATGGGGCAAAAACCACTAAATTAATGAAATATTTAAAAATCTTCTTCTTTACTCCTGGACATTAAGCAGTCAATCTGTTTGCATGCTTGTAATCAGTATTGAGCCCTCTACCAAAATTGTGAAATTCATTGCCCCAAGGTCAGGGGTTCTTGTGCTAGGGCGGGGCTAACTACAGTACCCGCATCGTTATTCTTTACAGGATACACGATACGATAGGATACACGCACGATAGGACAGGATACACGCACGATAGGATAAACGCAAAACACGATAAACGCAAAACACGATACACGCAAAACACGATAAACACAAAACGCGATAGACCTGATAAACGATCTTCACGATAGATTTAACGCAAAACCTGATAGGATTGTTCCAAAATGCGGAACGTTTTCTGACAATACGAAAAGATTATTTTGTTTAGTTACTGCAATATTTTAATTTAATACTTGCAAAGCTTCAAATATATATTATAAAGTACATTTAATAATTACAATAAAAGAATTTGTTGTTCATTTATATATATATTTTTAGACAATGATTAAATGGATTATAATGAAATGGAGACTGTATTTTTTTAATTTCTACTTAAGGGTGTGAATTATCGATTATTTATGTAAATGTTGAAATTCTTATCTTAAGGTTGAACTTGTGACTCGTTTAATTATGGATATTTCAAAATACATGTAATTGTTGCACAAAAATCCTTTACATAAGCATGTGCCGTTTTTCACGGGTACTATTATAAATAATGAAACTCTATAAATAGATTTATTATTTATGAAAAAACATACATTTGTACCAGTCCTTATAAATTTATCTACAAGTACTACTTTTTTTCACGGAAGAAATTTACGCAATAAATTAAATATTTGTATTCAATGTCTAAAGCTTAAAATCTGCGGTGTATCAAAAATTCGCAATTAAATATCAAAATCTTAGGGACAAAATACATGTAGAAGAACGGCCGAAGAAAGGTCCAAAGAAATCGGCTTTAAAGAATTTTATATTTCAGAAAATCAATTTCCTGACTAGAAATCTAAATAATTGTTAATATAATGGCGCTCTGCGTTGATACCTGTAAAACTGTGTCAACAGAATATGAATCTGCTACAACTGCACATGTACGTTTACACTAAGATCTCACTTATGTACATGTAAATATTTCTCAAAAACGGTTCGATGGATTTCCATGAAACTTTCAGGACTTATGTAACATTACTTGAACCTTATACATTTTTTTATCGATTTGATGATGTCACTTCCGGTTTGGAGATATTGTCGATTTTATGATTTTTCAAGGGTCAGGTTGTCTTCAGACTTTCTCAATAATGGCTTAAGATAGAAACATGAAACTTTCAGGTATGATAGACCAAAGTCTATAGATATGTATAACGAATTTCATTTTTTTTATCGGAAGTGCCGCGTGTTGGAGCTTGCAGTTGCCCGAAAATAGTCGTATCGCGAATTTCAAATTTTTTAACACCTTTTTAGCTCACCTGAGCTGAAAGCTCAAGTGAGCTTTTCTGATCACCCGGTGTCCGTCGTCCGTCCGTCCGTCCGTCCGTCTGTAAACTTTTCACATTTTCAACTTCTTCTCAAGAACCACTGGGCCAATTTTAACCAAACTTGGTACAAAGCATTCTTGGGTAAAGGGGAATTTAAATTGTTAAAATCAAGGGCCAAGACCCCTTCCAAGGGGAGATAATCAAGAAAATACGAAAATAGGGTGGGGTCATTAAAAAATCTTCTTCTCAAGAACCACTGGGCCAGAAAAGCTGAAACTTATGTGGAAGCATTCTGGGGTAGTGTAGATATTAAATTGTTAAAATCATGACCCCCGGGGGTAGGGCGGGGCCACAATAGGGAATCCAAGTTTTACATAGAAATATATAGAACAAATCTTTAAAAATCTTCTTCTCAAGAACCACTGGGCCAGGAAAGCTGAAACTTATGTGGAAGCATCCTTGGGTAGTGTAGATATTAAATTGTTAAAATCATGACCCCCGGGGGTAGGGCGGGGCCACAATAGGGAATCCAAGTTTTACATAGAAATATATAGAACAAATCTTTAAAAATCTTCTTCTCAAGAACCACTGGGCCAGGAAAGCTGAAACTTATGTGGAAGCATCCTTGGGTAGTGTAGATATTAAATTGTTAAAATCATGACCCCCGGGGGTAGGGCGGGGCCACAATAGGGAATCCAAGTTTTACATAGAAATATATAGAACAAATCTTTAAAAATCTTCTTCTCAAGAACCACTGGGCCAGGAAAGCTGAAACTTATGTGGAAGCATCCTTGGGTAGTGTAGATATTAAATTGTTAAAATCATGACCCCCGGGGGTAGGGCGGGGCCACAATTGGGAATCCAAGTTTTACATAGAGATTTATTGAACAAATCTTTTAAAATCTTCTTTTCAAGAACCACTAGGCCAGGAAAGCTGAAACTTATGTGGAAGCATCCTTGAGTAGTGTAGATATTAAATTGTTAAAATCATGACCCTCGGGCATAGGGCGGGGCCACAATGGGGAATCCAAGTTTTACATAGAAATATATATAGAACAAATCTTTTAAAAAGATCTGCATCACCCAAGTTACTCAGGTGAGTGATGTGGCCCATGGGCCTCTTGTTTACGATATCTTTTTACCTGGAAATATTTTGTTAAAACATATAGAACAAAAGAAGTGTAAAATTCCTAGATCTTTCATATCATATCTTGTAAAAAGGGCTGGCCCTTAAAATAAAGGGCCTGGAGGGGCCGAAACTTTTTTCTTTATATCGCAAATTGATATTTAGAATTTGTTATACGTCAAAGAAGCAAAGTTATTAAAATGCCAAGCATAATCTATTGGAGTAATCAAAATACGTACGGCGTCATTACTTTCAGCCAAAGCGGAAGTAGTCGAAAACGCATATTTTTGTCGTTCTTAACTGGTTTTTGGGTACATATGTCTCTGGGAGCATAGATATCAATTTTCTGTCCGTCGTCGTCACTTCCGGTTAAACTGGAAATAGCAAAAAACTGCTTATTTTTGCATTATTTAATATAGCTTTAGAGGATTCAAAACCATTATTAGGCGTTATTTCTCATTTTTGTTGAAAATGAAAGCTACTTCCGGTCAACGGCGCTCGCTATGGCCCAAAATTGTCATATTGCAAATTTCAAAATTTCTTATACTTTTTCTACAATATCTTTTGGAAATATTTTGTTAGAAAATGAAGAACAAAAGAAGAAAAGAATTCAAAGATCTTTCAAATGAAGTCTCGAAAATGGGCTGGCCCCCAAAATAAGGTTACAGTAAGGAGGCGGGGCCTAATTTGTACGGGAAATGTTTACTATGACGTCACGCATAATATAAGGTCTTCAAAATACCACAAATGAAATAATTTGCTATTTCAAACAGATGGATAGCTGTATACTACATACAAACTTACTATTACATGCAGTTTTGTCGCTTGTTAAATCCCACACAACAGTATATAAACGATGCATCAATCGCAATGCACTTGTCAATGTGACGTCATCTCGCAAAGATGACACAGTTTTTACACAGTGAAAGGCTGATCAAGTCATATTTTGTACAATGAAAAATATTTTTTGTTCTCAAATAAAATATTATTTGCAGTAAAATAAAAAGCCATTAACTTGGATGCGATGTCTATTTTAGTATTTTGTTTATAAACTATACGTACATTCTCCAGAACGATACTGTCGTGTGTTTGTATGAAGATTCATTGTATCTTGCCAAAATTTTACACATAAACTCAAGAAGCATTAAGATATTTGAAAAGTGCTGCTAACCTCTTGGAATCTTGCAAATAAATTAATTATAGCTATGTTTAATGTAGTTGACCAGCAAAATATTTAACCTACCGTTCAACAAATTAAATTTTACCAATTAAAAAAGGGAATCTAAATACGTTCGCAGCACTTTTCACAAACTACATATAGTGTTGAAAAGTATTATAAAATAAACTAAGATTTTTAACTTGGTTATGCCCTTGCAATATTTGAAATTTATAAATGACCTCTATACTGCAAGTATAATTGCCAAAGTCATGTGACGTCGACATCAAATGAAATTCTAAATTTAGAAATCCAAACGTGCCCAACATGTAGATTTAAACCAAATTACAGTTTTTTGATATCAGTGAATTCCTAAAAATATAGCCCTTCCTGAGTATTTTTTATCTTAAAAAATCGCCGACATTTCCATTTGTAACCTTAACTGTGCTGCGGATCTAGAGATACCAGAAAATTCTTTCTGATATCTTTAAAAGTATAAGGAATTTTTAGTACATCATGAAGTTCATTCTGTCCGGGTCGTCAGAATACGTCCTATGACGTAACATGTAATTATTAAAACAGATTCGGAGGATTTAAACCATTTTGGACTCCATAACAGTACTCACAAAAATTAAAATGAAAGATATTTCCTCTTGATATACTTCCATTAATTATTCTTTTCTTTTACTTTTAACCTGTCTGTATGACCTTTCACCTTTGACGACCCAAAGTTCATCTCCATGCTCTAGGAAAGAATTAACGCCACATTATTAATTTTTAATTCACTTCTTTTAATTATATAAAAAAAGAAAAAAATCTAAGCTCCTCGTAATTTTAGGTTTTATTAACAAAATAATGGCCTTGGTCTTTTATTTTAACCCAAAATTCATGCTCAAGAACTAGGTTAAAAAACTATTTTATTAATTTAATAAGCAACCTCAAAAAGAAAAAAAAACATCAAGAAAAATCTCCATAGCTCCATGTTAGAAGAGGTTTAATGAGCAGAAAAAGTGACCTTTACCTTTAACATTTGACTTTGGCCTTTAACCTTAATTCAAAGTTTATACCCAAGCTTTAAAATACAAAACCCGTTTATTTATTACCCC
>PRKT01000710.1:207733-215233 GCA_003671525.1 Saccostrea glomerata
TGTTAAAATTTGCATTTTCTAACTCTCTCAAAAACTCGTTTTCGTTGAATTGTTTAAAATCTCGATATTGGATTTCAGTATGTTTTCCTCTACGCTGTATACAATTAGTTTTCCGTGTCAAACATACAGGGTAGTGGTCAGAAATAGCAATAGGGGGCACATTTGTTTCACATATGTTTTCTGGTTTAGTTGTATAAAAATGATCAATTAAGGTACTTGAGGTACTTGTTATTCTAGTAGGAACAGTAACTATCTGAGAAAGTCCAAACTCTTCTAAAGCAGATGTCCAATATTGTGGGGGGTCTTTCATTAGATCAATATTAAAATCACCTGATAGAATAATTTCAGTATCGTCACAGCAGGAGGCACGGTTCACCTCCCTTGCTAGGTCCTCCGCCCAGCAGGAGGGGGCAGATGGTGGACGATAAGCAGAGCAATAAAATATAGGTTTAGAATTTTTTAGATTAATTTCTAGCCAGATTGTCTCAATATTACTGATCTCAAAATCAGTTCTACGTTTATATGTGATATCACTTGAAATATAAATAAGAATTCCACCACCTGCCCTTAATGTACGGTCTTTTCTTTCAAAAACAAACCCATCAATAAACAGTTCTGAATTTCCTACTTGCTCACTCAAAAAAGTTTCACACAATCCTAAAATATCTAAAGATTGCCGTGTTTGAAGCAACAGTTTAATTTCATCTATTTTAGGAATAATATGACAAATATTTAAATTTCCGAAACGTAAACCTTTCTTAATCAATCCAAATCTTGAATCTTTTTGTATTTGTGAAGTATGAATTTGGTTATTGGTCATAGGAGCTTGATGTTTTGTTTGTGAAACAGATTTGAATGAGTTTATCGTAAGAGGAGCAATGTTAGCAGGTTGTATAATTGAGCTCTCATCATTGAGAGAAGTTTTCACTTTGTCCGAGAGAGTCTTATTCTTAATATTTGGTTTTCTGGGCAATTCAGATTTAACAGAGGTATTATTAACAAAAGTAATAGTTTGATTTAAACAAGAACATTGAAAATCGTTACATTCTGTACATACAGCGCCTAGAATAGAATATCTATTTGAATTTAGTGTAGATTTAGTATTGTCGTGAACGGCTATACATTCCTTGCCTGAAACCTAATACACACAGAATTTGGTCTTGTGGCCTAGTTCTCCGCAGTTCCAACAGTCTAGTTTGCGGCCGTGCCTGCAGTGACGTGAGGTATGTCCATGTTCACCACAGAAGTAACACGTTACGGACTGGCCAAAGCTGGAATTTCCGTTGTCCCTTAATGCTCCCTTGCCACGTAAAATCGGAACTTCGTTGTTCATCTGTTTAAGTAGCGCTGACGTTCCCTTATCGGAAAGGTGTATCCCGTCTTTCCAGTAATGCACGTTGTTGACCTCTTTGAAAACACTTTTATTAGAAATGAACAAACCTCCATACTCGTCACAAACATATCTTAGCGTGTTATTCACATACGAAACATCTACGTCCCGTCTCGGTAAAACTTCTGAGAAATAAACTTTGGTCGTTGGAGATCGATCCTTGATGTTTTTGATTATTTCTACAGCGTCATGTTCTACGGCATCTATTTCTCTACGGGATGAGGCATCATTTCCTCCGGCATGGACAATTATGTGAGAGTAATCTTCAACTGCGGTTTGATGTAGCTTAGACTTGATTCCTGAAAGCTTGGCCCCTCTGTTGGTTCTCACATGGACACCTTGTTGTAGTCCCCTTGTTCTCACCCTTTGTAAGATAGAGCTGCCTATAATAAGTTTGGCCTCACCAGAACTTTTCTTTTGCTTAAAGGATCTTTCAGGTGTACTTGTATGTGTGGTGTTCATACAAGGTTCAGTGTTTGTACCGGAATCTGATGTACATTTTGTTTCCTTATCAGGGGTTGGAAGATCACACTGTGTGTGTCTAGATGCTAAATTTTGTGGAAAAGTGTTCAAACCCTGCACATCTGTTTCCTTGTTTTTCACCACCTTAAAAAGTGTCTGTGTGTTTTTGTCCAACAATGTGGGGTTAGTTTTGCATCTGAGTTTCTCTTTTAATTCCTGAATTTCTTGTGCTAACTCACGGACTGCCGATTGTAGGGCTTGAATTGTACCTGCACACTGTGTACAATTTAGAGCATTATCAGTACTGGCTGTCAATAGAGAATCATTTTTTACAGGTGTTGATGACATTTGTGGAATAGATTGTCCCAACATACTACTAATGCTGTTAGAGGTTTTGTTTCTTATGTCATTAAGGAATTTGTCCAGCCACGAGTTTGCCGACGATCCTTGAATGTGCAGGACGCTGGTGCCAGAATAGAGTGTGGCTGTCACAGTATTGCACTCAGATTTGAAAATCTGACCATTCTTCCCTACTTCTTTAATTGCATTAAGTTCTTTTTCCAGATAGTTCAAAATAGTGGCATATTTGTCTTGTTGAAACGATACAGTTATGCTGTATTTGTTAAAAGTCACATTAAAAAAACTTGGTATACTCACTCCATTAGGTGTGATAATTCCAGTTTCACTAAATGATTGAGAAAGTCCAGAAAAAGATGTAAACAAGCTCGAGTTAATGCTCTGATCCATAATTATTCTAAGATTTAGTCAGGTAGTTAGCCATAGTACCCACAGCATTATCACTCATAGCAATTAAGCACAGGTAATCAGGAGCTATCAAAAAACACGTCTTATCAGTTCGGCCGCTAGATATCATGTGTCTGTCACTGTTCAATCAAACTGGGAATAGGTCAAAGGGAAGTGCTAATATTATGTGCATCAGAACTCACTTTTAATTAGGTCACCTGAGTAAACTCAGGTGACCTATTGCTATCCGTTTTCGTCCGTCGTCGTCCTTCGTCGTGCGTCGTCCGTCGTCCGTCGTGTGTTAACATTTGAACATTTTCAGCTTCTTCTCTGCAACCACTGAACCAATTTCAGCCAAATTTGGCACAAAGCATTTATGGGTAAAGGGGAACAAAAATTTTGAATTTCATGATCCCTGCCCCCCTGGGGCCTGAGGGGTGGGGCCAAAACCACTAAAAATAATGCAATCTTTAAAAATCTTCTTCTTTGCTCCTGGACATCAAACAGTCAAACTATTTGCATGATTGTAATCAGCATTGAGTCCTCTACCAAAATTGTGAAATTCATGGCCCTGGGATCAGGGGTTCTAGTGCTAGTGCGGGGCTAAATAAGTATACAGTGAAAATGCATTATTTCTTTGAAAATCTTCTTCTCTGCTCCTGAGTATTAGATCAACCAACTAAGTACATAGTTATGATGATAAAGAGTACCTCTTCCAAAATTGTGAATTTTATGGCCCCAGGGTCAAGGGTTCTGGTGTTGGGGCGGGGCTCTATTGATTATATAGTGAAAATACATGAATTCTTTGAAAATCTTCTTCTCTGCTCCTGGGTATTAAATAAACTAACTAAGTACATAGTTATGATGAGCAAGAGTGCCTCTACCAAAATTGTGAATTTATGGCCCCAGGGTCAAGGGTTGTGGTGTGGGGTGGGGGCCCTATTGCTTATATAGTGAAAATACATGAATTCTTTGAAAATCTTCTTCTCTGCTCCTTGGTATCAAATAAACTAACTCAGTGCATAGTTATGATAAGCAAGAGTCCCTCTACCAAAATTGTGAATTTTATGGCCCCAGGGTCAAGGGTTCTGGTGTTGGGGGGGGGCTTTATTGATTATATAGTGAAAATACATGAATTCTTTGAAAATCTTATTCTCTGCTCCTAGGTATTAAATAAACTATAAGTGCATAGTTATGATGATAAAGAGTGCCTCTTCCAAAATTGTGAATTTTATGGCCCCGGCCCAGGGTCAAGGGTTCTGGTGTTGGGGGGGGGGCTCTATTGATTATATGGTGAAAATACATGAATTCTTTGAAAATCTTCTTCTCTGTTCCTAGGTATTTAATAAACTTACTAAGTGCATAGTAATGATAAGCAAGAGTGCCTCAACAAACATTGTGAATTTTATGGTCCCAGGATCAAGGGTTCTGGTGTTAGGCTAGGGTTCTATTGATTATATAGTGAAAATTCATTAAATTTTCTTCTCTGGCTTTGGGTATGAAGTAGATGAATTACCTATATAGTTATGATGAGCAAGGGCCCTAATCTTGCAGAATTGTGTATTTAAAGGCACCAGGGTCAGGGGTTTGGGGGGGGGGGGGGGCTCTGCTTATATACTGAATATGAATTTATTGTTTGAAATCTGCTCCTTTGTATTTATAAAACATTTATTTATTTTTTTGATACGCAATTTTAAGGGTGCCTTTTAAAAATTTGTGCAATGTTTCGATCTAGGGTCAGGGGTTTATGTCACCATGTTAGGGGCACTACTGATTATTGCTGAATATTACTGATTACTTGGAGTGCATTTTTGTTCCCCTACCTGCATATGGGTATTCATTTACCAAGCTAAGCAACTGTTAAGTGTATTGTTTTGATGATCAATGGTGCCTCTTTCAAAATTGTGAATGCCATATAGCATTAATGTACCGTAGATCAGTAGGATGCACACTGATCCCCTGTTTTCTTTGCGATTTTGAGTTACACTTTATGAGTACTTATCCAACATATACTTCTCAAAAAATCCTTGATATGACAAATTTCAGGAGTGACTTACCTTAATTTTAAAATATTGACTGTGAAATCAATAATTTTCGTGGGGGTTTAATTTTCGTTGTTTTCGAGGTATGAACAGACCCACAAATTCATACCCACCACGAAATGTAAATTTTGACATGTGCTACTACTAAAAAGGACTTTATCCACGAAATCAAATCCCAAAGAACTAAACTCTATGGATCAAACTCTATAGGCAAGGTCAAACAAATTTATACCCGTTGAAAGTTCACAATGAATACACATGTTAAGCATAGAAGCTCAAGCACCTACTGAACAAAACTTAGGCCAAGTTTAGAGATTGATATTTTTCCTCGAAAAATGGGTAAAAATCCAAGGTCATGGTCAAGAGGTCAAAATTGGGGGTACCCAAATAAAAGGTCTTGTCACAAGAAATTAACCTATGACATGTGAAGCCATGTGTATAGTCCATCCCACTTAAAACTTAACTTATGGGCAAGGTTTAAGTTTCTGCGGACAAACAGACAGACATAATATAATCACAAGAAATAAAATATGTATATATCAATAGCGAAATGGAAAAAATCTACTATTTTGGATTCACAAGATCTATTGTAATTTTCAGTGAAAAAGGGAGTGGCTAGGGAGATTGTAACCCCCCTTCTTTGGAATTTGCATTGTTATTTGAATTAGGCTGTACATATACTGAAGCAAATAAAAAATGACTATGGACATCCTTCCCCCTAGAAAACATTGACCCCACGACGCCACTATCATTGTTTTCATTTTGTTGATTTCTTTTAAGTTATTGTTTTCTTTGCTTGTCAGGAAGTTCTAGGCTGGAATTGTTTTGACCGAGATGTGACCCCTCTTTTGAAATGCCCTTCGAATATGTATTTACTGATTGAAAATTATTTTCCTGTGTTTTTTTTTTCACTGTAATTCAAATCATTTTATTCCATTACGTGTAATTGAAATCAGCATACTTTATTACATTTACTGTAAATGAAATCTTGTTGTGTATTACAGGTAGTGCAGCTGATATCTGTGATTTACAGATGAAGGACATTATCCTGTCTGTAAACAGGAGAGATGCATCTTACATGAGACTATCCCAGGTCCAGCACATCATAAACAACGCCGCCAGAACTGGCCGTGTAGAGCTAAAAATCAAGAGAGAGATTGGAGGTGGTAGGGAAAACTTTAAATCAACAAACACTATTGCTTGATGAAATACTGAACTTAGTTGATAGTTTTCAGAAATAATGTTTAATTGGAAAATCAGGGGTACCTCTTAACCCATGCATAACCATTACCGTATAAAGTTTCATAATGACTTAATGTTATACAAGACATGCGCATGCTTAATAATTCTTCAGCAAGTAGTTGTTTGACTGTTTTCTTTAGATCTGTTATTTCTAGTTATGTTCCACAAGAGAAGTTTTGGAACATATTATTTTACTTTGTTTCTTATTAAGGTCTTCCATCTTCAGCGGAAGACCTTCTTGTTAGGTCTTTCCACCTTTCTGTGGAAAGACCTATAGATCTTCTTCTGTTTCTTATTATTAGGTCTTTCCACCTTTCTGTGGAAAGACCTCTTGAAATGCTTCTGTTTATTACATCTCTTCACCTTTCTGTGGAAAGACCTATTGATTTTCTTCTGTTTATTATTATTCGTCCCTATTCTTATTTTTTTTTTGTTTCAACAATTATCGAAAAGACTTTTTGTTCATCGTAAAGGTCATTAAAAATTAGGAACAAATTTGACCCAATGCTAATGAACCATAACCCCTTTTGAAGTTATTGCCCTTTATGCAAGAAATGCTTGTTGTCGCTACTTTGTCTTTAAACTTATACAAACTGTTTTAGCATCATTCATATGCACTCTTCAAACTATTTTAAATATTAAATGAGTATCCCTTAAGATTGACCCTCTTAAAAGTTATCGCCCTTTGTGCAAAAAACCTTGTTATCACTACTTCTTTGAAACCGTAAACCGCAGAGACATGAAACCTTCACAAATGTCTTTGACTCCTTGAGGGGACTCTGGAATCTATCATTGTAAAAGTCTTAAGTGACCCCTTTAATGAGTTATCGCTCCTAAATGTTTTTGGATTTTATAAATATCTAAATATTTTCAAAATGAGAAGTTGTAGAGACATGGGACCAACTGCATAAGATTCATTGACCTATGACCATGAAATTTACGAAAAAGGTCAAAGGTCAAGGTCATTCCAATAATGAGAAATTAACTCTTTGTATATCTCTTTCGTCTTTTGACATATTCTTAATGTCTTTGCATCATTAATATGAATTCTTAAAACTATTTCAAATAATTCAATCTTATACCCTAAGATGAACCCTTTTAAAAGTTATTGCCCCTTGTGCTAAAAACCTTGTTATCGCTATTCCTCCGAAACCGTAGACTGTAGAGACACCAAACCTTCACTAATGTCTTCAGGGTCTTTAGGCCTAACTTCACTGTATAAGTGCAAATGGATCTGATGACCCCCTATATGAGTAATTGCCCTTTAGCTTCTTTGTCTTAACTATTAAACCTTATAACTTGAAAAGTATAAGTCATAGAAGCATGGGATCAATTAAATTGTGACCCTTGACCTTTGTCCTTGAATATTTTTTTCAACGTCAAAAGTCAAGGTCATTCATTTTTTTTTTAATTTTCATCATTTCTATGCTTTAAAAGAGTTTTGGTTTCTTTTTCATTGAATTTCATTTTTAGGAGTCAGATATAAAACAAATAGCAGAATAAGTCTCCTAGTTATTCTTAGGTTTCTTTCCCACAATTTTTATGTGGTCTCGATCGAGGGACGACATATTGTTTTTATACGTCGGGGCAATTGTCCTGAAACTTTCCTTAAAGCAGGAT
>PRKT01000710.1:220266-240746 GCA_003671525.1 Saccostrea glomerata
GTAAACTTTCATTTCTGATCTGATATGTGTTTTTTCCAAGCCAATGTGCTCAGGTGAGCGCTGTGGCCCCTGGGCCTCTTGTTGAAAGGGGGGGGGGGCAATCTGAAAATTTTTTTTTACTTACCTAAAACAATTAACAAGCCCAAAAAAAATGAAATGGGGGGAGGGGGGGTTTAGTGGCC
The DNA here is from genome assembly GCA_003671525.1 of Saccostrea glomerata. Taxonomy (NCBI): domain Eukaryota; kingdom Metazoa; phylum Mollusca; class Bivalvia; order Ostreida; family Ostreidae; genus Saccostrea; species Saccostrea glomerata. The sequence goes on from PRKT01000710.1 coordinate 220,449, forward strand.
ACCTTTTTTTAAGGCAAAATTATTTTCACTTCCAATTTTTCCCCTTATTTCCTTGCTATGTTTATACTGTGGTAAAAAGTGGAGGGGGGGGGGCAACCATCTTTTCAATGGACATTTTCTTATAGTACAAGGAGAGGACGTTCTAAGTATTAAGTACTTGTGTCCAATCCTTTTGTTGTAACATCTTAACAATAAAAATATGTTCAAACCAAACCATAGTACAGGTAATGTATGGAAAAAAAGTGGGGGGGGCAGCCCCCCCCCCCCCCCCCCCCCCGGTTTCTACGTGCCTGTAATTTACATGTATTCATCAAATTAAATTGAGTTTGAAATTCTCCCTGTGACCTATAACTCAGAACCTCTTATATTTATTTTACCTGCTTAATTCATTATATACCATGAATTAATTTAAAATTTGTTCTTGACATGTAAATTCTACATCACATCACGTTGCATCACCCATTATAATATTTTAGATTAAACTCCATTCGGTACACCTCGGCCGATTCCCTTTTCATGTGATAAGGTGACGGAATCGACGGCACGAAGGTTTTCCGAATAGAATAGCATTAGAACATGCTGCAGTGTGGTGTGCATTGGATTAATTCATTTTGTGTTATAATTGGATTTATATTCCATGAAGTTGACAAGACCTATGGAGGTCGGTAAGTACAAGTTTAAGTATAGTGGGGGGTAAAATAAACCCAAACGATTAGGTTAAAGTTCAAAAAGGGTCTGAGGTCATCGCATGCCACACTAGACGAATTTCATATTGTGAAATTATCTCTCGTTGTCGATGTGACTGCCAATACTGGTGCGGATCCAGAATTTTTTTTCGGGATTAGGGAGAGTTCACATCGCAGTCAAAAAATTCCAGCCCAGAATTTCCTGACAAGCAGGAGAAAAAAAAACTCATAAACTGAAAACAAATAAACAAAATAAAAACAATGATAGTGGGGTCAATGTTTTCTAAGTTAGGGGGAGGATGTCCAAAGTCATTTCTTATTTGCTTCAGTATATTATAAGTCTTGTTTAAATAACAAAGGAAATTCCAGGGGGGTCCAATCTCCCTACCCATTCCTTGTTCCTGAAATAACAATATATTTTGTGATTCCAATTAAATAGTACATTTTTTCCATTTGACTAATTATAAATATTTTGTTTCTTGTGTTTATATTATGTGTGTCTATTTGTCTGCAGAAATTATAACCTTGCCCATAAGTTTTAAGTGGGATGGGCTATACAATTAGCTTCCACATTTTATAGGTTTATTTTTTGTGATAATTTAGACCTTTTATTTGGAAACCATTAATTTTTACCTCTGATTGCTTGACCTAGGATACACATTTTTACAAGAAAAATACCCAACTTTAAACTTGGCCTAAATTTTGATCAGTAGGTGCTTGGGCTTTCCTGCTTAACATGTGTATTCATTGTGAACTGTCAACAGGTATATATATGTTTAACCTTGACCCTAGAGTTTGAACCACTTAAAAAAGTAACCTTGGCAATTGACTTTTGAACAGGAAGTACTAGGGATTACGGTACTTATTTCACATGTGCATTCCTTGTGACAAGACTTTTTTTCTGATACCAACAATTTGAACCCTTTGACCTTGACCTTTTCAAAATACTCATTTGAGCTTTTCTGGTTTCCTTATCATATAACGTCCGTCGTGACATGTTGTCCATCTGTTTGTCTGAAAACTTTTTACATTTTTAACTTCTCTAGAACCACTGGGCCAATTTTATCCATGCAATTCATATAGAAATATGTACTTTTGTATGTCAGACTGTCATTCTGTCTGAATAAAATCAATAACCTTGGTCATCACGGTCATTTCTACTGAATGAGAAGAGACAAGACATTCATATTTAACTTATGTACTAGTATTTACCAGTGAGAATGGCATGGTTTTTTTTTACATATGACCTAGAAGTTTGACCTACTTGCAAAAAAATTAAAATGTTATTAATTCATCATTTTGAAAGAGAAAAGTTAGGGCATTCATATTATAATGCATGTATATTATTACCTGTGATAAAACCTTTCCAAATGATTCATGACTTTTACTCTGTGACCTTGACCTTGAAGCCTAACCTACTTTTCAAAAATGTTGCATTTGCTTATAACTTTTGATTGAGATGAGATATGACTCTCACATTTGACATGTACATTAATTACTCATAAAAATTCAAGGTGTTTCCCAGCATGCGATGCTTTTTTACCCTTTAACGTTGATGTTTTACATAATTTTCAAAATATTTAACTCTCCTAAAAGATGATTAGGCTTCTGAGTAACATTAACGAGGCTAGGGGGTGGCAGCCAATTTTAGACTATTTCAATCTCCTTTACAAGGAGAGCCCCATATAAAGATATACAAAATGATAAAATTTTAAAACTTAAATATATGATTTTTTTCTTTTCCAAATGATAGTTGACAGCTAAATATACCGTATCTAAAAAATAAGTAAGATCTGGGATTAAATTGTTGACTCGCCAGCCTCCTTAAGGAGGACTTCAGGAAAGACAGGACTTTTTGCACAAAAACAACGTTATTTTTCCATCCCCATTTGACCCCTAGGGGAAAAATCAAAATAAAGAAACCTTACTGCACATCTACATGACACCACCAACCATCTCCCAAAAGATGATTAGGCTACAGTGTAAAATGTAAGAGAAGTTCAGGGAAGACGGGGCTTTCTGCATAAAAACATCATTTTTTGATCCCCATTTGACCCCCTGGGGGCAAAATCAAAATTCTGAAACCTTACTGCACATCTGCATGACACCACCAATCATCCCCCAAAAGGTGATTAGGCTGCAGAGTAAAATGTAAGAGAAGTTCAAGGAAGACGGGGCTTTTTGCATAAAAACGTCATTTTTCGACCCCTATTTGACCCCCCGGGGCAAAATTAAAATTCCGAAACCTTACTGCACATCTACATGACACCACCAACCATCTCCCAAAAGATGATTAGGCTGCTGAGTAAAATGTAGAAGGAGTTCAGGGAAGACGGGGCGTTTTGCATAAAAAACGTCATTTTTCGACCCCCATTTGAACCCCCGGGGAAAATCAAAATTCCGAAACCTTACTGCACATCTACATGACACCACCAACCATCTCCCAAAAGATGATTTAGCTACTGTGTAAAATGTAAGAGGAGTTCAGGGAAGACAAGTGTGACAGACGGACGGACGGACATGAATAACAAGAATATACCCGAACTTTCTTTAAAAAGTGCAGGTATAATAAAATAATTGCTATGGGCAATGGTTACCATTGCAACCAGCATACATTTTTAGAGCCTTAAAAACAGTCATTTTTCATGACGGGTTTCAATCTTGAGACCCATAGAAAACCTGTATATTATCTAGAAAATATAATGACTCAATTTTTATATCAAAATATATCATATTTCTGATACTTTTGATTATTTGAAGTATTTTTTTTTGGGGGGGGGGTGTTTGCTTTTAACGAGGCCCAATCTAGTTGGAAATTACAAAAATGGAATGATAAAAATTTTGATTCTTGGAAATAAATTTGTATGTATTCTGCTAAGAAAAATCAGAATAAGATTTTGTTTCCTTGCCTTTATTGTAGTCAAATGGGGGCACTTTCAAGATATGGACCATTTTTCGTGTTTTGGTACGCAATTGTATACTACAACTCCACAATGAACAAAGAAAATGACAAAATAAAAAAAATGATGAAATGTTTTGATTTTAATATATCATGCAATTTGCATCCCTCTATTAAAAATAAAAAGAAAATCGGAGGTAGCCTTTATTGCAGTGAAAAGGGGGCATATCAAAACACAAAAATAGGACTTATTTTATCCAACTAGATATTTTATAAGTTGCAATAGGTTTACATAACATCAACGAACAATTGTAATAGAATTAATTTCTAAAAATTAAATCATTCTTACATTATGACATAATATTCTCTTTATGCTCAATAAAAAATGGTGTGTATAAACACTTCAACATGTTCGAGGAGAAAGACTAAAATTGTTTACTTTTGGTTGCAGAGGAAATTTTTTCTAACTCACAAATTGAAATAAAACAGTATAAAATTAATGATTCTGTACCACGAAAATGCTACCTCAGAATACATTGTGTTTCAAAGTTGTTTATAAATTATAAAATATTATTCAAAAAACATGAAAGTAATAAAAATGTCAGAATGAACCAGCTTTCAACAAGCACAGTCTATAGAACAAGATCAGCGAAACATTTTAGCATCATTTGAATTGTGACGTTATTGTGTTTAATTGTGGCAGCAGTCAAGGGTATTGTGACATGCCTGAGTCGAGGCTGCGTTAAAACGTATGTGCAGATCAAGTAGATCGTTAAAGGAAAAAAAAGTCTACTTAGAGTGTGACATTATACCGAAAGGCTTTCAGATAAATGTTACACCTAACATAGGGCCAAACGCTTCAGGAACGCTGGGACGTTATTACATGGAAATCTTCTAAACTGTTCTCCTCGTGACTATGGACGTCACATCTTTATACTCCAATATTCCACACGATGAGGGTATCGAAGCCTGTAGAGAAGTCTGAGATAGTAGATCCATACAAATTCCTTCTGCCGAGTCCCTTGCCAAGCTCCTTGAACATGTTCTCAAGTTCAGCAACTTCATGTTTAAAGGGAGCGTTTGGTCAGAAGTTAATTATTTACATATAAAACTGTACCTCTCATATAAAAAGAAAAGCTGCATGGGGAAAACCTTATCATGGCCGCTGCTGATGTAGTGTAGACAAATTAAATGCCAGATGTATAGAGTCATTGTGTCATTGTGTTTATGACAGCAGAAAAATAAAATAAAATAAAATTCCTTCTTCCAGAAAGAAGCAAATTCAAACAATTGTTAATTTATAGGAATTAGATTAACATCCTTTTTGGACACATTAGAACTTTAAAATGTTTTAATTAAAACCATGTAAAATAATACAACTTTTACAGCTAAATTTTTATTTAAAGTTAAATCGACCAGTTTATGGCTTTTCATTATGATTAATTCCTTCTTTTATTTTCCTGAATTCTGAAACACTAGAACATAGGAATAAGAAATTATATTTCCCATCATACATTCAGATCAAAAATCAAATTGCACACACTTAATCGGCATATTTTCAAATATGCCAGCAGAGCTATTCACAATGCCACGTTCACTGAATAATCGTTGTTTATTACTTATATTTGCATTCTTTGATTTTTTTCTTGAATATCAGAGGAAATCCTGACTTACATAAGGACGCAGCTTCTTGTCTGTAGTAAAGAAAAACATACAGCTTTAAAATCAGTAAACCTGATTAATGCTCCTTTTCTGTAATAAATCACAAACAAATTTATAAAGTTATTCCCTTTTAAACACAGTTATCTTGATACAAGCAGCGCCGTCATCACATTTTTGTTTTGCTACAGTTTTGACGTCATCGTATTGAAAAAAAACCCTCTGACGAAAATCAATAATTTAACACCATGATGAAAAAAGAGAATGCTTTAATAATGATTATTATTCCAGAATGCTTTTCTATAATTTTTTTTGAGTTTTTCTAATTATTTTTAGTAGCTGAAATCATTTTTGAAATATACTAGTTAATGATTTTTTTTCTTTCTGAAGTGTGAAGAGTTATCGTTCTTTGTTCAAATATGCATGATACAAAAAATAAAAATATGGCAGTTCTCCACAATTTTTAAAAAGTTTTATTTTACAATTAAATACATTGACCAAAATTGAAATTTTAAAGATATAAATCAGCAATTTTAGATATTCTGCATTTCTTTTTTTTCTTTTCAAAGAATATTATTAAAAACTTATTTTTATTCCTCTTATGAAACATTTCGTATATATACTTCTCAACAAGTTACGTTACTGTAGTAGAGATTGTTCTACACGAGTGTGATAGAGCAATTGCACTCATAGTGGAAGCAATTGTGTCTATAGTGCTATGAATGCAATTGATGACTGCATGTTCATAGTGGGAAAGTACAGTGGATATGCAAATATAGCCAAATGGCCTGCAATACGTCAAAAAAGTGAGGATTGTGGGAAATATTAAGCAAGCGCGATAACTTTTTCTTTCAACATGGCAGCCTACAGCAGCCAGTTTACTCATAACTTTTATGTCTTATTACTTTATAATTAAGTTAAAACAAATGGCATTAACATGTACAATTCATTATTGACCATTCAATGAATGAAATATCAAAAAGTGTTTTTTAGACCCAACGTTACCTTTAATGGAGAACATTACCTGCAGGTTAATGGCACTGCTATGGGTACGAAAATGGCACCGTCTTATGCCAATGTCTTCATTGGCAGAGTAGAACTTGTTACTTCAAGCACCATTCAAGCCCCATAGCTAGTTGCGTTTCATTGAGATATAAAGATGAAGGAGGTGGAATGTCGCGAGAGCCTAGAGCCATTCATTACGTTTGCTTACACCTTTCATCAGTCGATCAAATTTACAGTAGACGTATCTAATTCGAAAAACGTATTCCTAGATACTACATCTACCCTGATTGATGGTGAAATCAAATTCAGTCGTCACACCAAACCCACAGACTCTCACCTATATCTTATGCCCACTGTAATCCAGCTGTAATCCCCCACACACCTTTAAGGGAGTGTCTAAGGGTCTAGCCACCAAGATTCGACGCATCTGATCGTCCCCTGCCTTATATCAGGAGCAAAGTGGTCTTCTTAAGTCCCACTTATGCAAAAGAGGCTACAATGCCCGCACTGTACAAACAGCTATTGATGAGATGGCAGGACATGACAGGCAAAACCTAAATATTATGCTACAATAAGAAAAACAATTGCGACAGGGTCCCTCTGGTAACTATATACCATCCCGTCCTTAAGAACCTGAGCGGTATCTTTCAAAAGAACCTGCCAATTCTCCATTCAAACAAACGAATGGCAGAGGTATTTAAGGAACCCCCATTGGCTGCTCACAGACGCCCAAGAAACCTAAAGGACATGGTAGTAAGAACCAGACTGGACAGCCCATTACCTAACAGGGGCTTTAAAACTTGCTTTGACAGAAGATGTCTTCTTTGTAAGCACAGTACTGACACTGACAGTTTAAAGAGCCCTGTTACAGGCCGCAGCTACAAAATACTAGGGAATTTGTCCTGTCATGCTGACAACTGCATTTATCTTATCAGTTGCAAAGTTTGCTCCAAACAGTATATTGGTGAAACAGATCTCCGCAGGAGAGTCAACAACCACCGTTCGACCATTAGGACCAAAAAACTCAATGAACCCGTTGGGGAGCATTTCAACCTAGAGGGTCACAAATGGGAGGACATGACAGTAGTGGTAATTGACTATAACCCAAATTGGACAGACGCTAAAAGAAAAAGCAAAGAAAAGTTCTGGATGCACAGATTGAAGTCATTCCGCCCTAATGGTATTATCAAACTGAATGACTTCACCAGAATAAACGTAAACTAGACCCAATTCCTGATTATACTGAACAAGATTATTCTCTCAACTTAGTGTAAACTCTACAGTTAATTCGCGTCATCAACTCCCGAACAGCCCACTTAATTATGTATTGCTTACTCTTTTGTTAATTATTTTTTCCTGTTAATAAGACCTAAACATTTCAAAATTTATAATATATCATAATCCATATGTTAAAATATATATGCTATATTATTTTTCTTAGATTATTCTTTATCAAGTATAGTTACGCCAGTTTGAGAGAATGAAACAATATACGATTTACTGATTGTCGTAATTAATTCTACTAATTATACCCGAAGTTAGTAGCAGTGCTAGTTGTTTTTTTTATTTGTTTCTTTTGTTTTCTTTGTTCGTATGACTTTTTAACTTTTTTCTTTGTCCTGAGGAAGGGACAGGTTGTCTCGAAAATTTGACAATTCTTATTGTTCTAAATATATATATAAAATCTTAAATATTCCTTTGCCACATTTTGCGAAATGTTCACAACACGGTGTATTACGCACACTAGGGTCTTTAATTTGTTGCTAAAACTCTACCGGTTTCAATTGTATCATCAGGAGTTTTGACATATATTGCTATGGATACAAACATTTCAAAGTATATTGTGGTGTCATGTAACGTCAAAAATGTTGCGCTTTAGTACAGTTCATTGTGACTTCATTATGTTACGAAGTTAACAGTTAGACAAATAATGCGGGAAAATTGTAAATTGCCTATTATGACAGGGCGTTTAGCCTTGGTTTAAACAATGAAATAAAATGTTTTTCCTTGGTTTCACGTTCCTTTTCGGAAGTCTTGTTATAGAACTTGTATTTAGGAAGCGCTGTAAAATTAGGAAAAATGCTTTCAGCACATGTTCTGATATGTCCGCTCACGGCAGTGCACTGGTATTCAGTTTGGTGAATCTGTTGACGACGGACGGTCATACGGTGTCTAAGGGTGTCCCCGGTTTGGCCAATATAATTCTCGCCGCATCCTGAACATGTCATGACATATATTAAATTTGAACTTTCGCAGGTAAAAGAAGAATGGATAACGAATTTTCTTCCGTTTTTAAAAATAAATTGTTCGGTTTCCTGTAAAAAGGGACAGGTTCCACATCTTGGATGTAGACATTTTTTAGCACCGGCTGTTTCCTCTGTATTGTTAAATTTGGCTCGTGTTAAAATCTTCTTTAAAGATGGGCTCTGTCTTTTACTTTTGATCATTACGTTTCAGGAATTATGCGTCATTAAATGAAGTTGTGGCATGACAAGAAAAATTTGGAATACTCACCTTCGGTTCCAAGATATTGACAGTTTTCTGATTTTAAAACGTATTTTTGTTCCCCCTTTTTTCAAAAATGGCTTAAGATATTAACTGGAGACTTATTAGAGATGATAGATGATCACTTCTAGATTTGCGGAATTACCTTTTTGTGCGTCGTTTCTACTCCCGGTTGCTATCTGAAGCGAAATTAAAAATTCTGTATTTTTTAACTTTTTTGTTTTTCAATATTTTTCATTTATTTTTGGAATGCTAATAGAAACCTTTCTTTTAATGCTCACTGTATCATTTGTTTGAATATTGATAAATCTAAACTCTAGATATTAACATTTAAAAATCTGAAGCGGGTCCAAAATGGCGGCTGTCTCTGTCATATCCGACATTTCGCAATTCAGGGTTTACGAAGTCAGTCGAGCGTTTGCTTGAATGAAAGTAAAATAGGAAAAATGAAATGTAAAGGAAAACTTGGATTCTCACGTCATTGTTACGTTATAATTCTGTGTCAAACTATGATTCAATCCTTGGTCATCTGAAACGTCTTCTATAATTGGCTTTGGCTGGTTCTCAAAGTAGAAAAAGAAAAGACTAAATGTGCAAAATTAATGAAATACGATACCTACTGGTAGTATCTTTTGTTTCGGAAAATTAGATTTTAAAATCATAGGTATAAGTAATAGTTTTTAAGAAACAATATGGGTGTACATAGTAAGTATTAAACATAACCACTGTTTTGATCATACAGACTTGTGTCATATTCAAATAATAGAAAAGAAAAAAATATATAAGAAAATCATTTTTCAAAATATCGTTGAATGGAGTTCATATTAACATTCTTGTCTCAAAGATCTGATTTAAATTATTGAACATAAATGTTATCTGATTCCCTGACTGTAGTTAGCATGCTTTTATCAATATGTTCTTAGTGGGGATGAACAGGAAATTAAAAAAAAAGGTAAAAAGTTTACCAGATTCACTGATTTAGTATTAGTTATCTATATACGATATGGTATGTGTAAATATGCTAAATATACTTTCTTAACCTTCAAATTTAAGCTATAAGAACGTTCTTGTTTCATTTCTATCGAAGCTATTGCACCTATTTAATGGAACATTCCAAAGAAAAGGCGAAGATTTACTCGTGGTGTTTGACACAAAATTATGAATAGTGACCTGCCTTCATTATTCGAAAACACAAGTACTGTTGCAGAAGTATATACAAGTACATTTAGAGCTTTGGTTCTTATATAGTAATAGTAAGCGGTTTGGATTTTCATGCTAACGACCTGGGTTCAATAACCTTTGTTTTCATAACAAGTTTTATCACTTTTTCAGCTCAATTTCGCGGTTTTTTTTTTCAGAATCCGGCGGAAGACCTCTCGTTGCTCGCAACGAATTCTTTTCTAGTGTTCTTTATCTTCTTATCTTCATACATGTATAATCATAAAAGTCACATTGCTCAGTTTTGAGCATAAGGCTACAATTTTTATTGAAATTTTCTGAAAAACACTAAAAACATTTTTTTGGTTAATTTTTCGGATTTTAAGAAAAAATAATAATTTAATTGAAAAACATACTAGGTATATTTACATTAACTTTGGTTATAATTATCGATTGGAGCAGATCTTGACAACCCTAAAGAAGATCTTTTACAACACATGCAAACAGAAGAAACAACAGTACGACATGCAAGAGGGATAGTTGTTGGATGTGCTGGAGCCGGAAAAACAACACTCCTCTACAGTCTCATAGGAAAAAGTCTGGATGAAATAAAGAAAGTAAAATCAACAAGAGGACTTCAAGTTTACGAACATATATTTACTGTGACAGACGGGTCTTTACATGGTAAATAATACTTTACTCACTCTTTCAATTATATTCTGAAATCTTTGTACTAATTTTAGTTTAATTGAATGTTGGTTCAGGTAGTATGGAAAAGTTAAAAAGGCCGCAGTTTCTATGTAAAAACAATTTTCTGGGGTTTGTTTTATCTTTTCTATCAATCTGTTACCGTTCACGGTAGCTCAATAGGTAGAGCGCTTGCTCTGTGATCCGAAGGTCGTGAGTTCGTATCTCGGCCGCGACTGACCTAGTCTTTGAAATTGGTAGCAACTGTTCCTTCGCCATGCGCTCGGCACTTTGAAGTGAAAGTTGCGGATCCTTCGGATGAGACCTTAAAAACCGAGACCCTGTGTCAGCGGCAGGCGTTGGCACGCTAAAGGTTCCTCTCTGCCCAATGGCCCTGAGTGCCGGGTAAAGGTAAAAAAATTTGAAGCCCTTCACCTGCATACGGTGACGTCTCCAAATGAGTGAAATATTCTCGAGAGGGACGTTAAACAATATACAATCAACAGAAATATGTTGAGGCCATATTTCCCACTATTTATTACATCATATGAGCCGTAGGCTGTCAATGATACATTCCGATGAGCTTGACATCAAAGACACATTTGTTTCATATTTGAAATTTTAAATTGAAAAAGATGTTGATGGAAATCTAACTACTCTGACAGTGTAAGATTAAAGGGAGGGCGACCAGGATCAGCAACACCACAAAAACCATTGATTTTTCAAATTTTGTATATATTTTAGAGACAAGGGGTGGGGGCCCGGTCTCCCCTCTAAATCCGCCGAAGGCTCAAGTGAGCTATTCTCATTACATTTTGTCCGTCTTCCGTCCGTCCATTCTGTCTGTAATTCTGTCTGTCTGTAAAATTTACACATTTTCGACTTATTCTCAAGAACCACTGAGCCTATTTTAACCAAACTTGAGAAAAAGCATTCTTGGGCTTAGGGCAGTTTGAATTGTTAAAATCAAGGACCATTTCCCTTCACAATTTATAAAGTGGAAAAGCAATTTTCTCTTTGTTACCCTGATCTACCACTGGATATTTAATCACCGAAGTAAGCAAGCTAAGTGTATAGTTATGATAAGCAATGGTGCCTATTTCAAAATTGTGGATTTTTTTTAACTGTAGCTAAAACACGAATCGAATTCACTTGCTTGAAAGCTGTTACATGATACTGTGGTGACATATAAGGACCATGATTCTATCCCACCATGGACAGATTAATCATATCTATTTTTTTCGAGCACACCTATTTTTTTTTTTTTTGAAAATCTGCTACCCCCTCTCCCACCACTCAGAAATATATGGTTGTCCAATGAATGCTACTAGCATACAAACATATGACTTTTCTTAGATCTTAATATCTCTAATGAAGCTAAAAGCAGGCGACATATGCGTTCCTTAGAACACGCTCATGAGATGTATGTAAACTAGTTTATTGTAATTTAAAGTCTGATGAACTCTATGTACTACAAGTTAATTAAAAGAATCTGTGTCGTCCACTCAGGAAAAAATAGAAAGATCATGCGCAGGTGGGGGGGGGGTTCAGATCCCCACGTGAAATTCTAGAATTCGGACAGATAAAGCAGAGAGCTACAGATCCAAGCGTTGTAAAAACCTTCGATTTACGCCAACGATTTTTTGTCGTTAATTTAGGTATTTATTTTGTGTATTTCATATTTTCCCCAGCTTTGAAAGTAATTTTAAATGGTATTGAATAGTTAATCATACATTCAAATTCAATTCCTGCTTATGATTTTTCGTCCGAAGATAATTTATTTTTCATAAAATTGGTCTAAGAACTAGTAAATTTCTAAACTGCATTAGAAGAAATAAATTAGAATTGATTTCAGGTGTGTTGTTTTTAATTTATTCGAAAACTTTTTATTTCACCTGAGTAAACTCAGGTGATCTATTGCTATCCGTTTGCGTCCGTCGTCGTCCGTCGTATGTCGTGTGTTAACATTGAAACATTTTCAGCTTCTTCTCTGATACCACTGAACCAATTTCCACCAAATTTGGTATACATCATCTATGGGTGAAGGGGAACAGAATGTGTGAATTTTATGGTCCCCAACCCCTGGGGCCTGAGAGGTGAGACCAAAACTACCAAAATTATTTCAATTTTTAGAACTCTTCTTCTTTACTCCTGGAAATCAAGCAGGCAAACTGTTGGCATGATTGTAATCAGCATTAAGTCCTTTACCAAAATTGTGAAATTCATTGCCCCTGGGTCAGGGGTTCTGGTGTTATGCGGGGCTCTATTGATTATGTAGTGAAAATGCATTTATTCTTTGAAAATCTTCTCTGCTCCTGGGTATAAAATAAAGTAACTAAGCACATAGGTATGATGAGCAAGAGTTCCTCTTCCAGATTTTATGGCCCCCGGTTCAGGGTTCTTGTGTTAAGGTCTCACACAAGGAAATAATTTCACTATATATTATTATAAAGCTTGAATTAAATTATTAAATTTATTAGACTCTCAGCAAAAAATTCATGAAAGAGAAAATAAAGATTAATGTTTAAACAAAAATTTGAGATCAGAAAAATATGCCTTATGCGGCTTTTAAGAAAGAAAATCGACAGTAAACATACCTACCCCGAAATGCACGTGGGATTCACATGCTGACAAACAGCCTACATACCATCCAGGAAGTTGCATCATGCGCACCTGAAAAAAAGTGCCTTTTAATTCAGTGGGATAATTCTGCAAAAGAAATAATATTCCTAATACATGAGTCCAATTTTAATACTGTAGGCCTAAAACAAATTGCCAAAAATGAATAAAGAAAAAAAATTCTCTATATATATGGAACTTTAATTGACTAAGTTCATTTTGATTGGCTATTTCCTTGCATAAGACCTTTAAGACAATCAAAAGTTAATTAGATTAAATAAAATTTGCACAAAATGTCTCTGAGTTACTTATCGTTCATATAGTAGTGCGTCAAAATTTATCTTTGTCCTTAAGGGATGAAAAATAGGAGATAACTCTTCCTAACAGATTATTGAATTTTACGCTAAATTTCTGTACATATTCATCTTTGGCATATTAATTTCAAAAATTGAAAAAATTTAATGAGTGAATTATTGAAAAAAAAAATTGAATGAATTGAAAGCTGAAATATTGTAGTTTTTGGCTATATGCTTAAAATAATTTCAACTCTAATTAATGAGCTCTAATTAGCTAAGAAACAGGAAGTTAACTGATTTTTAAGGAATTAATTAGCAAAAAGGGAAAATCTTAATTCTAAAACAAAGTCAGAGACTGGAAAAATGGTTTCAAAAGAGACTTCAATAATGTACCTTGGAGTTTTGATAACAGTGATCACTGATTAATGGCTGGTGATTGAGATAAGGGGTTCTTAAGCAGTAGGGGGTGATGAGGCTTTTCCATCAGTCATCAAAGAATGGAATTTCTCTTAGAAGTCCTGGCAGCTCTAAAATAAATAAAGAACACAAAAGTTAACAATACTTAAAACTGTGCACCACATACAATAACATATTCTTAGAAAAAGTTAACAAGTATACAGTTAAATAATTACCATGCCAAAAAAAGAACCAAAATGGTTACATCAACATCAATACAAAAAAGGAAGTATTCCTCACAACAAAGGCCAGAAGAAAATAGGGACCACCAGCCCAGTCCAATCTCTAGTTCCCATAAGAAGACCAAGTAAAGAAGAATTTCAGGACATTGTACGGCCACAGAAAAATGGGGTGTTTGCAGTTATAGATGCCAAGAGCCGAAGGAGCGAGATGAAGTTTTTACGACCCGGGCCAAGTGAGGTCCAGCCAGTGGACACCTACATGGAACTTGTGTCAGATGACCCAAATTCAAAATTATACAAGGTACTTCACAAGGAAAAGACGGCTAAATTGTGGAACAATGCATTCAAAGAACACTTACAGAAGTTTCCTGACTGTGATGGTCCACTGGACTGGAATCAGCATGGGGAGGAAAAACGAGGCCTGGCATGGATCCTTTCCATTTGATGTAAGAAGTGCCATTATACATGTACCAGTCACCGAGAAAAGCTTTACGAAGAGGTGAAAAGATCTGGCAGGGGACGAAGAGCTGCACAGCTGAATGTGGCCATGGCTGTCGGTCACCTGGGTACCAGTCTTACAACAGAGGGTATGCGTGGTATGCTTCTTGGTGCAAATATTGAACCAGCGTCAGCCGCCAACATGCAACAGACCTGCAACAAAGTGGAGAAAATTATAACCCATGTAGATAAAAACAGTATGAAGAAAATTCGGCAGAATATTCAAGAACTTAATGAAAAATGTGGACTTCAAGATACCCCCATCAGAGCGGAAGGAGATGCTCGGTACAATAATGCCACCTTCAGTGCCATTGGGAAAACCCCATTCCAAGCTGCCACCCAAGTGACGTATACCGTAAGTGAAAATGTCACTCAGAGGAAGAATGTGGTAGCAGTTTTCTGTGGGAATAAACTATGTAAGAAAGGCGCACACCTACGAAGCGAAGGAAAAGAGGTTACCTGCACAGGACACGAAGACTGCACTGCAACCATACCTCCGGAGACAACCATTGGAGACGAGAAGAGATGGGCCGCTAATTGTGTTGGTGAGTTACAGAGTGATGACCGGCCACTAGTAATATCCCATTTCACCAGTGATGGAGACAGTGCCGCTGCATCTGGTGCATCTGCAGAACAAGGACATGTGATTGAAAACCTTAAGGACCTGCGCCACTTCTTTGACTCTCAAAGAAAACAGACTGCTAAGGCTCCATTCAGTAGTCACATGTTTCCGGGAAGAACCAAGGTCATAAGGGAATCCATGCAGCGAAGATTTGCCTTGGACCTGAAGCTTCGATGCAGGACAAGTCACGAGAATTGCTACAAACACTACTCCGGCGACTTACCTTTGATGAAGCGTGCTATGTCTACTGCGGTTGGTTCCCTCATAAACTGCTACCAGTGACAGTGCGGGACGTCCTGTCAACTCTACTCCTTTTCCTGTCGTGGACTGAAAAGCAATGAGTGGAAATCTTCAGTGTTGCCTAGTGACTTTGAATTAAACATGACAGAAAAAGACAAATGTTTGTTAAAAGACTGTATAAATTTGACTTTAGGACAAAGTAATCTTGATAGAATCAAATTTCATGCTTGTACACAAAAATCTGAATCTGTAAATAGGGCATATTTAAAATCAAATCCAAAATGTATTACAAAGTAGTAGAAATTTTAAAAGTAGAATACATAAAGTTGTACACTCACTGAATAGGGGTCATGGAAACTCAACACGGGAACTTTGTGAATCTGTAGGGGCACCTGTTGTCAAAGGAAGTAGAGTGGTCCATCATCTAAAACAACAACAAAATAAACAAAATTACTTTAAAATGAAACAAAAACTGTTAAAATATAAATTTCAAAGAAAATACTACAGATCTTAAAGAAATCAGCTGTACGATAAAAAATCAAAAGACATTTATAGTAAATCATTAACAGATCCAAAATTAAAAAGGAAGTTGTAAGACTGTGAAAGGGGGAGCATTGATGATATGTACATGCATTTCAAATGTATAAAATGTATATTTAAAATATATTTTGTGAACTATCTTACATGTAATAATTGTTTTTATCGTTCATTATGCATTGATTATTTTCAACTGTGTAAATGGGGAAGATGTGGACATTTGAATAATGTATTATTGTATGTGTAAAATGTGAAATTTGTTATACGAGAGAGTCTTTACATGTAAAAATGTTATAGTCTTTATTATTTAGATCATTAAAATTATTTGAATTAAAAATCTTCTTTTTCTTAACTGTGTGATGAACACAACAAAGGTTTCATGGTATTTGGTAGAAATATGGGTATACGGGTGTCAAAACTGTCCTGTCGCATTGTTTAACCGCCATTATTGATCTTTTCAAAGGGAGACAACTCCTGAAATCAGAGAAATTTTAGTGAGTTACCTGTTTCTCTTTAGGTCTCACACAAGGAAATAATTTCACTATATATTACTATAAAGCTTGAATTAAATTATTTAATTTATTAGACTCTCGGCAAAAAATTCATGAAAAAGTCCAATTTTAATACTGTAGGCCTAAAACAAATTGCCAAAAATGAAAAAAGAAAAAAAAATAATTTCTCTATATATGTGGAACTTCAAATGACTAAGTTCATTTTGATTGGCTTTTTCCTTGTGTAAGACCTTAAGGCTGGGCTCTATTGATTATCTAGTGAAAATGCATTCTTTGAAATTCTTCTTCTCTGCTCCTGGATACTAAATAAACAAACTAAGTACATAGTTATGATTAGCAAGAGTGCCTCTACCAAAACTGTGAATTTTATGGCCTCAGGGTCAGAGGTCCTTGTGTAAGGGCGGGGCTTTATTGATTATATAATAAAAAAAAGCATTAATTATTTGAAAATATTTCCTTTGCTCCTGGGCTTTATGCCAATGATCCAAGTATATAATGATAAAAGGAACATCTAGCAAAGTGGGTTTTTATGCCCAATGGGTCAGGCGGGGGAAGGGTGTTACATAGTCTGAAAATAAAAAAAAAATGCTTCGAAATCTGCTCTTTGGTATTAATCAACCGTTTTATGATAAAATTTGCATAATTTTGAAATATGTGGCCCCTGGGTCAGTTGTTCCTTTGGGTGAGGTACATAACTGGGTACAAAGAGGAAGTGCATTTGCTCTTTGTTACTCTCATCTTGCTCTGAGTATTGATAAATAAAGTAAGCATGCGAAGTTAATGATTACAATAATCAATGGTGCCTCTCTCAAAATTGTCAATTGTGAATTTTAAATACAAGCCAAATTTAATTGTTTGAAAGTTGTTACACAATACCCAGTTGACCTATAAGGCCTCTTGTTTTTGAAATACATACATGTACAATCAGATTTTTACAACAATTGCTGAAGTACATGGGAGCACCATAAAGAAAGGTAGCGATTGGATTAAAGCTAAAAATAGCACTACTTCTTATTTAACATTATTTCTTATTTTACACTACTTCTTACCTACCTCAAACAATTGTTTGACTAAGTGAGTAGAAAAATGACAAGGATAAAGTCTGATATAAAAAATATATTAACATGTTATCTATAAACCTGATGTCTCGTTGTAGCCGCAGAGAATCTTGAACGAAAATTTTTGGTCAGAGTTCCAAGGTCTTTGCTTACAAAGAAAAATGACAAAAGTGAAGATGCTGATCAAACAGAAGAAGACAACATAGGCGATCTCTCTAAATTGAATGGCACAAACGATATATGTGAGGAGAAAACTGAAACCTTAGGTGCGGAAGAAATCAACATTGACCTCACCTCTGATGTCAAGGTAGTGGAGCACAGTACTACAGCTTCAGACACTAAAGCCAAAGACACAGTTGCTGAAACACTCTCCCCGGAAGTAATGAAGAAAATATTGGACGCACAAGAGAATGAGATAAGTGTCAGTATGATTGATTTTGCCGGACAGTTTGCATATTACGCATGCCACCAAATCTACATGAGATCATCAGCATTCTACATATTGGTTATGGACATGACAAAGAGCTTTGAAGATGATGTCATTAGCGAGGAAGAAGAACAGAAGGGTTCTGTATTTGGCACTTGGAAATACAAAGGTAGTCTTCTAAGTCAAATGCTTAAAGAGATAATTAGTTAAAAGTTAAGGAATGAAAATTTGTGCGATGTTCAGTTTGCATCAACTTTTCATTCAGAAAATAGAGCACTTCTCAAGAATCTCTCTCTTTAGGTCACCTGAGAAAACCCAGGTGACTCATTGCTATCTGTTTTCGTTCGTCGTCGTGTGTCGTGCGTTGTGCGTACACATTTAATCATTTCCAGGTCAGTTTTGAACAAAGCATCCGTGGGTGAAGGGGAACACAAATTGTGAATTTCATGATCCCTGCCCCCTGGGGCCTGAGTGGTGGGGCCAAATTAAACCCCCTAAAATTTAATCGATCTTTAAAAATCTTCTTTACTCCTTGACATCAAGCAGTCAAACTGTTTGAATGATTGTAATCCGCATTGAGTTATCTACCAAAATTATGAAATTTATGGCCCTGGGATCAGGGATTTTAGTGCAAGGGAAGAGCTACATGTAAATAAGTATAAAGTGAAAATGCATTATTTCTTTGAAAATCTTCTTCTATGCTCCTGGGTATTAAATAAACTAACTAAGTATATGGTTATGATCAGTAAGAGTGCCTCTATCAAAGTTGTGAATTTTATGGCCCTAGGGTCAGGGGTTCTTGAGTTTGGATGGGTTCTATAGATTATATAGTGAAAATGTACGAATTCTTTGAAAACCTTCTTCTCTGCTCATGGGTATCAAAATAACTAAGTGCATAGTTATGATGAGCAAGAGTGCCTCTACCAAAATTGTGAATTTTATGGCCACATGGTCAGGGGTTATGGTGTTAAGGCGGACCTTTAATGATTATATATTGAAAATACATTAAATCTTTGAAAATCTTCTCTTCCTAGATGAACTACCTATATAGTAGGGATGTCAAATCAGTCAATTTTTAATACTCGGTTACTCGGACGTTTTTCCGATCGAGTACCCGGGTACTCGGTTGAAGTGTAAATAAATATGAACAAGTAAATTGATGAATGAAAAACATTGTATATTCTTATAGAAATAAAACCACTTGCTCTGATAGGAGGTTTACGTTAATGCATTTCTGTTGTAACAATGATGAGCACTTCGTGCCCGACGAAATTTTAATACAACATTTTAAGTTCAATTTATTTATCAGATAAACACAAGGAGTAAAATCGTTAGTGGTTCAAGGTGTTTTTGTTAAAAAAGAATAATAACTCTTAGTTGCGTTTGACGTCCAGGTATCAGTCGTACAGTTTGACTTGAACTTGACCAAGTTCTAACAGAGCAGATTTACGATTTTCGTATACTTTTCGATCCAAGATTTTATTGTATTACGGGACGGTATTTTGTAGTTTGGTGCAAAAATGGACATCAGTTTAAGCCTTTGCATGATTTCTTTTGAGTCAAAGTATATTTGAAAAAATTGACATCAATTCCTGAATTACAACCGACACATTTTTAAAACCGTAGTTCTTTCCATTTATACGTCCACTCTATATATCATATTTTACTTGAAATTTTTAGCTCACCTGAGCCGAAGGCTCAAGTGAGCTTTTCTGATCACATTTTGTCCGGCGTCCGTCTGTCCTTATGTCTGTCTGTCCGTCTGTCCAGCTGTCTGTAAAATTTTCACATTTTCGACTTCTTCTCAAGAACCGCTGGGCGAATTTTAACTAAATTTGCCACAAAGCATCCTTAAGGTAGATCGCTGGTTTGCTGACGTCACAATAGGATTTAACGTTAAAAGATTGCCGCGTTCTGATAAGCAAGCAAAAAATATCTTCAGCATAATTTTTTTGTTTAATTATTTTTTTTATTTGCTTGTTTAATTTAGTCTACAAACTACACACTAGCTACTTATTTTTATTTGTTCAACAATCATCTCTAACTCCATTTTCTTCGCGATGATGTACACTCATATAGATTAGTAATATTTTTATGCGCAAAAATATTGTCCGAGTCAAGTACTGGTATAAATTATGAATTTTAAGACGAGAAAGAAATGGACATTATATGGTACGCAAGTATGCTTATTATCTATACATGTGTTTCTCTTATTGGTGATTTTTTTTCTTTTGGGGCGGGGGGGGGGGGGG
>PRKT01000710.1:240821-261162 GCA_003671525.1 Saccostrea glomerata
GGGGGGGGGTGTGCTAAATTAGATAATTATACATCCAAGCGTTGTAAAAACCTTCGATTAACGCCGACGATTTTTGACGGTTTTTTTGTCAATTTATACTTTCCCAAGCTATGAAAATACTTTTAAATGGTATTTAATAATCAATCATACAATCAACTTCAATACCTGATCATCAACTTACCTCTCAACGCTAACAAATGGCTGTTTGTGGTTACGGACGTCCGAATGGAACTCTTTTGAAGCGACATAACAAAACTATATACAGGACTGTTTTGGACCATTTAAATGTAAACAAAGTGTCAAATATAAGAGTTATATATATGAATTATATTATAGGATACCATTCTACAAGCCAGATTAAGCTTAAACTACACGAAATAAATACCTAAATTAGCGACAAAGAATCGTCGGTGTAAATCGAAGGTTTTTACAACGCTTGGATCTGTAGCTCTCTGCTTCATCTGTCCGAATTTTTCTCAAGCAGAGAGCTACAGATCTGCAGCTACAGGAGAGACGTTAATGATTTAGGTAACATCACCAAATAAAATATCACCAACTAAAATATGTTTGTCCTATAAATTGTCAACCATAATTAACTCAGGCCCTTTTATAGACAATCAATAGCAACGCGGCGAACAACTGCGATTGACGTTTTGTGTAGAAGTTGGGATGTCAAGGCAAGAGTTTCAGGCCCATAGGAAGCAATTTCATTTATTGGCACAGCTTCTCGTATATATTTTCAGTTTGGGTACTATCCAGGCACAGGCACGTACAGCTGCAGCATCGTTTTTGAAAGTGTGTGTGTGGGGGGGGGGGGGAGAAAAAATTTCTTTACTTCCCTGTAAAAGTTGACAAGCCCCCCCCCCAAAAAAAAAAAACAGGAAAGGGGGGGGGGGGTTATGGCCAACATTTTCCAATGCAAACTTCCTTTTACTTCCAATATTTTGGCATACAATACTACATTTCCTTCATATCACTATACGTGTACGATGGTTAGAAGTGGGGGGCCAAACAACCTTTCAGTATACATTTTCATAAGTAAAGGTAATGTTGGGAAAAAAGGGGACAGGCCTCCTGTTAGTATGTACCTGCTATCGACAACCTCAATTCCTCGACAAGCATAAAAAAGGAGGGGGGGGGGTGGTATCAGGCATTTTAATTGAGGGGATACGAGTATGTGGTAGTAATTTTTTTTCTAAAGTATTAATACCCGTTTTCTGTAGTATACTGTATGCTTTCTATAGTGTTCTAAATAACGCCAAAGTACTGATAAGAAATTGCCTTTACGACATTTTGAAGGGAAAACTGACGTCTTTCTATTCAGGGATAGAAAAAAGTAATTCATTCTATGAAGTATAAATGTAAGCAACGTAGGTTATTAACTATTTTCATTCAACTGCAATATTTTTGATTTAAAATTGGGTCTATTTTATTTATAGATAAGAATGATGCAAAACTATATCGTATGTTTGAAAATGTTCTGAAATCCGATAAGATATTACTTTTTTTCTTACACCCATGTACATTTGTTAAAATTTATCTGCACCCCTAGACTTACTTTAATTACGGTTAACTATGACAATGATTATATCGGGAAATTGAATTCACAGATTGCATTTTTTATCCCGGGTGAATTGTTGGTTAATTCAATTTTTTTCGAGTCATGTAGGCATACGAAAATAATGACGTCGCACCAACGTAATATAACGTCGTGATGAAAATATAATACTTTTACTGAATAATTGTAAAACTTTGAAGTTTTTTTGCAAGAAATTGAGCGAGAACGCATATTAATTTTTTTTAATAAATCGATTCTAAATTTGCATCACATTCATTGTATCGAGTAAAATAAAAATCGTCTGCTTCGTTTTAATTTTATGATTATGGTTTTGAAATGCGTATACCGGCAGAAATGTGACATTTTACTATATATTTCATTGACAAAGCGTCAACTGTTCACATCAACAATAGCGCATTTGATGTACGATTACAATCTGACCACGCAGACGAATCTCATAAAAATTTTAGAAAGAAAAATTTAAAACGAGAGGAGTTAGCTGACAAATTTTTAGCCTATGTTTTCAGGCAGACAGTAAACCCGCGATCTACCTTAATTGAAGAGGATTCCGATTTGTTCAAATCATGACCCCCAGGGGTAGGGCGGTGCCAAAATGGCCGACCAAATTTTAATATGGAAATACATAGGAAAAGTCTTTAAAAATCTTCTTCTTAAGAACGGCAAAGCCATAATTGCTAATATTTATATGGAAGCATCCCCTGGCAGTGTAGATTCAAGTTTGTTAAAATTGTTACACCCCCCGGTGTAGGGCAGGACCAAACTTTTGGATTTAAACTTTTCAATAGTATTGTGATCCAATTTCTCCTTTTTCCTAGCCACAATGCTCCGGTGAGCGATGTGGCCCATGGGCCTTTTGTTTAATAAACTCTTTTTAATGACTTCAATTTTCCACCGTAAAATTCCCTTATTCATAAAGCTATATATCTTCATTAAAAGCTTGTGGGGTTTATGTCTCCCAGTTTATTCGATACGCAAGAGCATATTCTTTTTGTAGTATTTATTTTTCAAGCCAAGTGACATCTTTAAAATACATTGCAATTGTCTTCCTTCATAATGTTTTATTTCACATACGTTTTTAACGGTAATCCAGGAAATGTTTGATCTCTAATTTAGTCTAGATCTCAAAAATTAATGTTTGATACCTATTTTACTAGTTAAATATAAAGAGAAAACATTGACGAAAAATTATATGTAATATTTAATTTTTTCAATACGGTTTTGATAGAGTACATAGAATTCTGGTTGAATTCCATAAAATCCTTTGGCGGTCCTGAAGCTCCAGTTCTCATTGTGGCCACACACACAGAGGACAGAACAGACGATGTAAGGATATATGTAATTTTTTTCATCTTCAAAAAAGTGATAATTTTCGATGTTTCCAAATCCTGTTTTCAATTTTGGTTTCTTAAAGTCTAGAAAAGTATGATGTAAAATTCTGAAGCACCTGTCCTTATTGCAGCTACACACACATAGGACAGAACAGAAGATGTACGAGTGTATTTATGCATTTTATCATCTTAAGTAACAGTGATAATTCCGATTTCTCCAAACACTGTTTTTATTTCAAGAAAACTACTAAAGTATGATGTAAAATTCTAACGGATAATTGGGGATTCAAGTATAATAATATCTATGAAGTAACCTTATAATTTATGGCGAAGATATCATATATGCATAATTTTGAAAAAAAAAACTTTATTCTTTTTGTTGAATAGTTAAGCCCATGTCTTTAATAACCAAGCTCCGCCTTTATCAGCTTCTGTAATGCCAGTAATTTCTTTGAAATGATTTTTAAACTTTCATTTCTATTTCAGGTATATTTTCTTCTTCTTTTAGAGTTTAAATTATTTTCATTTTCAATTTATTAATAATGTTGTCTGTTATGTTAATTTCTCTTCAGACTTAAAAAAGGTTTAGGACTTTTTTTTATGGTTTTATGCAAATCGATTCAGGTGCTAAAGACATAAATAGGTGAAGAAAACGTTTATTAAAATGGAATGAATTATTTTACGAATCTATGGAGTTCCCTACCTGAGGTAGACAAGACATGACTTTTAAAAATTGATAAACTAATAAATGCTATTTAATTTAGGACATAGATGATTATTTCACGTGTCTATGGCGTTCCCTACCAGAGGAAGACAAAACATGGCTGTCCAAACATCGCAGTGAAGAAAACGAATTTGCATTTGAACTTATTAACATAAATGAAGATGAAAGAAGGCAGAAGTTACAGTTGCTGAAGAAGGCCCTTGTTGAAGTAGTTTCAAATAAACTGGACACAAAAATTCCAGTTCGCTCATCTTGGGCTTTCCTAGAACATCTCTTACAAGATTCTGGAAAACCAATCATATCTTACGAGGAAATTCAGGAAATGAATAGAAAGGTTCCCGAACAATATCGTCTAGAAAGTGAAGAAGAAATACCTACTTTTTTAACATTTTTTCATGATCATGGAATTCTACTGTATTTCAATGGAGAAGCAACTCAAACACACGCAATTCTCAGCTTGCAATGGTTTTCTAATGCATTTTCTAGGCTGATAGCAGACAAAAAGCATGTTAATAAAGATTGCAAGCGACGGCATATAAAAGAGTGGGAACTTTTCAATCAGACTGGAGAACTAAAAACTACCTTAGTTGATGCACTTTGGAAAGACGAAAAAGTGGAAATACCAAATGAACAATCCTACAAGGAATACAAAACGGAGCTTATGTCGTACATGGAGAGGCTCCGAATGTTGGTCAGTATTGGTGATACAGCCGAAGCCCAGGCTTGGTATGTTCCATGTATGAACAAAAAGCCATTCACAAAAGATATCATCAAGGCTAATCTAAAATGCTCCTCAATTTTGTGCTTTCGATTCACATCCTTTGCCATATTTGTGTTTTATAGGCTCATAGCTTATTGCATGAGTTCTCTTAATTTGAAAGTTGTACCAGACAAAAGGGACATTTGTCTTTTTCAAACAGCGGCAGTGTTTGAATACAAAAATCACACTGTTTTACTAGGTATATGTGACAAAGACATTCAATTGCAAGTTGTGACCCATTCTTTGGACATAAAAACTGAAGTATCCTGTGAAGTAGGTAATTTAATCCACAAGGCTCTAGACGAACTCACTGAAACATTTGAAAACAAATATTTGACTTTTCAAAGAGGGTACAAATGCCAGATGATATTCTGTGACCAAAATGATACGTCGTTCACACCAGAGGAGGAACTTTGTGAGGTAGAAATTGAAGAGATTCAATGTTCATGCTGTCCAATGGGAGAAAAACACCTCATAAAAGTACATCAAACTCGAAGATTCTGGGAAAAGGTAATTTTTACAAATTTGATTATGTTTCCACCTCGTTTCACTATTTCTAGCAACACAGTTTGCACAAAAATGTCCTCAGTTACTTTAAACTGATTCTTGCACGCTTACAGGTAAATTGCCTTTTTCAATCTCTCCTTATAAGTTATATGCAAGGGTGTTCGAAAAGTTTGTGGACGATGACGATCTTCGTTATATTACGCACTAGAAATTTATAATAAGTATAATACAATGTGTAAATATATTTATATCCACAAATTTTCCTGATAATGAGGCAAGACAATTTTGGCTATTCGAAGGTTGTTTTTGCTTAACCTTTTGTATAAATTACTAAAAACACATTTTGGCTGGGATTAAAAAGAAATATACAGTAAATCACAAATTGACTAGTTAAACATACAGATTAGTCAAATGACATAATTTCTCCTTATCACATGACACAAAAAACAGCCCAGCCAATAATATTGTGGTAAAAACACGTAAAAGCAAATCGGTGGTGCTCAAGTAACAAATGACTAAAAATAAAATCTACAATACATATTACAAAAAGTTATATGACAATGAATTGGAGGGGCTTAAAACCAAATATACAGTTAATCACAAATTGACTAGTTAAACATACAGATTAGTCACATGAAATAATTTATCCTAATCCCATCGGGCTTTATGAAATTTTATCTCGTGACCGACCCGTATTTATATCCCGACAGATGTTTTAAAATGATACCTTATTTCTTAATTAACGTCTTTTTCAAGAACAATGTCAAAATATTAAACAAATGTATCAGACTCTGTGGTATGTTTTACAGTGTACATGTATCTCAAACTAAATCAAATCCAATTCTTACTTTCTGCTTCATCTCTGATTTTTTACACTGGTTTTTAGGCTCATAATTAAAAGATTTTTTCTAAATACAAAATTTCCCAAAAAATAAAAATGTTCCAGGGGATGTAAATTCATAAATGGTGATAACCCCCGAAATCCACGAGCATCTATCTACAACGCACATTGCAGGTAAAGAATGTACTATGGGATCTTTAATTTGTGAAAATTAGACAAAATGCCTTACATAAATGCTATTTGACATTCATTGCAGGTAGAAATGAGTGTTTCTACAACTCCAGATTCTTCTGAACTAGGTCTACAGGGTCGATCCAGATTTGCCAAATTAGGAATGGCAACAAACGATGTGTTGAATCAGGCATACAGGGATATACTAGAGATAGAGATTCCCCCTTCTGATGTTGAAAGCAAAGTAAAAGCATCATCAGTTTACAAAAGATTGCGCACAGAGCAAGAACATCTTTTGGTAGATGCTAAACACCATGGATATAAAAATTTTGACATTTCACTTACATACACGTTGATCAGAAACATTTGTAAAAAGATTCCTCTACCAACGAAAAGAAAATGGGGAGAAGAACCTTTAGCAGGAGAAATAACTATAGGTGACGATGTTGAAAGAATTAGGTCAATCCGTAACAGTTTGACTGCTCACGTGAGTACAGCGTCCACTCCTGAGACAGAATTTGATGACACCTGGTCGACGGTGACCGACATCTGCCAAAGATTAGAATCCTTTACTGGAAAGAAGTATTTAGATAAACTAAATGATATCAAAATGCTGACCATAAAAAGGGAAGATGAAGATTTAATCATAGGAAAGCTTTACATGGAACATCAAGAAATGTTCAAGACACTCATGTCAGATGTGCAAGAAGTCAAGTCAGATGTAAAAGATATTAAAATAGCAGTGTTGAAGCCAGATAGCACCGGTGCGATGAATGATTCTTAAGACCAAGAGTGAAATTTCTCGAAAAATGTTTGCATATAACCGGAAGGCTTGTCTAAGCAAATGTAAGCTATATCATTCATATTTTGTATAGGGTAGGCTGGTGTAATTTCGACCGATTATTTTTTTGAACTTAAGATTTGTTAAATTATGTCACTGTTATGTTATGTTACAACTTTAACTGGATCCTTTTACCTTCGAAATACCTTTTATCTTTCAGATTACACCAATTGTGAATATATTTTTGGTCATAATATGAAATAAATGCGTTTGATTTACAAGATACGCGTGTTGGGTAATTTCGACCGCACACGGGGTATTTTCGACCGGTGAGCCAACACAGAGGAAAAAATGGACGTCAGCTCTAATATGGTTTTAAAAATATTAATTTAAATTTAACTGCTGTACAGCATTAGAGATCGAGTAAAAATACTGACAAAAAAAACAATTTTTCTAATTGTACCTAATTGGAAGACATCGAGTGCACCAGATGTCTATGACGCTGATATGCCAATTAATAAAGGCATGCTATAAAAATGTACAAGTACAGACATCTAAACCGCATGTAAATAAAACAAATGATTTTTCACTATTATAGTACTTGTTTCTACCAGGTAGTAATGTACATAATTCTTATCCTAATATTTTTTTTCGGACGGTCATGAATTATTTCTGGTGACAGATAGTAAATTGCGTCATTTTACATTGGTCGAAGTTACCCACTGACGCCCACTGTATGCATGTAGGGATAACTTCGACCGATTTCTGTTCAGCTGGTTTGCAATCTAATTTATAAAAACTAAATACTATAAAGTAAAAGGGTATGAATTTCATTTTCAAATAAATATTTGATAAATCTCACGTCAGGGATATCCATTGATTGTCTTTACATGCAAGATTTCCTGAGTTGATTGTTCGCTGTAGTGGCCAAAAATATACTCGTCTGTAATTAGTCGGGTCAATAGGGCTATTCTTTGATGTGATTTTCGAAAAACGATCTTAATAACGCTCATGGAAATAAAACTATATTGGACACAATATATTTAAAAAACGTTTTCTTTCTGCATAACATACATGTGCATACATAATTATACGTCATAAACAAAATATATTAAGGTATTTTAGAACGGTCGAAATTTTAACCAGGTGGTCGAAATTACACCACCTTACCCTAAATAACATATAAAGCATGCAGACTAGACTACAAAATATTGTTGACATTTCATGATATAGTTATATGTTGATTTATGAGGCACCGCCTTCATTTACTTGGCTAGGACATTTCTAATAAGAAAAAAGGCAATTATAAAATTTTTGCAAGTGATTGTAAATCTGATATAATACATGTTGAATACTTTAATTAATTTGAATGTTATAACATTTTATGTTGATTTACGCAAGTGAGTTAAGGTTAATTAAGGGTTTTCTATGCTCATTTTTATATACAGAAAATGTTCAAATTGATCATCTTATACATACTTAGTACCGACAGTATATTATTGCAAGTGCACATCATGACGTAATATTATGACATCTTTTCCATTGAAAGTAATAAACTCATCAACAAAACAACGTCGGCATAGGGGCATATCTTATCTAAATATATATATATATATATATATATATATATATATATATATATATATATATCTAATCATGTATAATACGAAGGAAAGTTTTCTTTAAAGTAATAACATTGCTGCACAAGTCCTATGCTCAAACGATAAAAAGTTTACTAAACTTACACTGGACTGTGCATTTTTACCCTGTTTCAACTTAGTACTGTAAGAATAGCAACTTAACGATTGCAGTGTCGACATTTGTGCAGCAATATCTTAAACCCTTGAAATATTCTGCCTTTCTTTATACCTTGTTTCTGTATAACAAAGTAATGTGCACGTGTACCCTTGCGCCGAAGAGATTTTGTTGATGTTTGTTATAAACTTGTGTAGTAAAGGTTGATGACGTCATAATGTGTACTGTATTTCGCGTATCTTGGGTACCAAGAATATATTAGAAAATGTCAGCATTGTCTTTGCGGTATATGTAGCAGTTACAGGTTTTAACTAGATATTTTGCTTAGAAAACCCCATACGCAGCCTTAACTAGCGTGTGTTTTCATTGTTATTTGCCAGAACAGTTCACCCGAGTGACCTATTACCTATTGTCCAGCTGCAATCTCTTCCCATTGTTAAGGCTGAAAAAAAGGGCGGGGCCTAAAGTATATGGGAAAAGTTTACTGTGACGTCACACAAAAATATTACCTTTATGTATTTCTCTTAATTCCTGAAAATTAAATAATTTGCAACTTTTCACTGTATTAGCATAATAAACAGCAATAAAACTTACATAAAAAAAGTTGCTCATTAAATTCTATGTAGATAGTTATAAACACAGCACTGATCGCGATGAACTTGTAAAAATGACGTTATTTTAGTAAAAATGACGTATTTTATGTGCTGTGAGAGGCAGATTGAGGATTCTTTTAACAATGAAAAATGCGTTTTATTATTAAACGGGATATCATTTACAGGTTTTAAATAATTTTCGATAAATACCAATGATATCCTTTGTTTAGTGCAATTATTCATTAACTATCAAGAGAATGTATTTTATTAATTTTTCTTATTTTAATGTACATTTACAGTTTACGCGTATTTTACATCGAGATGCCTCATAAATTCGAACTTTCGCAAGGCATACACCAACTAGATCTTAACCATTTTTTGAATATAGATAAAGGATATTTTCCTTAACTTGAAAATTGCTGCTGCTTTTTTTTAACTCAAGAGCATGATTTTATAAGTACACTAAATATTGGCAAAAGTCAAGCATATTTCGACAATGGCCTATTTATTTCAAAGTTTAACTATTAAACTATGAATTCTATTCAAAGCAGCAGAACTATTTAGAACGTACAAAGTATGCAAAAACAATTAATAACTTGAATTTTTAATTTCAACACATTCATCACGTGACTGTCCGTCGATTTGACCAAACTTAGTACAATACAGAGTGGGTTATACTATTTAAGAATTTCAGTTCTGTGATAATAAAACAGCTTCATTGAAATACAGTCAGTTTTAAAAAATCCCCTTTTGCACGTCCGATAATTTCTCTAAGTAGGCCTTAACAGTGTTGCGTATTTGTTCTTCTTTGATCATTTTGTTTAGGTCATCAAAACTAAATGAGAATAAAGATATCTTGAACTGCATTTTGAGAAACACTATTTTTATCAATGCTTTGGATCATTTCAATTGCGTTAATTTTGTTTCGAGACATTTCCTTACTGCTTGTCATAAACCAGTTATGTGCGAGTTGTAAATTTATCATTTTCAAAACAATTTACATTTATTTCAAAACTCACTCCTTTGGGCGCAATTTGTACCTTTCACTAATTTAGTTATTTGGTGCAAATTGTAGCTAAGTTGTGACCTAATTTTCCATGAAGCATCAATTGGAGAAAGGGTACAAAATGAAAAAAAAAATACTGTCCCTGCTTTCCCTTAGGCCTGATTTAAATGAAAATCAAGCACGTAACAACAATTGTGAAATTTATAACTACATGGTCAGATTCTTAAGTAAGGGTAAAAGTCTTTTAATAAAATAATTAAATTGCATACATTTTTAGAGTGTCATTTTTCCCTAGGTATATTAAAGAAAGAGCAGGAGCCACGTTGGGCCTTATTTGTCCCTGAGAATTTCTGAAAAATCAAAACCGCTCCGTTTAGGTTACAAATGCAGTATTTATCACTTGGAGTGTTAGTGACCACGTATCTTTTGATGGTGACGTAATTTTACATCTATTCAATGCATTATGACGTCATAAAATGCGTCATTTCCTCTTATTCTGTACATTCCCTTGAAAATGACGTAAAGTTGAAGCATTTTTTCAATGTTTTATATAGAGCAGAACCTCTGATCCAAGTTATGCAAATACATCTTGAAAGCTTTGTTTCTGAAGATCAAAAAACATGTTTTATTTTTTGGATCGTGGGGTGTGCTTATATTTTTATTCTTTGCTGAAGGTAGTCAAATACACATATTTTCTGCAAATTTCAAAAACATTGCAATTTCTCAAAACCTGCTTTCCAATATGCGGATTCTCAATTGTTATAGAAAATGAAAGCACCAATTGTCTACTTCATTTTCATATATGAAATAGGAAAGAGGGTGATAGTTTATTGGTTGATATTAGTACAGGGCCATTTAATGCATAAGATGGCTCTTGCTCTTTAGACATTTAATTGACACAGGAAGAAACAAGACCTTTCAGTTAAAACTGAAAGACGTCTTTCAGTGACTTTTCAGTGGCCATTCAGCCACTGAATGGCACATATATTTCAGTGACCTTTCAGTTGCCTTTCAGTCACATTTCAGATATCTTTCAGTCACCATTCAGCGGACATATTTCTGTTAACTTGCACTGACCTTTCCGTCAACTTTCAGTGACCTTCATGTCGTCTTTCAGTGACCTTCATGTCGTCTTTCAGTGACCTTTCTGTCGTCTTTCAGTGACCTTTCCGGCGACTTTCATTGACCTACATGTCGTCTTTCAGTGACCTT
Organism: Saccostrea glomerata; assembly: GCA_003671525.1. Taxonomy (NCBI): domain Eukaryota; kingdom Metazoa; phylum Mollusca; class Bivalvia; order Ostreida; family Ostreidae; genus Saccostrea; species Saccostrea glomerata. Next base: position 252,079 of record PRKT01000710.1, read on the forward strand.
TCCGCCACCTTTCAGTGATGTTTAAAGCACTTTATTCGGTAATAACTAATATTTGCCCCCCAAATCAAACTTTGATGGAGATATATTTAATTAACTTCTTAAACTGGGGAGTATATGCTGACTTCAAAACACTGAATATTTTCTTAAGTTATGACGTCATATTTACGTAATGACGTCACAAACATGACGTAAATTTAAGTTTTTCATGAATTCTACCGAAAAATATATATATTTCGTCGATATTTTGAGTAAAAGTCACCGAGCGCATATGTGTTCAGGATCAAAATTTTGATATAATGTGTCGAATGATAATATCAATGAAATATGTAAATATGGTTCCTGAACACACATGCACTCTATAAATTTTAAAGCTGAAATTGTTGAAATTTTGTCCATTTTGTCCTCTTTCTGAAAAAAAGATATAAAATCGGACTAGTTTGTGACGTCATAAAAACAAAAATTGTGAATAAACTACTTTGAAACTAAAATATGTTCTGTTAATTTATATTTCTTATACAATTTATTGAATTCAGCACATTTCAGGAAGTTTTCAAAGTTTGACATTGGTAGGGGCAAATATATGCAATATACCGCATATAGTCCTTTAATTTTAGTCTAAATTTAGCGATTTTTTTTTTCACAAGAGTAGTATAAGCGGCCTAGATAGCCCGGAAGTGACGTCATAACCGGAAGTGGCCTTACCGGAAGTAGGCGGAAGTGGCCTAGCGGAATGCGGAAGTGGGGTATTTGGACCCTAAGTGGTCTAGCGGAAGCGGGCTAGAGGAAGCGGAAGTGGTTTAACCTGAAGTGGCCTAGCCGGAAGCCTTCTAGATGGGCGGGTCAACTGAGTGCAGTTTTTATGCAAATGAAGTTCAAAAATGGTGGATTATGATTGGGTGGGAGGATAAGGGGGTCAAGGGAGTGCAGCCCCCTGGGAAGATAGGGGGGTCAACTCAGTACAGTCCTTGGGGTCTAGGTGTGTCAGTACATAGGTCCTTAAATATAGTGTTTACACTCTACACTGCGTTTTGTTTTATACACAGGTAAAATACTTGGCAGCGATTCAAGAATGTGATTATGACTTCACACTTTTTCATTCACAGTCTAGACAGCCTAGTCTAGCCAGTTTGAACTGGATTTTTTTTTTACTGAAAAAACAATAACACACACACACACACACCCTCACCCTCACCCTCACACACCCTTACACACAAGAATGTCGCTTACTGTGTCAACGCCAAACCGACAAAAATGTCGTTTTCCAAAAAATTATTTACTTTATCTTTTATTTGCCATTTATCTTTTGTGTAATTAAACAAAGTCATATCTAAATTTTGACACAAGTATAGGCCTTTATTTTTGTATATGTACTGGTATTTATATGACGTCATTTTGTTACGTTTACGTTGGATTGTGACGTCAGGTTATGAGTGAGTACGCTAGCGTTGAATAAACAAGGTATTGCGCACCATTCGGACATTACTTCTGACATAGATTCGGACGTGTTCGATGATGATGATAATGAAGAATTTACTACAATTCGAGGTCTAATGTAGTGGATCCTAGCTCGTTTATCATGCTGGACCCTGATTACCAAGAAGCTACAGCTATAACTTTTTTTTTAAATTTAATTCTTTTAATTTTATTTTACGCCAATTAAAAAAAAATATTGGTATAAAAAATGGAAAAATTAATATAACATAAATATATAGCATGCATTTTCCAAGACAACATGGAACATCCTATTATCTTGTTTATACAGGTGCTCGTTTTATAACCAATTTGATGCTTTTTTCTGAAGCAATTGTTTGACGTCCGGATTGACGTCATAGTATGGCATTCATGACGTTATAGACGTAACGTTTTTAGGCGTCGAAAGGGTTAACCCATCCAAAGTTGTATTTAAGATGCCCATATCTTCTTTATCCACCTAATCAGGAAAATTATACATGCCCAAATTCAAATCCAAATCCACTGCATCCTGTGACTCTGGCATGAGGCCTCCTACATATCCTTCAGGTGTCACATAATACTGGGGATTTTCTGAGGTATTCATCATTGCTTCTATTTTTTCACTTCTCTAAAGTTTTGAAAAATATCATCAACTAAGACTGATCTTTAAATTTTACAGTTTTGCTTTACCGAGTATATACCTGGTGTGGGCCGTGTTCACGTTTTACCTGGGTTTTTATACCTGTTACATCATCTGTAAAGGACCGTGTGCAAAAAATTAGGGGGCGTGTGCACGTTTTACCTGCGTTTTCTATACCTGTTGTATCACCTGTAAGGACCGTGTGCAAAAATACTTTTTACCTACATTTTTTACGAGGATGGGGTATAAAATTAGAAGAAAAGTAAAAATAGATTTTACTGTGGCAGGACATTCAGTATTTAATACGGAATGAAATACCTGGAAATTTCACACAGGTTAGGAAAATCAGTGACTTTTAATACCAACCTCAAAAATCAAAATCTACGAATTACTACACCCCACCGAAGACCGGAGAAGTCCCCCCTTGGATGCAATTAATAGGCAATCCAAAATACGATTTTGGAGGAGAATTTTACAGTTAAGAAAGCTTTTGTTTAGTTTTTTTAAGAAATAAAAATAAAAATCATGTAATACTACATCACTGTTATGTTATTGTATAACGTCATCTTTTGTACACTCGGGTTCGGGCTTTCCCCTCAATTTTGCTTTGTCACTTTGGTGGCGCTGTTTTCCAAAAGCGATTTTTTTTGTTTTAGCCAATCACATTTGATCACATGATGGATTGTTGATGTGTTGCCGCGATATTTGACTATCGTCTGCTATAATGTATAATGTATGTATACAGACCCTCCGAGCGCTCACTGTCATTCTGCATTTTATTCTGCTTGACTGACTACTGTATAGAAAGAAGAAGAAAGAAGAAGATGCAATTTCAAGAGGAATTATGGATGCTCCCCGGGATTGCCATCGAGCACCACATCATAGTGAGGCGCCTGGATACAGGAGCGGAGATTTCACGCTAAAGTATGGCAAGAATTCGAATAAACAACGAACTAGAAAACAGAAGCAGGAGGGCGCACCCTTATACTAGACTTAGAAGACCACCAAGACAACCTTAAAGATCGCCGCACCCCCGCCCATACCTGCTGCTCCTACCCCCCAAGTACAGGGGCGGAATCAAGGCCGAATTCCCCACTGGGGGTTCCAAGTACCAACCCAGAACATTTTTTGTTCGCTCTGTATGTCTGAAGGAGAGCCCAGCAACTATTGCTGCTCGCGTTGCGTGCAGTGGCCCCCCTGCGTCTTATGCGCCGCCAGGGGGATTGAACAGGAAATGCCCTGCCCCCTGTGTAGGAACCCACACCGGCTTCTCGTCCCTCTATCCAGGAGGACATAATTTAGGCCTCAGGATGATTCATCGGATGATGACCAAGACATAGGCCAGATGGTGGAGGAACTATTAAACGCGTAGGGACCCATCTGGAGCCGCCTTGAAACCAAAACCATGAAAAAACCCCAAAAAACAGCAAAACCAAAAATAACCAAAAAAAGGCCCTTTTAAGGGCCGCCCAATTGTTTCGAAAAAATGCTTTCATAAACATGTACAGTCAAATGAGAGACGTGTTGTGTGTGTCTTAGAAAAAATAGAGATGATCTTTTTTTCAAAAAATACAGTCAAAGAAACGATTGTATCTTAGAAAAAAAAGAGGATCTTTTTTATACAGTCAAAAAAGAAACGTTTGTGTGTGTGTTCAAAAAGAAAAAGAGTACCTTATACAGTCAAAAAAAGAAACATTGTGTGTGTTTCTCACAAGTTATAACACCAGGTCACTATTTAATTTTTTATTATTTTTTAAAAATTTATAAATTTTTATAACTTTTTAAAAACATAAATTTTTATAACTTTTTAAAAACTTATAAATTTTTATAACTTTTTTTTAAATTTTTTAAAATTAACTTTTTTTTTTAACTTAAACTTTTTTAACTTTTAAATTTTTTAACTTTTAAATTTTTAATAATAATAATGATAATAAGCCCTTTTTTTAAAAAAATAAATTCACATCAAAACAGACATTTTTTTATTTTTTTTTTTTATATTTTCATCAAAAACAAACAATAACACATACACACATACACTTAATGTTGATGAAGAATGTATTTTAGTCATAAGTGTGTGTACAATTTCAATATTTTTTGTTCAGGTAAATCTACAATCTCTTGGAACTAATTCTATGTTTCTCACTTCAGATTTAAGAACCCCATATTCTTCATAGTTACCTTGTCTATAAAAGGTTCTTTCCAATTCTGGGGTGCTGTGAGACATATCAAAACAAGTTAACCCATGAATCTTTTCGTACGTGTATTTCTCATGACAGCTGTATTTCATTTGAATGAATCCTCTCACATGATGAAGTTTTCCAGTTTCTGGATGCCTTTCTTTTTGTAAGATCAAGTATTGATAATCACTTCCAATGACTTGATCTATATCTTCTTGTCTGCACCCAGTTAAATCAAATATCCAATTTTTGGCGACTCTAAATCTGTCTATTTTAAACTTAGCAATATAACCATTGCCAGTATTTTCTTGATGTTTGTTTTGATAATGAGTCTTAATGTCTTCCAAGAGTTGAGTATGGACTTCTTTTATTATTTGTGGACTCTTCTCCTCTGTGGGTTTAAAATCCAGGGACTTTTTCAATCTTTTTTCTGACATCTCTTTTTTTCTTATCATCTATAAACTTGGCTTCTTCTCTAGTCAAGGGTCTTTCAGGGTAATCCAGGTTACCCTCACCCTCTTTTGGTAATAAATGGGTATATTCAATGTAATCTCTCACATCATTAGGATCACCCTTTTTGGACACAATTGGTTATATTCCTCTTGAGAAATAATCTCAATAGTCCCGTCATCATGTAATTTAATTGGTATACCTCTATCAACATCTTCTCTTAGAATCTCAACAGTGTCTTCTGTTCTTTTCATTGCACCTGCCTCTGTGAAGGATTTCATCTGTGATCTAGCTACTCTCTTTCCAAACTGTCTTTTACTCTTTTGCTTCCTAAAGGTGTTACCCATGGTTGAGACAACAACAGTACTGAGTGTTTTTAATTTCACACCTTGAATTTATACTTTTCTGTGAAACTATCATGGGAAAAAAACAAAATATAAAGAGGAATTTAAGAGTGATTTTTGAAATATTTGTGATATGTATGTATATTATGCTATATATATCTTAGTGAGGAGTAAAGAAAGAGGCTTGGTTGAACATATACTGGAACCTGCAATGTGTCTTTGTTTGTAAGGATTCTTATGAAGTTTAGGAATCCAATATATATAAAGTAGATCAAATTCATTTTGGCTCTGTGGAATATTAAAAGTATTCAAAACTGAGGGTGATTTGGAAGAATTTCTTCCATAGAAAGGGAAGTTTGAGTATAAGTAGGATTTCCACTTGTAGAATTAAATCCAAATCCTTCTAGAATGCAATTTGTATAATATGAGCCTTACAAACGAAGACAATGTTGTTACCTGCTTTGTCGGCAGGAACCAGTACGTACTGATCGTGTAATCTATGTAATTCTTTTTTCACTTCTGGTTTATTGAAAGCAGAAAGATATATGGTTTTCATATTGCCCTTTAATCTTTTAATACGTGATTTTAACATGGATCTGATAAGTTTAAACCATTCTGACAAGGTGGCCCATCGTCTGGCGTAATGGAAGTACATGTATTCTCAAATAATTTAAATTTCAGACCCTACTTTCAATACTTCACTAATGTGTGCCATTTTCTTACCAATATGTTCAGGTAAGTGATGTGGTTCATGGGCCTCTTGTTGTCAGATAATGTGCTAAGGTGAAGGATGTGGTCTATAGGATTCTTGTTAAATGAATTTGAAGAGAATGAAAGTTAATACCAAATTGGTTACATGTAAATGCACTGCCAACTTGGCGTAAAAAACAATGCATACCATTAATCAACCGTTAAAAGTGTTCAGGATTATAGTTAACCTATTTAAAAAAATAAGAAATTTCAATGAGACAGATCAAGTTTGCCAGTTTAGCTTTTTCTTCTTTTTTCGTAACTTTAGAAATCCATGGAAATATATACAAATTAATCTAAGTGTAATTATTGCATGATCCCCGCGGTTTTGTGGTTGAAACCATATGCTAAAGAAGAAACGGAATCAGAGCTTTTCTTTCTTTTATATAATCCTCAAATTTTTCCCGATAAAATCTATAAAATAAATAAATTTGAAAAAATCAAGCAATCACTGATGTGAGTAAGGTTTAATTGGTACATTGTTTTTACATGTATTACTGGTGTAAAATGTTATAAGTGAGCTCAATGCAATAAAAAAATCTTAAGGCAGTCGGATCCTCAGGTTTATAAAATTAGCAGTTAAGAACAGATGATACAAACAAAATATGGATGCCTGGATTGGTATATTTTTTTGGCCTAATTTCATTGCAAATGATGCAAATGATAAATTTCTAGAATATAAAGAACATGTAAACCTTCTGTGATGTTCAAACGTTTGCCCTTTTGAATATATCCTTATTAATATATACAAATATTTTTCACTTCAATTTTTTTTTTTTGTGCAAATACAAATAAAAGTTTAAAAACTTTGCGGTGAAAGTTTTTCATTTTATTCATTTAAACATGACCCAAGTTGTAATTTTCAAAATCTTTGACAAAAGTTTGCGTGTATCATATGTCCTTAAGTGATCAAAAATATTCATAAAAGTGTCCCTAAATTCACAAAGTTATGTGAATTTATCCACAGTTTTCCTTTAAAGTGAAAGATAAAAGTTAATCATATTATATGGGGTAAATTGTCAAATCTCCAATATTTTTGCAGAAAAGCGAATTAGAACATCAGCAACTTATTTTCTAATTGTAAATTGATCAACAAGTATATATATGGTTAAGAAACAATAGGTATCCAGGCATTTAAAAAAATAGTCATGAATTTTATTCTTTTTTTTGGTAATTTGTGTCTTCTTTTTCCGTCATACATTATATAATACATACTGTAAAAGGCCTTTACTATCATTGCAAGACACCACATATTACTTCTCATTTCATATCATGCTAATAAGCATTGGTATCTAAGGCTGGATTCAAGAAAATCTTATTTTTCTAAAACTGTATTTTTTTCTCCTTTGGTAGGGTACAAATGTCAACTTTTTTAAGATCTTTTCTTAGACTTCCAAAGACCTTGAATCTTATAAAGATGAATACAATGAAAATTCTTGCATAAAAAAATTTCACTTTCAAGCCTCATTTTGATGCATTTCAAATCAATTATTAATTTTTGGAGTTATCCTTCCTGGCTGAGGATCAGATATCCTAAACTTCTATATTCTTTTTGAAATGAAGTGTATCTATACTCAGTATATTACCTGTGATGATGGAAAGCCCTTGGGCCGATATTTCACAGAGTGAAGATAGCAAAGGCTAGAGAGGGGAGATTAAAAAAAGCCACAGAAAAACCGATCCACTCCACTATTTCTCCAAGGAAGTTAGCACCAGAGACATACTCGAATGATCCTGGAAAAAATTAAAAGTAAGCAACATAGACGCTTGCTCGAATAGAGAAATCCTAGATATGAAAATAAAAGTTAACAACATAGAAGCGTGCTCGAGAAGTTTTTTTTTAAAAAATCACATACATTCTCTTAGCATTTTCCGGTAGAGCGCTCGCTCCGTGATCGGGAGGTCGTGAGTTCGCATCTCGGCCGCGACCGACCTAGTCGTTAAAATGGGTAGTGTTTGTTCCTTCGCCATGCGCTCGGCACTTTGAAGTGAAAGTTGCGGGCCCTTCGGATGAGACCTTAAAAACCGAGGCCCCGTGTCAGCGGCAGGCGTTGGCACGATAAAGATCCCTCACTGCTCGATGGCCCTGAGTGCGAGTAAAGGTCAAAATTTGAAGCCCTTCACGGGCATACTGTGACGTCTCCATATGAGTGAAAAATTCTCGAGAAGGACGTTAAACAATATACAATCAATCAATCAATCTTAGCATTTTCCCCAGATTTCTGAATACTACATATATATGTACCACATAACGGGATTAATATGTCTGAATACCTCTTGGAGTTTAATACGCGCCCTCTTTCTAATGACGTCAGCAAACTATCAGACCGGATGTTAATGTACATTCCCGTACAAAAAAAAAACACAATACCTAAAAAATGAAATAAAATTAAAATAATGAAAAAAACTGTTTCTGTGCACAGCTTTGTGCGTATGAAAACTTTAGAAATTGGAAACTAATTCGCTTTCCTTTAGTGTCTCATTTAACTTTATAAGCTCGAACAAACACTAAGTTGCGGATAATTCTTTCCTTTTTGGTTTTACATTTCGAGACAGTCGCCCGCATGACACAGCTTGTGGTTAGAACATCTTCTCTAGAGTCGCAAAGTAAGGAGTTGATCCGTATGTAGCAGGTTCAAGTCTTACTATTGGAGACCTGTATCTCGAAAGAGACCGTATAAACCGAGATCCCGTGTCTCAGTAGGTGTTGCCACCAAAAAATATTTCTCACTGCTCAATAACATAAGTGCCAAGTATAGGGTAAAATCTGCAGCTCTCCATCGACAAGTTCATGAAGCGGTGATGTTTCCGTGCATTTGAGTGAGAATTTCTCGTAAGGGACGTTTTAAACATACCGAGAAACAAGCAAACATACCGATACATAATTTTGCCTTCTGAAATCAGTGGTGGGTCTGAGTATTCGGTAGGAGTATACGGTACATCTGTACAGCGCCGTTCACTGAACAGAAGAAAACGGCGGCCATGAAAGGATACAAAGGAATAGGTTTACCTCCCCTTATCCTCAGCGGGAAAATGAAAGTCCTAAAATAAGGATAATATATTTCATCAAACTATTCAACGATTATGCACGAAGCTCAGGTTTTCCGAGACATGAAAATAACCTTGGACACTATAAAAACATATTTAAGTCCCCGGGACATGTACACGTTTTAAAAAATATGAAAATACGACAACCCCATCCCCCACCCCCATGGATAAAAACCTTATCCCAGGGGGTGGGGGATGGGGGTTGTCTTTTTTTCATATTTTC
>PRKT01000711.1:0-68468 GCA_003671525.1 Saccostrea glomerata
AATATCCACTTTATCTCATACATCTTGGAGCAAACGCTACAGTATATATGTTAAGTGTTTCTTTTCCTCCGACTTTCAACATCTCAGGGCATACACCATTCCCTCCTGGGGCTTTCCATTTTCTAGTTTATTGATTGCTTGTTTTACCTCATTCATCGTAATGCAGCCCGTTTCTAGCTCAAGGTCTGTTCCTGCCTTATCAATGTCAAGAAGTATGGATATATGGTCGGTTCAGAATCTTCTCAAAATGTTCTCTCAACCTCTTTAGTTTTGCCAATTTCTATGTTTTCGCTGAGTCATCTAGTGCTTTCACAAGATATCTTGGTTGGAACCTTGATCACCTCTTAGTTTCTTTGTGATTAGGTAGATCGATCTCATGTTTTCTTTCAGTAGCTTCCTGTGCTTCCTCGGCGAGTTGCTCTGTATAGTGGAGACTACATGTATTTCTCTTTGTTGACATATTCGCTTCCTTATCTTCCTTTCTTTTCAAGACAACTACCCTTTTTTCAATCTGATGACTTTGTATCTAAAAGGTTCTTCTTTAGTTGTTTCATCTCTTCAATGAAAAGACACGTGTTTTTCGATAACCATTCCGATTTGGCACGTCTCTTGTAGTCTATGACTTCTGCAGCATCATTATTTATGGCTTCGTAGAATTGATCGATAGTGACAGCTACCTGTCTCGTCCTGAAAATGTGCTATATCGGTTCCTGAGCATTATTTAATATTTTTCTCTGCCACCTCTTCCTTGAGCTTGCTGACATATGTTATAGTACCGATCTTGCCCTTTGTCAGCTTGAGAGATGCATCAGCTTGAGAAATACATATGGTGACTGGCAATAAATGTAGTCAGTACTGATGTCGGCATGGTGCATTGCTCGAACGTCCAGCAGAGAGTGCCTCCGTTTACAGTTAATCAAAATGTGGTCAATCTGACTCTTAGTGCGTGCACTGCTGATGTCTAGGTCAGCTTATGGATGGTTTTAAGAGGCTAGATCACCTATGACAAAGTCATTTTCCTCACATATATGCTGATGAGCCTTTTGCCATTGTCTGTTAGGTCGTCCACTGCATGTTGTCGATCTGCCCAACTCCTATCAAACTTATTTTAGATTCTAGATCTGATCTACATTTCTTTAACAAATGACAAGAAAAGCATTTTTGCACCATGCCCATTCCAAAGTTACTGTATGACCTACCTTAACCAAACTTGCTTGAGTGAAGCATCTAGCTACATTGTAGGTATGACCGACACTAACAGACTTGCATCGGATGATTACTTTGACCTATATTATCCAAAATGACTGACTGTGGAGATGTTTTGGAGCAGTTCTATGACTATGTTACCTGTCGTGATGAGACTTGAAACACAATGATGGTGTGACTAGTGATGGTCACTACAAAACATGCTTCAGACGTTGGAACTGTAATCTACATTTTATTGATGAGTGAACAGGTTAAATGTTTTGAAGCATGTCTATTCCCGAGTTACTAAATGTATATGCCCTAGGCTATTTAAATCAAATTGACATGTTTATTAATTTCAAGATGCACAAAAAGGAAAAAATGGCATGAAATCAAGATGAGCTTTGTAATCTTTCATTACGTTTTTTATGTAATATAGTGTCACACATGTACATACTATCAGATACAATATATAACATTATCTTGTTTGTTTAATGATTACAAAGCTAAGCGAATCGCCTATATTTATCACAATTAACGAAAATGACTTGGTGCATAATCGTCTTTCCTGTGCTTCTGTGTGTAGTTTTTAATGCCAATGGTTTGTTGTTCCATGGGCACACCAATACTACATCACCATCTAATGGACTTTCTGATCCTGATGTATACAAACAACTTCTGCACCTCGAGACAGTTTTAAATTCAGTGCTTATAGACTTAGCTTCCGTTAAAAAAGAGAACCAGCAACTAAAACAGTCATCTCAACATCAACAAAGGTACTTTGAAGCCGAGATACAAGCCTTGAAGGTGAAGAACATTAATTTAACAGAGCAAATGAAAGCAGCCTCCATGCAAATCGACGCTAGAAATGTTATAAATAATCTAAAAAATGATTTGGACTTTTTGAATTCCACATCTAAATTATTAGTGGAAGAAAATTCCAAGCTGCAACAACAAAATGCCATTCTGCAAGACAAAGTAGACTCTTTGAATGCTACATATATGCTATCACAACAAAATATCACAACTCCCGAAGATTTGAAGAAACTGCAAAACATCCTAACCTTTGAGATAGAGCAAACGGTCAGCGACAGAGAAGAGGAGATGATGAACAATCTATCTGTCACAATCAGGGACCTGGAACTCCGGGACCGATATTTAACTCTTTCTCTTATTGACGTACACAATAACACTGCGACATTAAGATCCTTACTCTCCCGTTTTGAAGAACAGCAAAATTTGACAAACATTGAAATGAAGAGGTTGGCCTTTCCCACAAGAATAACATTGCCAACCTAAACATCTCCATTTCCCGTTTGCAGAATCGTATGTATTATTAAAGTGTTTTATGTTCATGACACTTTTTGCCTTATGATTTAGCAAGCGTTTTAAATGAATAAATTATGCATCTAAAGACAACTGAATTGTTACTGTGAAATTGAATAGAAATGAGAGGGGGAAATTTAGACTTTTTTTGCACTCTTCAATGATATTATTTTATCTACTTTTTATTTTGTAATTATGTTTTCCAGGCATTGAATCCAATGTAGCTTTTACAGCGGGACCTAGTCAATCAACAAAGACGTATACTCCTGGACAGACAGTTATATTTGATAGAGTCGTATACCAGATGGGAGGAGGATATAACCCAACCAAAGGGGTGTTTACTGCCCCCAAAACCGGACTCTACGCCATCTTCTGTACTGTGGTGGCATACAGTGACAAAACATTTTGGACAAAAATAATGATTAATGGCTCAGTAAAGGCAGGAGTCATGGCTTACGTAACACGCTCTAATGCTGATGCCTACCAGTCAGGCTCAAATCTTGTTGTCCACCAGTTACAGGTTGGGGACAGGGTATGGATAGAACTTCATGATGGTACTACTCTGTACTCGGCGTTTCCAGACACCACTTTTTCTGTGATTATAATAAATTAATTTTAAAAGTTTACTTTAAGTAGGCACTTACAGATAATTCTTTAAAAAGTACTCGAAGAATTCCTTTAATACTGTGAATAATATCTTTGATAAAAACAAATTAGATATAAAGTGTAATATAATATTTTACCTTTGTGTGTTTTAAACGACAATCATACCTTATGGATGTTTTGAACTTTAAGGATTTCTATCCTGTTGATTTAAAAAGATTTTATCTTCTGTTGGTGATGCATTTTTAAAAATGTATATAGAGATGAATCAAAATGTTGAAATCTCCAAAAGAATTTGAAAACACCTGACACAGTTGTATGCATAAAATGTCCAAAAACACGCCGAAGCCTAATTTGTTCTGGATGTAGAAAACAAAATTGCAAAACTTTTTTATTTTGTTAAAATCAACATAACATAAAAATGTTTGTTTTGCTTTATAAATATCATCCATTTTTACAAGGCAAAAAACTATCATAAATCTAATGTGAACTAAATCAGTATAAACATTTGAATTTCAACATTAAGATAGATTTCCCTTTCGATATCAACGACACGAGTTATTTTTAATCGGCTGAGATAAAACTTTATAAGGCTTTGAATGAAATATTTTCCCGAACCGAAATTGTTAAAACTCCAGTAAAAAGAGGTGGGTACCTCTTATTTCACATTTAAAAAAAAATCATAGCTCTTAAGACTCTTTTTATACAATCAATTTTTTCATATATTTTCTTTCAAAAATAAAAGTTTTTATTTAGCTTTATTCTTAAATACTCTTAGGTACCATCGTAAAAAAAATTTACTTGTTAAAATCATGTTAGATAATATCCGGTAATAGACTTAAAACAACATCATAAGGAAAATTAACAAATCATCTCCTTTCTCTTTGTACATGTATGTGTTTTTACTTTGGCACTTACTTGATGTTCAGTTTGCAAAAGTTTGAAACATTTCATCGGGGTTGTTGTCATTTTTTCCCAACATGCATTGCTGATAAACCTGAAAATGCAGTGAACCACATAACGTATGCATAAAAAGACCAAGAATCAACGGGGGAGCATTGGAGATTTCTATAATACATAACACAAATATTCAACCTGAATTGTGGATTTAACTAACCTTTAACATGGTATTCAGCTGTAGAAATAACAAAATTATTTATCACATTTCGTCAACATTTTATAAATAAAATAGATGTTTATGGTAATTGATGCATCTTATTACCAATAAGGATCCTGTATATTACTTGACACATCACTTTCCTGTTTTCTTACGTTTCATAAAAGATGGTCAATGCTGTAGATGAAACTTTGTATAACATGTTATGGCAAAGATTAAAGTTTCTCAGATGCAAGATAGGGATTACAGTTACTTTATAATGGTAAATTCAATTAGAATAGAGCATTTGAAGCAAGTTTGAGAGTTTTTAATCTCTTGATGCATCATCCATGCAAATTTGGTTCACATAGGTTCTTGGTAATGGACATGCTCTAAAATATTTAACATGGTAACCAATCCGGACCTTTCGATGAGACCTTAAAAACCAAGGTCCATTGTCATGGTAGGTGTTTGCATGGTTGGGTCCCTCACTGCTCAATGGCCTTGAGTGCTGAGTAAAGGTCAACATTTTGAGCCCTTCGGCGTTAATTGTGACGTCTCTTTATGAGCAAAAAATTCTCTTATTGGATATAAAACAACATATATCAATCAATGCAGGTCAGATCCAGCTTCCAAAGGAAAGGTAATCATGGTAATAGTGCCTCATAATGCTGTTAAGTGTATAAAACACCATGTTATGGGCAAGTTTGAATATTCTGTGGACAGGCATACAGCTACACAAATGGGTGGACAAGCCAAAAACTATATACCCCCGGATCTTTTTTATAGGGGCATATTGATTTAACCGGATATGTTTAATATAGGCCAAAGATTACAGTTTGCATGCGATTATGCTTTCATCTGGTGATAATAAAATTGTTTTTGATAAACCCATCTTACTGACCTTGTTTGAATTATCGAGCTTTATCACATATCACCAAAATGAACGGGATTAAAAGCACTTCTATGGTACTTTTGTACATATGTTTGATCGCAGAGAATTTGTTGTTCCACGGACAAACCAATGCTACCTCGGCATCTCATGGACACTCTGATCTTGATGTGTACAAACAACTTCTTCGTCTGGAGACCGTGTTAAATTCTGCAATGATGGATCAGAAACAACAAAGTATGAAATTTGAACAAAAGCAAACCATATTAGAAGGAGAGATTCAAACTCTGAAGCAGTGGAAAAAGGCAGCTCAAACGAAGATGACAATCATGGAGGACTCACTGTTAAATGTACAAAGTGAAAACAACATTTTGAAAGAAAGACTAAGCAACTTGAATTCTTTATCCAATCTAGATGTCTGCTTGAATGAAAAACTTAATAATCTGAATTCAACATCAACATTTTTGATTCAAGAGAATATAATTCTGAAAGATCAGATTAAGATGTTGAACTCTACTTCAACACTTTTACCAGAAAATTGGACAACATCAGAAGACTTCAAAAAGCTGGAGAACATCCTCACATTTGAAATAGAAAAGATCAGAGACAGTGAAGAAAAAATTAAGAGGATGTCTACCACAATTAAGGACTTGGAACTACAAGACCGATATTTATTACTTTCTCTACTTGACGTACACAATAACACAGCATGGCTATCGTCTTCTCTTTCCAATTTAAATATGCAGCAGAAACTGATGAAGAGCGATATCCAAACGCTGACATATTCACAGCAAAATGACATTACCAAACTGAACGATACTATCATCCATCTGAAGAATCGTATGTATGTTTGAGAAATTTATAAGTATATATTTTTTTCAAACGATTTAAAGGGAGCTTATTACATTCTTTACTATTTGAAATGTCTATTTCTACTCGACAAGAACTTCAGTTTTATAATTTTGACATGAATATATCAAAGTATTCAATGAAGACATTTTTGATTACATGACATCTTATTTGGATAAAGTTTACCATGTATAAGTGCAGAAACAAGTGTCAATCAAACGCGTCTCGAAGTTTGTAGTTTTGACATTTTCCAGAAAAGGAAAGTCTCCAAATACGCATATGAATTAACTCAAGCATCGGATAAGAAACGATATTATTTAGACAGTATTAGAAAATACGAGCTTCCAATGTGTATTCCAGCCCCTTTAAGGTTTTAAGGAAAAAATAATAAAAGAATTTGATAATCGAATTTGTATGTAAATATTGGTACAAGTTTAATTTATTTATTTACAAAGTAAGTCATATAAAACAACGTAAATTTTTAAAGTGTGCAATTTCACATAACCTGTTTTCAAATAAGTTGTCTCATCTGGTGGATAAAAAGATTTTGGGAAAGGAAATAATCACGAAGTGTCTGCTTTAATTTTTTTATCATTTAAAATATGACAGAAGAAAGAGTCAAACAATAGGTTTAAGGGCATTTGCATCAAGACATTTTCATGCATTAACGATGGCTCTAAACAACTATATTAAAGAAAAATATTCATATTTGCAACATCTGCCAGGAAATATAGATAACATATATAATAACGCCAGCTATATAATATAACAGTTCATACTAATAGAAGTCCTAACGTAACATATACCCTAACATTGTTGACTGAAGTCAAGGTCATGTAATACAGTACTTGTGATGACTGATGGAATGACATATAGTCCTTTTCAATTTACCAAATCATCACTTAAGGTTCAAAACCCTCTGCCTATTCATATAAAAAGTTTCTTTAAATCTTACGATTTTCCAAAAGAAATGTATATTCTGAGTAAAATACAAACAATTATGGCATGGTTTACGGGGCAACATTGGACAACAAAAGCACATCAACTTGACAAGGTGGGTATCTGGGTTAGAATAGGTCCTCAATATCCCCTTGCTTGTCGTAAAAGGCGACTAAATGGGGCGGTCCTTCGGATGAGACCGTATAAACCGAGGACCCGTGTCACAGCAGGTGAGGCACCATAAAGATCCCTTCCTGCTCAAAGGCCGTAAGTACCGAGCATAGGCCTAAATTTGCATCCCTTCACCGGCAATGGTGACATCTCCATATCAGTGAAATATTCTGGAGAGGGGCGTTCAACAGTATACAATCAATCAACTTGACAAATCTATAAAGGAATAATAGACATTTATGTCATTAAAAGTTATCTCTCTTATCAGAGTATCGAAATACCTTGATAGAATTGCATGCATGTATTTAAAAGTAATGTGTATTTTTTAGGTGTTCAGTCCAGTGTAGCTTTTACAGCTGGAATTGTAGGAGAGATAAGCGGCCAACATATATATACAGGCATAGTTAAATTTCCAACTGTCATTTACCAGATAGGAGGAGGATACAACCCTACAACAGGAGTGTTTACTGCCCCAAAGGCTGGACTATACCTCATATTCTGTACTACTGTGGCATATGACCATGAAGCCTTCTGGACAAAAATTATGATTAACGGTTCAGCTATGGCTGGAGTCATGGCTTGGACATCATCATCTTTCAATGTCTACCAGTCAACCTCCAACCTTGTTGTCCATCAGTTACAGGTGGGAGACAGAGTCTGGATAGAAGTAGAATATGGAAGTCATATTTACTCATATTTTCCAGACACAACATTCTCTGTTGTCATGATTAATGGCTCAGAATGAAGTACTACTGTGACATGATAACTTTCAATTCCATAGGTATTTTAAATTGTCTTGACACTTACTTCAATTCGATCAGCAATTACTATTATTACTAGTACACGAAACTAATAAAATATATGAATCAACATTTCATCAAAATCATAAATTGTAATACTTGATATTTATATTACATATGTACTTTATATTTGTCTATCAGCCTAAATACATGTGCGTTAGTTGATTGTGAATTGATATGATAATATAGTAATATAGTATCATTTATCCATTAAATACTAGTGTATGGATGTTATTGGCTGTAATTGTAAATTAATTGGCTTGAATCAAGGTTATTGTGTTTACACCTTTCAGCTTTGACCTTCACGATATTTAAATATACTAGGACATAAGTCTTGATATGGTTGATCTGGTCTACAACGCTTTTTGGAAAATTGTACTGAAGTCAAACAAGAACTTCTTAGTATGACTTCTTCAAAGATCAATATTTTTAAGGGTGAATTGAAATATACTGTAATAAAAGATAAGACTATAAATGAATAATTTCTTAGTTGTAATAAATGAACTCTCTTATATTTGTTCAGTATAAAATTACATTGTATCTGCTGGTGAATTTGAAAAAAAACATTTTTTCGGGTTGGGGGATGCTTTTATACTGAATGCTAAAACAGAGCAGGCACGAACGAATGCATATATGTACCTTAAAAAAGATATGTGACTCATACCACCTGAAATAAAAAAAAGAAACAAACATTTTTAAACATAGAAAATTTAATTGTTATAATCTCTTTACTTAATACTGTTGATAATGTTAAGGAAGTACAGATGCATACATCTGTAATATAACAGTACATTTTATCCATAATTTGTATGTGTGCAATATTGTGTCTGTTTTAAAAATGGTTACCTGCTATTCATATTTTTATGATTTTGCTTACAGCTGTCAAAAAAACTCATTTTGTAATTGATGTGATTCTTGGTGTATTTTGTCATAACTACCAATAATAACTTTTGTTATTTTTGAATGTAATTTCATCTTGATAAGAATTATTGTGCATTTCTCATGTTTCTAGAGTTTATTTTATTGAAAATAAATGGTTGGATTATTTTGTTCATTATGCATCTTTTTCTTTTCCCGTGGGGATCCGGGTTAGAATTGGTCCTCAGTACCCCTTTGCTTGTCGTAAAAGGCAACTAAATGGTGTGGTCCTTTGGATGAGACCGTATAAACCGAGGTCCCGTGTCACAGCAGATGTGGCACGTTAAAGATAAATGGCTCGAGTGCCGAGCATGGGCTCAAATTTGCAGCCCTTCACCGGTAATGGTGACGTCTACATATCAGTGAAATATTCTGGAGAGGGACGTTAAACAGTATACAATCAATCAATCAATCAATCAATCAAACTTCCCTTTCTCGTTCCCTTTCTCGTTTTGGTCATCAATGCTGGTAGGATAATATTTTTGATAAGTCAGTCTTCTGAATTAAATTCAGTTGTTTCAACGGCCATATTTAATAAGTAACAGTTATGTAATAAGTAAGGATAACAGTACATTTAATGATTTAGTTTATTTTCATCATATCAAAGCAAAATTTTAAGAAGAGTTTAAAGAAAAGGAAGAGTTTTTAATATACAACTAGACTGAAAGTTTTGAGATATATGTTTTCTAATTACGACGTTGTGGTAGTAACGTCACTGACGTTAGGATATGACTTGAAGATGTCTGCATACCTGTATGGCATGTCAAACGTTGCTAAATTCGATAATCTTGTGATGTATATTCAAAATCTTGTGATGTATGTTCGAAATCTTGTGATGTATATTCAAAATCTTGTGATGTATGTTCGAAATCTTGTGATGTATATTCAAAATCTTGTGATGTATGTTCGAAATCTTGTGATCTATATTCAAACTCTTGTGATCTATATTCAAACTCTTATGATGTATATTCTATAATTTTGTAATGCATGTTCAATATCTTGTGATGTATATTCGAAATCTTGTGATGTATATTCGTAATCTTGTGATGTATATTCTATAATCTTGTGATGTATGTTCAACAATCTTGTGATGTATATTCAATATCTTGTGATGTATATTCAATATCTTGTAATGTATATTCTATAATCTTTTGATATATGTTCAAAATCTTGTGATTTATATTCAATATCTTGTGATGTATATTCGTAATCTTGTGATGTGTGTTCTACAATTCAGTGATGCGTGCAATATGACGCAACAGTTTTATAAGAAAGTAAGGACAAATTTCATTGGTTAGAAATAACGAAAGTAGCTGGAGCGATTGTTGTGAGGAAAACTATGCAGATTAGAAAAAAACGCAGTCAGTTTGTTTATTACAGCACTAATTATGAGATGCACAAGTGCATGTTGACCCTGGCGACATGATGGAGATATTTCAGCCTGCTAGGGAAAAAACTCAGTAAACGTAGATACATTGACAAAATTTGTACGTGTAACGATATGTCACGATGCTGCATTGTCAGATATTTATACATACATGCTAAAAAGTTAAATTTCGTCGTAATTAATCAATATAGCAGAAGAACTAAGAGTTAAAACTATAAAAACTGTGCAATTTGTAACAAGGTTAATTTTTGTTTAACAGCTGTTTTTATTTCATTTTATTTCGTATTATTACTACCAAGTACTGCTACCGTTTGTTAATGTTATGCACATGGTTATCTTGTACTTGCAAGTAAATGTAACATTTAATAAAATAATGAAAAAAAATAAGTTATTTAGGCTATGATATGATAATAACATGCCAAATGAACATGTTTTGCTTTTTAATTCTCCTTCAATCAGTCTTTGTATAATATAGTTTTAGACGAGCTGATCGTCAACCAGGAGATCAGAATGATAGCATCTGCTCCTGGGTGGTAAAAAGGAGGGGGACCCAGTCACCCTGCATATTTTGTATGGAATGAAGGAAAGGCCATGGATTTCTCTGATCCTGAGTGTACAAAAAGGTGAAATTATTTTTCAAAATATGACTAACATCTTGTTTTTGGATGGTGGGTGGGTGGAGTTTAAGAATATTAGAGTAGCTTACAACTGAATAAAAAATAATCCAAGATTAATTATATTACAAAGGAGGAAAAAACTCAAAAGTGAGGAGTCCTAGCTGTCATCTTCATAGATGGACAAGTTGCAGATTCCACAAGCACCAAAATGTCAAGATCAAGAAAAAGTAAAGCTCATTTAAAACACCATTGATGACAAATGACCAACACTGAAACATTTTCAATAATGTTAAAATTTAATAATTTAACAGTTTTTTAACTGTTCATCGAATCACTCATAATTAACAATATATTTTCAGTTGATATCAGAGCACAACTACTCAGCATTCTGCACATTTAACTGTTCTCAAGAAATGCAGCGCTTCTCAACAGAAATACAACAACTTGAAAAGGAATTGCTTGCCCTAAAAATAGAGTCTAGTAAAAGGAAGCCAATGTCAATTCACGATATTAAAGACAACAAAGAGAAGTTACATTTAAAGGAATTCCAATTGTGATTTCCTATTTCCTAACAATTTCAGAAAACTTGTTGCCATTGAGGGATTAACTATGGTTGCATTTTTCTGCCCCTTGTGTGCAAGTTATTTTTCTATCAAATATGTCGACATGCAAGATAGATATGTTGACATGCAAGATAGCTATGTCAACATGCAACATAAATATATTTACATGCAAGAAAATTGCAATGAAATAAAAATTATAAAAAAAATCTTCAAAAATCTCAAATATGGCCCACATGTGACATCCAACATGCTAGATGCTCCTTCTTATGTTACCATGTGAGATAAATATGTTGACATGCAACTTATTTATGTTGACATGCAACTTAGTTATGTTGACATGCAACTTATTCATGTCGACATGCAACTTAGTTATGTTGACATGCGAGATAAATATGTTGACATGCAACTTATTAGTTGCATGTCGACATAAATATGTTGCATGTTTACAAAAATAAGTAGTATGTCAACATATTTATCTTGCCTGTTAACATAAATAAGTTGCATGTTGACATATTTATCTCACATGTCAACATAACTAAGTTGCATGTCAACATAAATAAGTTGCATGTCAACATAAATAAGTTGCATGTCAACATATTTATCTTGTGTGGTAACATAAATAAGGAGCATCTAGAATGTTGGATGTCACATGTGGACAATATTTGAGATTTTTAAAGATTTTTTTATAATATTTATTTGATTGCAATTTTCTTGCATGTCAACTTAGTTATGTTGCATGTTGACATAACTATCTTGCATGTCAACATATCTATCTTGCATGTCGACATATTTGATGGGAAAATAACTTGCACACAAGGGGCAGAAATATGCCACCATAATTAACATCTTAGATTGACTGTTATGTAAACATATTTTGTTATTATCGTTGAGTTTATAATATGCAATTTAAAATTACAGAGAAAAAATCATTTGATTTGCTCTTTGGGTGTATTTTTATCAGAACACTAAATGTCTCATTTCAACATGCAATTTTAAATAAATGCATAATATGGATAGTAGCAAACATGAGTGTGACTAATATTGTTATTACTTGAAACTAATTTATTTTCAATCAAGACGTTCTAATTTTCTTGAATTTTGCTCTTTAATTAAATCGAGTCGTCTAAGCGAAATCTTCATATATGTTATATTGCACTAATTTCTGCGATATTTAATTTTAGCGACATAATTTTTACACATTATTTTAGTGCAACATTTAGGAATTCAACTTGGATATATCAAAGTGTAAAAGTCGTCTAAAATATATCAGAAAAGTATTACTCATTAGAGATTGTTGTCATAATTAAATCGCCAAACCTTGAAGTAATTGTATTTAGCAACATTTTTATATCATCAAATCGTGTTCTAAAACAACAACATGAGGCGGTTATACGTTTCCGTCAAGATTGCTAAAGCACGTATTCATGTGGAAAGAGCCAACGAGGATAAAGAATTACGAGATTCTCCGTCACATCCACAGACCAATCTCAACAAAAATATTTAAACTCTGTTCTTGTCTTGTAAACTTGCAAGCTCCACTTTTGAAAGAAATTACTTAGAGATACATGTACATGTACTTATTATAAATTAATAATGTTGGCTATATTCTCCTTCAATTCCAGCTGTCAAAGCTACATTGAACGGAACACTTAAAGATACACAAGACTTTAGAATGCATTTATTGTGCATTGATTTATTATGTCCTGTTCACATGGAAAGTTTAATTCGCATTAAATTATTGTGAAGTAAACTAATGCGAATCAAGCTAATGCGAATTAAATTACATTACCTTGTCAGGTAATGCAAAGTAAACTACTACAAATTATAATGTCCTGTTCACAAAGGGCGTTTAATTCACATTAAATTAATGTAAATTATAATGCGAATTACACGACAGCTAAAGAGAAGTAAACTAATGCGAATTAAAAATTTATTTCTACAAAAAGGCTATTAAGAAAACCTATTTTGATGTCAATTGTAAATCACGCTAAGTATGCATGCAGAGCCATCCATTTGATTTATCATAGTGGCTACAGGTATACAGTTGGAAATTAACATACTTTTCCCTTATTTTTGAACCAAATATAGCACAAAGACCTTTATCAAACTACCAAAATGTTTCCTGTGACTTAATTCTGGCCTTCTGCATGCGTCAAAATTGAGCTCAAATTAGCTTCGCTTATCGTTCACACGGAGTTAATGCGAAGTAACTTAATTCGCAGTAAATTAATTCAAGTTTAACTAATTCGCATTAAATTCTCCATGTGAACGCTAAGCGAAGTTAATTCACAGTAACTTACATCTAATTCAAATTAAATTCTCCGTTTGAACAGGGCATGAAAAATTATTTCTACAATAAGGCTATTGTGATGTCATTTGTGTGAGCTCTCAAGCATGTGTAAAGTAAGCTATTTTTAGTAATATCTGTAAGCAGCGAGAGAGATAGTAGGTGTACTGTATATCATTTTACTCCTAATTATAATGACTATCGAACTATGTTAAAATGTAAAACCTACCAACTTGAAGCCTTTCTTTAATATAGTTGTGCCAACCAGTACATTCACACTTCTTAACAAAGAAGAGGACGTTAACTGAATATTAGCGGTGATATTCATAATCCTTCTAGCTGCAGAACTGTAGCTCTACGAAAAAAAAATATATTGATTTGACCGACCGGAGAGCTACAGCACCACCCACTGAAAAAAATGTATTTTTGTGGCAATAAAGATATAGTTTTATCAATGAGTGGCACTGCACATCTCCAGTCTGTCAAACTTGTAACTACTTCTAAAAAATATTCCGCCATAAAAAATAGTTCCTCCATCAATGTTTTCTGCATGAAATTTATTTATGGGGTTTTGATTGAATAAACTTTTTAAATTAGCATTATAGAATCGAAATTAATTGTAAGAACTAAAACATCAATATGTAGAGTTCCAATTCATCTAAGAAATTTTTTACACTTATTATACCCCCGCTTGAAAAGCGGAAGGGTATATAGTAATCGTTAATTCCGTCCGTCTGTACGTCCGTCCGTCCGTCTTTTACGCTTTGGGATACCCATCTCTTATCCGCAACTCCTCTCATACCACTGAATGAAATTTGATGAAACTTTCACAGAATCTTTATAACATATTGCCATTGTGCACCTCCTATTTTACTTTTTGATATGGCAGATATTTTGGGTTTCCCGGCCACAGGAAAACATGGACTTTTTCACCAGTTTTAACCTAATGGGCGGCGGGGGTATTATTTAGTGAGCTCATCGCTCACGTACAGTACCTCTAGTTTCTTTTCATAATTCTCTCATCATTCCAACATTTTATATTATCCTCCTTCAATGAGTAAAACGTCTGTAAAACAGTTTGTCATGTGTTGCCATTTTGTGACGTTTCAATAATTTTTTCTTGATTTTCAAAAGTATTAGTAACAATTACATTTATATTTTTAAACAGACACACGATATAAAGATGAGAAAAAAATCAATTTTATAGGTACGGGGAATAATATAAATTTCCAGTACTTACAACTTAGACTTAACAGAAAATCATGAAAATCGGTATGAAAAAAACACTGACTTGACCGCACTTGAAAAGTACAGACCCATAAATTTGAATTAAAATTATTACAATTCACCTAAGAAATCTTAACGATATTATTTTTATTGATTTTAACTCAGTATGTCTTTTTCTTAGGTTAACCTAACACATTAACTTGTTAAGGTACATTGTTTTTGGAATTGGTGCGTTTTTTTTTATACAGATTTAACAATAATTATTCTTTTTTTAATACATAAATTGTTACCAGTTATTTTAATATATAGGTTAAATATAACAGTGATCATTTAGCAACATCATGATTTCATTTTTATCACATAATTTTATTTTGCTTTAAGATAAAGCAACGCCACTATATTGTCCTGTCTGTTTGAGTTTTTATGCTAATCACGAACATGCATTGGGTTTACTACTTCTGTGCACAGTTTTGAAAGCAGAGAGTTTGTTGTTCCATGGACAGACAAATGCTACCGCAGCATCTAGTGGAAATTCTGATCCTGATGTGTACAAACAACTTCTTCATCTGGAGACCGTGTTAAATTCCAAAGTGATGGATCAGAAACAACAAGTTCAGAAATCCGAACAAAAGCAACAGTTATTAGAGGAAGAAATTAAGAAAGCCCAAATGAAGATTTCATTTTTAGAAAGTGAAAACAAAATTTTGAGAGAAAGACTTCAATTCTTCATCCATTTCACAACAAAATTTGAAAATACCAGAAAATATTATTCAAAGACTGGAGAACATCTTAAGCTTTGAAATAGAGCAGACGGTTATAGACGGTCAACAGAAAATGATGCAAAAAGTATCTTCAAAATTCACAGACCTGGAACTACGGGAAAGATATTTATCACTTTCACTTTTGGACGTACACAATATCACAGCACATCTATCGTCTTTCCTTTCCAGTTTGGATGCGCAACAGAAACAGATGAAGAGTGAGATTCAAACACTGACAAATTCCCATCAGCATGACATTGCCAAACTGAATGATACAATTATCCATCTTAAGAATAGTATGTATATTAAAGTTTTGTAATTTTTTCTTTCTTTTCAGTTGCAAAGTACAAATTGTAACGAAAGAGCAAGTTTTACTTTAGGCCTAAATTTAGACCTGTGAAATTTTTAAAACATAAGTATTTCAATTTCAGATGCTTTTCAAATTACTTGAACGTTTGGTGACATAATACATATAAGACTTATCCATAAAATGACGTCATAGAATATATCATTATTTTCAAATTGTATAAAATTTTATTTCAAAAACCAATGTTTAAAGCTGTGTTTTTTATTCATTATTTCAAATAGAGCAGAAACCCGTATTCAAAATACACTAAACGTTTGTATGCTGGTGTAATTTTATATCCTACTGCTGCTTAAAAAAAATTCATTTTTGGAATTAAGGGGTGAGGATTGTATTGATTCATAATTCCGGTGCTCACTATTAATAGTTTTTCGAGACTTTAAAATATTACATATTTTCAAATAATATGTTGACTCTGGGGCAATAGCCTCAGGAAATATAATGTGTTAAATGGTGGATTTCCACAACTCAAGGAAATATTTAACACATTCATAGTTTTTTTTTAAATTTTTCTACATTTACATTATTGTGAATTTTAGATTTTCACACTCCTAAATGACCACAAAAATAAGATACAGTAAAATAAAATCTGATTTATCAAAGAAACTTTAAGATATTTTAATAAACACCAACTACTAGGAAATATGGATCAAAGAAAACATTTTCAAATAAATTCTTTGTAGCCTTAACATAACCTATTGCATATTTTTGCATTAGATGAGAACCATCATTAATGAATGGTAATTTTTTACACTAATTATTAACAGCTATATACCTGTTATAAAATATTAAATACCTAATCTTAGTAAAACTGCACTCCAAAGTCTGGTGTATTTTTAGGTGTCCAATCCAATGTAGCTTTCAGAGCTGGAATCTTAGGAGAGTATAGTCAGCAACATACATATACTGGTACAATTAAATTCCCAAAAGTCATTTACCAGGTTGGAGGAGGATACAACCCTACAACAGGAGTGTTTACTGCCCCCCAAACTGGACTCTATCTTATATTCTGTACTAATGTGGCAGAACGATATGGAACCTTCTGGACACTAATAATGATTAATGGTTCCCATAAGGCAGGAGTCATGGCTTACGTTGGATCATCTACTATGAATGTCCACCAGTCAGCCTCCAACCTTGTGGTCCACCATTTACAGGTGGGGGACAGAGTCTGGATAGAAGTAAGAACTGGTAATCGTCTGTACTCAATTTCTCCAGAAACAACCTTTTCTGTGGTTATGATCAATGGATCAGGTTAAATTCAACAAGGTCTTTTGGTGCTTTATTTTATTCTAAAACGAAACTTCATAAATTGAAAAAAAAAAGCCGACTGAATCAAATCAACAATAACCGATAACTAATGAATATGAAAGAACATTAAAAATTCACTAAAAACCACCAAATGTGATGTTTCCAATATTACTGATATGATTTCTTAGTACTGTAGATCACTAAATTTTCGCGACAGCTTATTTTCGCGAGATGGTTATTGACTCTTGATTAGCGAGACGAGACAAAATTTATGCGAATTGTGCGTATTTCTCTATATATTCTTAAGGAATACTATTATACGCGAGAATTAAATTTTCGCGAGCACACTGTCTCGCGTAATTACGCGAAAATAAAGTTCTCGCGAATAAAAAGTGATTTACAGTATTATATTGTATCCATTAAATGTTTACATGTTGCTGTAAATGACAATTCGTAATTGGCCTGAATTAAAGTCATTTTGTTCTAATCCTTCAATTTTGACCTTCAAAATAGACATACTCTTGATGTTGTTATCAATGATTTGTACACCTTCCACTTTCCACTGTTCATTTTCTTGACATTCCATTCATCATTAAAGGACAAGATAGGGTAAAACCAGTATTTGGTCCCCGACTTTGGGTGTCTTTCAGAATGATCCAACATTTTATCAGTAAAAACCTATTGTCCCTGCCACAAAACGAGTATTGGTTCTAAGATTTAGAATATACAGGGGTCACAATGAGGTCAGGAAATAGGTCAATTATCGAAATTTTTCATTTTTATGCAAATTTTAATTGATTTTATAGCGCATTTTTGTTTAGGGAAACATAGAGCACACGTCTGCCTATCTACAAAATTTATATATTTTATACACTCATATCAGATGCAGTTTGTGTGCAAAAATTTCAGATAGGCAAGCTTGTGCTCTATTTTTTCCAAAGAGAAAAGTGTCTCCAATATGATGAAATTCCACCAGAATTGAGGAAATTCTGTAAAATGCAAAAGACCTACTTCTGCACCCTCTAGTTGCTTCAAAGTTAGCTTTGAATCTAAATTAGTGCTTGTTTTAAAGTAAGCATCGATTCATTTAACTTCTTAACAACAAACTATCACAAATTTACCAGCGTTCTCATTTTAAAATCAAATCAAGGGCCTGATTCCGCCAATACCCTATTTTGTCCTTTAGTTTTTGATGCAATTAAACACACATTATAAATTATTATGCTTCCTGTCAGTTTGTCTCTAGCTCTATATAACCCATTCTCTACTATTTATATAAAAGTATTTTACACCCACATTTGTTTAATTATTTTAAAATTAAATTATAAGGAATGACTCTAATTCTTGGCCAAATTATTCAATGATAACCTGGTTTTGATCAGTTTCCGCGTTTTTGTTATCTGCAAAGCGGATTATAAAGCGTTAACTGACCTAAGAGTCATTCCTTAAACATTTATGTAGTCCACGTAATGTATTGTAAATAAATCAATAGTTATAGATAATGCAATACCTGAATGATACCCGAGCTTTTGATATAGGTCAAAGATTTCAATGATCAAGGATTACATATGATTTTGTTTTATCAGATGATAATTATTTTATTTTTGATAAAGCTACATCATCTGGCTAAACGTATTTGAATGACTGAGCTCCATTACAGTTTACCAAAATGCACCTTCATGGTATTACTGTGTAAATTTTTAGCAGCAGAGAGTCTGTTGTTCCAAGGGCAATTCAATGCGTCGGCATCTAATGGACATTCTGATCCTGATGTGTACAAACAACTTCTTCATTTAGAAAGAGTATTGGATTCTATATTGATGGATAAAAAACAACAAGCTCTAAAAAATCAGCGTTTTGAACAACAACAAAAGTTATTAGGGGAAGAGATTCAGACACTGAGGCAATGGAATCAGACAGCTCAAATTAAGATATCATTGTTAGAAAAAGAAAACAAAATCTTGAAAGAAAAACTAGAGAACTTTAATTCTTCATACAATCCATCACAGCATGATATCTGCTTGAATGAAAAACTGAATTTAACAACAGCATTTTTGTTTCAAGAGAATATAATTCTAAAAGACCAGATTCAGATTTTGAATTCTACTTCCATGCTTATACAACAAAATATGTCTACTTCAGAAGACATAAGAAGGCTGGAAAATATTTTTACATTTGAAATAGAGCAGACAGTCACATTGAAGAAAAAATGATGCATATAAAGAATATATCCGCCACAGTCAAAGACCTGGAATTCTGAGACCGATATCTATCACTTTCTCTGTTGGATGTACACAATAACACAGCGAGGTATACTTTCAATGCATGATGCTTTATCGATAATGTAGACATCTTTGTCTTTATACCTCCCTATCCATGAAACATATTTCCACATTGTCCTCATTCAATTATTATTGTTACTTTAACTATTGGAAAATTTTTTTTACATCCGAATGTGAGATGATGTGTCAACATTGCACTGTTCTATTTTGAATACATTGTCGACAGTGTTGGACAATATTGAGTCGATATCGTTTAAACGTTGCATTCTGTTTTTTTGTTTTCTTGTTTACATTGGTAGCAGTGTCGACATTGCAAAGGATGAGGTGACTTGCGGCCCCTCGTTTATTAACAAAAAATTAAATGTCTAAATTTTACTCAAACTAATAACTATAACTAATCGCTAATATGTGCACCTTTATAGAATACTATTTTTTACAAAAAAAGAAACGTGATTTGAAAGATATAGATCTTTAATTGGGGTAGGGGTATCATGTTTACATTCAAATCCCATTGCATTTAACCCCGCCCAACTCTTTGAAGCCCTGAAAATATACGAGCGCAGATAGGTACAATTTTCTCTTTTGGCTGGTCACTGTATTTTATTGAAATCTACCTATATGTGAAAGGAGAAAATTGTACCTTACCACTGGCGGATTTAAGGGGGGCGTGGGGGGTGCACGCCCCCCACTAAAATTTTCAAAGTATGATGTGA
Source organism: Saccostrea glomerata (assembly GCA_003671525.1). NCBI lineage: Eukaryota > Metazoa > Mollusca > Bivalvia > Ostreida > Ostreidae > Saccostrea > Saccostrea glomerata. The sequence goes on from PRKT01000711.1 coordinate 20,232, forward strand.
ATAATATTTATAAAGCCACATTTTGGTGCAAAACTAACCAAATAAATGTTATTCTGCCTGGTTTTATTCTTAAAATACACAAAAATCCAGGAGCTTCCGGGATCTCCGCCCCCTAGCTGGGCCCCCACTATTCAAAAATGACATGACTAGTATTAAACAAGTCGTACTTAGGTACATTACTAACCAATACCACTAATAGTAAGTAATAAGTAAGTAAATCGTTTATAATATAGTGGCATGTGTTACAATACAATGTGAATTGAGAAACATTAAATACATTAATTTATTATTTAAACATCTGGACCTATATGCAATTTACTTTTACCAAAATAATTGAAAAATATGCACTATTATTGTGCCTGGTTTCACTCTAAAATTCACGAAAACCCAGGAGCTTCCAAGGGCTTCGTTCCCTGGGCCCCCACCTATATCCTATATACTTTTAACAAAAATAAATTGAAAAATATGCACTGGTTAATATGTGCCTGATTTTGCTCTAAAATACACACAAAAAAAAACAGAAGCTTCCGGGGGCTTCGCTCCCTGGGCCACCACCTATATGCTTTATACTTTTCACATAAATAATTGAAAAATATGCACTATTATTGTGCCTGATTTTACTCTAAAATACACGAAAACCCAGGAGCTGGGCCCCCATCAGGGCTTCGCCCTGGACCCACTGGGGGCCTTAAGGCGGCCCCAGACCTCTTGCCTCAACAAAGTTATCCAGCCCCCCCCCCCCCAACCACAAATCCTGTATCCGCCACTGCTAACTGCGCTTACATGCTATTTTTTTTTTTTTTAATTTGTAAAATCTAGTTAGCCTTTCCCATTTTAAACAGATCGACGGAATTAGATTTTCTGACGTAAGAATGAATTCATATGCTAATCGAGACACAGGTGATACTTTTTAACTGACCAATCAGCGAAATGAAATTCGTTACGAGTGAGTACCACGAAAATACTATGGAAACATGTTTAGAATTTTACTGCTTTCGATATTTTTTATGCATTTGAGTCACAGATTAGACACAGATCTACATATGCACCATTTCCTAGAACTGGTTAAAATTTATACGCAATTACAAACAATTGAAAGAAAATACATGATATACATTAGTTCAAACTTTTGTAGCGTGTTTGGTGAGCAATTCGCTAGGTCTACACGTATTCCCGAGTATCGGTGAATACAAGTTTCATGTGCATTTCTTGTCCTAAAAACCGTAAATGCTGAAAATCCAAGCGTATTATTAAGTATAAACAGCATTGACTGACCATTATAAAAGTTTGAAATGTAGAAAAGGATAACAGGTAAATTGACCTAAACCACGTGTCTGCGATAAAATGTTAACGTAGAAAATCAGCATGTTTTGTTGTTCTGTTATCGGATTTGCCAATGACTAAGTGCGAAATAATAACAATAGCCATGTAAGGTCTTCTCGGACAAGCATGTCCCTCTTGTGTACTAAGTCCCGCCCATTCTCTTGCCATAAAAGAAAATATTCGCTCAAACCTGGCCGAATATAGCTGTGATAGGGTCTAAAAAATCAAATATAATGCAGTAATCCTTATAATTAAAATGTGTCTAAACTATTGAAACTATTCAAGAGGCGTCGTATTTATTCACTCATGTTTGAAAACTACCAACATCGTTGTAGATTAAATATCATTCGTCGTAGAAAAAGGGGCCCCAGGTAGCAGTTATGTCACTTCATCCTTTATATAAAATATTTGTTTTCAGATTTAATTTCAGAATTACAGAATTATGCATTTTGATTGCACTACAAAGGAGATAGTTTAGATCCATTCATCCCTTGACATTAATCAGTGGACATGCATCCAGTCAAAGATTAATTAATGAGTTCATTGTAGGAAAGCCTGCTGTTTCAATCATTTCTGTTAGAGCATCTCTGATTAAGGAGCTCTCACATGTATCTGTGTCTTTTAGGAATAAGACAGAAGAACTGCTGGTCAGTTTAAATTGTATATGTCATTTGATTTCCAGCCTTCTATTTCGAAAATCAATTTGTTATAGATTAAGTTTTAAATACCAATTAGTTAAATTGATATATCAAATAATAAAAAATATCAAGTGACAAATTTCAGAGCAATACGCTCCCCATGAGAAATATATGCATACGTGTGTGGATGTAGGGGAGGGGCATTTTTAAAGCTATAAAGCAACCAGTTGATGATCATTTGTCATGAATTAAACTTATAATTAATGCTTACACCACAGGAGATGTTTAAACCAGTGTTAAAAGGAATGGAAAAATTATGGAAATCTTTTAAAAGGTAGACATGATTGTCTTGCACTCTAAACTGTTTATAATAATTTCATGAACAATAGGTATTTTACGGGAGTATCATGCTGTGCCAGGCACTTTGTTATTTTTAAAATGAATTTGATATAAAGTTATAAATATTTATTTGATTCTGTATGGTATTTTGATAACAATCAATTTGCACAGTATCATGGCAAATAGTTGCAATTTATTTATTTTTTTAATGAAATGAAAAAAAAACTGTTATAATGTATCAATATTAGTGTTGATGTTTTATTTGGTTGCACTAGTTTCATTAATTAAAAAAAAATAATGAGCATGCACTTATATTTTCACATCACTTGATTTATAGATACATCGAATATTTGTGTATTGACATCTACTCTGAAAAACCGAGGGGGGTATTTGTCCCTATTGGCAGTCCTAGTTGTTTTTGATAAGAAAAATTGTAATAATTAGAATTTGTTGATTTCGGTACAATTTCCCCTGGTAGAGAATGAAACCACAGATCTAATTAAGGTTTCCTGCGAAAGTATGTATCAGTGATCAAACCTATGACTATGCAATCTATCATCATGATCATGACGTGGAAAGAAAAACAGGAAGGACACCAGTCTACATAAATTTTATTTATTCATTTATGACAGATTGAGTTACAATCATAGCAACTTCTAAACCTCTTGTGAAAACCATGGTATCATTCTAATCATATTACATTGTACTGCATATAATGAAATATTTATGACTGATAAATAATTATTGATTATGATATTATTAGTTACACAGTCAGTTAGTGACCTAATACGGATTCATACAGGGTGTGAAATGGAAATCCGTATTGGGCGAGGCGAAGCCGAGTCCCAATACGGATTTCCATTTCACACCCTGTATGAATCCGTATTACCGGTAGGTCACTAACTGACTGTGTTACGAATTTATCCCGCTGAAGACCTTTATCGATATAAAAAAATATTTGTTGCATATTATGAACAAATTAAGTTTTAATCCAATAACAATCAACATAAAATATCGTTACAGTAACAAGAAATTTAACTAAACTACCTAAGTAAACCGTTTCTTGGACGCCATTTTTATTTACAATAACAACGCTGCGAACGGAATCGCGTGCCCGATTTTTAAGACACCCCCTGCTCGGAGACGTAATATTGAAAATTTCAGGGCGTCATGTGATGAGCTCTCATCCAATCAATTGTCTACAAATTTGTCTGAAGCGGGATAAAAATAGTTATTATCATTATAATATGAGAAGCATCAGTATGATACACTGTAAAGTGAGTGTTCATTCATAGCTAGATCATTATTTTTTTGTAATTGTTAATTTGAGTAAGAATTTTTCCTTGATCTCTGCCTGGAGTAAGTGTGAAGAAGGTGCTAGAATACATATACCGATGAAACTTATCAATAACATGGAAGTATTGTTACATGTATTAATATGATGCATTTATCATGATGACAGAAAAAGTTGTGTCTGGAAATTCTGTGTACAGATGATTACCTCTGTGTACTTGTATCCAGACTCTGTCCCCCACCTGTAACTGATGGACAACGAGGTTGGAGGCTGATTGGTAGACTAACATAGAAGATGAATCAACATAAGCCATGACCCCTGCCTTATAGGAACCATTAATGTTAATTCGTGTCCAGAAGGTTCCAGGATTTATTGCCACATAAGTACAGAATATAAGGTAAAGCCCGGCCTTTGGGGCAGTAAACACACCTGTTGTAGGGTTATATCCTCCTCCCACCTGGTATATGACTGTTGGAAATTTAACTGTACAACTATATATATGTCCGCCATATTCTACTGCAATTCCAGCTGTAAAAGCTACATTGGACTGAACACCTAAAAAATACACCAGACTTTAGAATGCACTTCTATTCATGATCTGGTATATTGAAATTGCATAACAGAGAAAGCTGTGTATAGTTAATTAAATTAGCAATGGATTTTGTAAATTGATAAAATATCTTTCGTTAATGGCTTTGTTTTTTTAACTGTAACACTAAAATGTTAAATGATATATAAAGCCCATATACTCAGTAGCTGTCATTTAAAACTGAAGTATTTATTTTTCAGAACTACAGGGCCAAATATAAGGCAATGAAAATTGCTTTTTTTTTTATTTCAATGACTACAGCATTTGTTCTTTTTGAACAAAGAAGAAAGATAAAGTATACATACGATTCTTAAGATGGATAATTGTACTGTTCAGTTTTGAAATGCCATTTTGTTGTGAAATTGTTAGTGTTTGGATTTCACTCTTCATCTGTTTCTGCTTCGCATCCAAACTAGAAATAGAAGACAATAATCCTGCTGTGTCATTGTGAATATCCAGAAGAGAAAGTGATAAGTTTTGTATTGTCATATTCTGTTGCTCTTCTTTTGTCCTCTGATGTTTAGTGAACTTGGAAACAGTATGGTTAAGTGAACTCATGTTGCTGTGTACATCCAGAAGAGAAAGTAATAAATACCGGTCTCGTAGTTCTAGGTCTGTGATGGTGGCAGACATGTTCTTCATCATTTTTTCTTCACTGTCTTTGACTTTCTGATCTATTTCAAAAGTTAAGATGTTCTCCAGCCTTTGTAAATCTTCTGTTGATAAATTATGTTGAGATGAAGTGGAATTCAAGTTGTCTTGTCTCCCTTTCAAGATTTTGTTTTCGTTTTCTAAAAATGATATCTTCATTTGGGCTGTTTGATTCCATTGCTTCAAAATCTGAATCTCTTCCTCTAATAACTTTTGTTGTTGTTCAAATTGCTGAATTTGTAAAGCTTGTTGTTTTTGATCCATCATTATAGAATTTAATACTGTCTCCAAATGAAGAATTTGTTGAAGTTGTTTGTATGCATCCGGATCAGAATGTCCACTGGAGGCCGTGGTAGCATTGGTTTGTCCACGGAACAACAAACTCTCTGCCTTCAAAAATGTGCACAGAAGTACCAGAAAAGTGCTTGTAAACCCATGCATTCTGGTGATTTATGATTAAAGTAAATTCAAACAAGTCCAGTCATGTGATGTGGCTTTCATTATCATAAAACAAATTCATATGCTTTTATCAATTGATAAAAACTGAATCAGATGTACACTTTTAATCTTTGAAAATCACAGGTAATTATTCATGTTTAACTAATGCATTATTACTAAATTGATTACTGAATATTAAAAATGAATCAGCAGTCAAACATTACATATTTATAACAAACTAAAGAGAAAATAACAGAATGCAGAAAGTCACCAATATATATATATATATATATATATATATATATATATATATATATATATATATATATATATACGAGGGTCATTCAAAAAATACGTAGAAAATGCTTTTCATCGTCATATGATTATTACAAGGTTATTGATCAACACATTTTCGTAAACATAAACATTTTCTTTGTGTGTGTAGTTTCATTCCATTTGATCAAATAGAACTCATTTAAGCCAACATTTTAAGCAACATGTTTTGTTACCACGGAGCACGGTTAACCAATATTGTAACGTCAAAAACAACGCTGTGAAAGTTTGTCAAAAGTATAACATTTTTGTTATATTTCAAACACAGATTGTAGCGTCTTCTCCATTCAAAACACATATCCACAAGACTTAAGACCTAGTTTGCTATCAATTGTACAAATATAGCTTGAATTGGAATGTAATTGTTTTCAAATTCTTTAATTTACCATGCAACTCTATTATTTCTGCCACATTGAATCACAATCACGTTCAATGACGTTCCTTACTATTTTCACAATATTTTTATCTTTAACCTGTTTCTTTGCAGAGACAATCCATCGTTCGATTCAAGCTCGCTGCCAGTCAACAATTGTATTTTCAATTTAATACAAATACACATATTTTTTTCCCATACAAATCCTGGTTTAAAAGGGTTTTTTAAGCTTGCAGAAAAAGTTTCCCAAATGTAAAGTCTAATTTCATTGCTACTTGCTGCTCCGTGACGTCCTCCAACGTCATGGTTTTTTGCCTTTTTTAATTAAGTCCTCATGTATTTAGAAGCTGATATCTTTTAAATGGTAAGAGATATTACATAGCCTGATTTCATTTTAATTTATACAGCAATTCTTTAATCAAACATGTAAATTTTATTTCATTTCAGCTCCATTTATTAGAGGTATAGCTGTAAATACTGTAAAGTGAAAATTAGAAAATTACTCAATTTTGACGGTGCTCCGTGACCCCATTTTTGCTGTTCTAAATCCTTGGTTATTTTAATAAATATGAAAATACATTCCAATTTTTTTACTCAAAATATTTGAATCTGTTGTTAAAATATTTGTACCAAATTTGGATATAATATGACGTTAAATAAAAAAGTTATAAAAAAAGTCTACGAACTTTTTGAATGACCCTCGTATATATATATATATATATATATATATATATGAATTATGGCTTTGTCATTCTTAAGGGAAGATTTTAAAAGAATTTTACTATATATTTCTTTGAAAAAATTTGGTCGGCCATTGTGGCCCTGCCCTACCCCCGGGGGTCATGATTTTAAGAAGTTTGAATCTTCACTACCTGGGGATGTTTCTACATAAGTTTGATCTTTCCTGGCACTGAGGTTCTTGAGAAGAAGATTTTTAAAATATGCCACCAAATTTTCATTTATTCCCAATTATCTCCCCCTTGAATGAGGGCGTGGCCCTTCATTGGAAGAAACTTGAATCCCCTTTACCCAAGGATGCTTTGTGGCAAGTTTGGTGGAAATTGACCTAGCGGTTCTTGAGAAGAAGTCGAAAATGGGAAAAGTTTACAGACAGACAGACGGACGCCGGACAAATTGTGATCAGAAAAGTTCAGAAAAGTTCACCTGAGCTTTCAGCTAATAATAATAATAACAACAATTAATACTTAATTTAAAGCAAGATTTTTCATTTCTCCATGTGAACTAATAATGACATCAGCAGTTTTCTCTGAAATCAAATAACAAAAAATATTATGACATAAAATGTCCTCAAAGATAAACAAACCATTAAAAACTATTTAACATGGCCAGTAGATTTATACTCTAAATATTGGGCATCTGACAGTGCCTGGGTATGTATTGTTAACATCCATTTATAGAGTTACCAGAAAAATCCAGAAATATTCTTATACAAATATATGCACTGGAATATTAAGATGAGTCGACATTCAATACGGATTTATTACAACTTTCCATGATTCAGAGCATATTTACGACCATTGTTAATGTGAAACTTTCACCAGATTAAACAAATTTATTTTGTATCAAAACTAAGTATGTCGGTTAAGATTATGCCTTTTGCAATAGCCTACATGAAATTTGATTACAGTGTCAACTATCTACAAATAAGATCTAAATTTCTATGCAGACCTTGAAGATGGCATGGCTTTATTCATGACTAACACAGAAAAGTACAAGTAAGATTGATCAAAGCATCAAATCGGCCGTAAACAAAATTGAGCATTTCTAAAAGTACTTTTACTAGTTTTAAAAGCATCCATGCAAGGAAATACAACTTACTCAAAGCTGAAATAGTGATCTTTTTTTAATTCCAGACTGTCTTCAAAGCAAAATACATAATTTGAAATAATTTTTAAAATTAAATAAATAGAAATTTTATTGCAAAATTTAAAAATGAATTAAACTCTACCACTCCTATTCAGAAAAATAAATATAAACTTTACAATTATGGTAATAGAATTGAAAATATAATACACTGCCAGTTAAGGAATAAATGTAGCAACCTTAATGCTGATCTTTTTAAAGATTACATAAATGAATCACCAATATGTACAAATTGTGGATATCAAAATGAGAACTCACTTCATTTCTTCTTGTATTGTCAACAATATGCCTTACAACGACAATCACTGATTAATACATGAATGAAAATAACATACCAATTAATATAGAAAACATATTATATGGTGTAAACTCACTAAGCCTGGATAATAATTTTTCATTTTTTGATAAGGTACATACCTTAATAGGAACCACTAAGAGGTTTTCATTGAAATTTTAGTTTATTATACTCTATGGGAAATATATTACTTTATTATATGTTAACTGCTCTGTTGGGGAATTTTTCCTACTCTGGGTCAACAACAATTGCTCAAACATATGTTCTTGTTTTTTGTTTGGTTTGGTTTTTTTCCTCCTTTTTGTTGATTATACTTTATTTATTATATAATTATTATTTTTCCTATTCATTTGTTAAATTATATTTTTTATTCTCATTTCTCTCCCCCCCCTCTCTCTCCCTCTTTCTCTCTCTCCCTCTCTCTCTCTCTCTCTCTGAATAAATTCCAAATATGTACCATCTTATAATCTTCTTTTCATACATTTTCCTATGTTTTCATGTACTTGTGATTGTACCTTGACCCATGGAGAGAACGATCATAGGCATTTATGCCTGCTGTTCAATCCATTTCACTAAATGTATAAAATATATTTTAAATTAAATTTTAGTGCATTTACAAGTGGATTCATTGAATAATAGACATTTATAAATGAAAAAAATTTATCGTCATCAAAATGAAGATGCAGGCCTCAGATGAACCACGTGCTGATACCCTGGACATTTGTCACGTGATAATGCCAATGGTTTCTGCAGAAGAGGACTGAGGATATGCTGCAAGGCACGGTGCAAAATGTAGAAATGTAGAAAAAAATATCATTGTTTCGTTCGTAGCTTAAGCATATTCAGGACAGTTTTTACCATGCACTTTTTTCATGTCATTTTTATCCGAAAAATCGTGACGTTTTGCTTTCAAATTTACACACTCCTAGGGTGACTGAAACATAATAACAACAATTAATACTTAATTTAAAGCAAGATTTTTCATTTCTCCATGTGCACATTCTAACACAACCATAAATATATCGGCCGCTGCTACGGCCGATTATAATAACTTTTAAATAAAATGAAGGACAGATGATACAAACATTTTTTTTCTCTTTGGAGGAGACTTAATATTATGCTACAAGTTCAGAAAAGTGCATTTTTCGAAGAATTTTTTTCTCCAAAGAACTGAAAAATGAATAGACTTGGAAATATAAGTAATATTTCAATAAAATTATTACAAACATGGACAAAACACACTCAGTAAAGGTTTACAGAAAAAAATAAAGTTAAGAATATGTTAAATTGGTTCTAAACGTGTGATATTAACTTTGGAAAAGTATACCAAGCCAGGTGAATTTCATCAGGAAAAGCAAAATGGTAAAAATTAATCAATATGATATTGCTGAATTCATGTCATTTTTTTTGTCCTTATTTGTCTATATATGGGCTTTTTTATTGAAATATTACTAAAATTTTCCACTAATTTGGAAAAATAATTCGAAGAATTATTCTTTTTTCTGAACTTATAACATGATATAAGTATCCTCCAAAGAAAACAAGCTAATTCAGAGAATTTGTGTCCCCCGCTTAGGAAAAAGGTAAACCAGTTCGGGGGGAGGGGGGGGGTCGGATCCCTTTAACTAAATTTGTATAATTATTAAATGTATACATGTATACTGAAGCAAATAAAATATGCCAATATCGATATAAAGGTTTGATGGCTAATTCTTTATTATGAGTATTGAAGAGTCTTTTTATATGGAATATTTATCACACTGTAATTATGGTTTTATGAGTTTGTACAAGCCAGACCTCAAAAATTTTCATTTCACATTCTGAATAGTATCATTTCGTAAAAAAAACTATTTCGAAAAAAAGAGAGTTGATCAACGGGGATGCGAACCCTGGCCCTCTCACATTTGAAGCGAGAGACATACCACTAGACAACGGCGCCGCTCTAAAAGTACGTATATTATATGCAAAGATGAAGTCACATACATGTATATATTCACGTTTGATATTGTCAAAATTTTACGCAATGCATGGTGTTTAATTTAACCTTTATTAAACAGTTCTATTAGATGTAATAAGAATATAAAGTCCACCGAGAACCTGTTTTATACAGGTCCGGCACAATCTCCTGATTAAGCTACTGGTATATAGCTTGATTTAGCTATATAGCTTTATTAAGCTCTTCAGAATAGCTTGATTAAGCTATTTTCTCAGACTGTTTTCTCAAATGTGTTATTTTTTCAACATGTAAAAAACGTGCAGTGGAAATATTAAACTTTGTACTCTTCTGAATACAATGCATATAAAAATCACTCACCAAATTGCGTCTCCTTCAGAGACTTTGTACTCAAAGTTTTAAAAGTTTTGGGGCTATTGATGAGTGACCACACAGTTATTTCTTGAATGAAATTATAAAGGAGACCAGTTATGGCCAACAGGATAATTGATTAGTGACAGTTCAGCACAATGAGAAGCAATCATACTTACCCACGCCTCACGGCATACACAGTTACTCAAACAATGGAAATTTATATTTTGCTTAAAAGCATTCAACAGCAGCTTTGTAGAACTTTTTATGAATTAGGTTGTATTTTTGATAGTCCATAGTATATATATGAATAGTTAAATATTTGCGACTTTTTGTTTAATTCTTTCAAAAACGTTTTTGTGAAAAATAGCTTTATCAAGCTATTTTGAATAGCTTAATAAAGCTATATGGCTTTTTAAAGCTATTTAGCTTAATCAAGAGATTGTGCTGGACCTGTTATACGTAATAATTTGCCTCATGCCCCTGTGCTAAAAATAGCGAAATGTAATACAATAAATGTTGTATTTCTCTGGTTTAGCATAGGCACAGTTTTCAACCGAACCTGGAACATGTGGAATAAGAATAGCCATATCTATACACAAAAAGAATGTCATCTTATGTAAAACAGTATTTTATTTAAAACAATGCACACTAATTAAGATGGCCTAAAACATTGTCAAACATTGTCAGAGCAAACCCTGCTAGAGGATTGACAAGAGGGTGGATTTTGTAAAGGTGCTCATGATGCAAAAGCTCAACTAAAGTTATCATAATATCAAAACCTTTTTACAAAAGACTGATAAACCAAAGAAAGCATATAACAAAGCTATAGATTCTCACAAATTTTGAATGGAAAAACACTTTAATTTACAAATGCTCTTTAACCTGTGGTGTAAATCACAGATGAAGTCTTGCATACTGACCTGAAAATTTGTGATGACCAGACACATGTGACTTGTTATACATCTGGGCCACTGCAGGACATGTTGTGTCAGAAAACTCTATTCTGTCGATCAAAAACCACGTAAACCCCTCCATTATGACTGCTCTAATAACTGTGCCTGTGTTATGAGAGATATTTTTTATAACATATCATTAACAACATTTTGTTTTGATTTTTTTAGCAAAAGCTATTGGGTCAGAATGATCATTTCAAATAATTTATCATTTATTTTTTCCAATAAACCCTCGAGTCCGTGGTTTATCCAGGAAACCAATCAAACTATTATTCTTTCATCAAATAGTTATCAATGTGATAAATAATTTACTCTTTATTGACTAATAAAAGGCTATAAACTAGCTCGATACTGTTTTAAGCAAGCATGTTTACTCAAATGTCATAGTCTTAGATATAATTGCTGAAGTCAAACATGCATGGAAAATAAATCATTCCCTGTATCTTAGATAGTATTGTATTTTTTAATGCCATCCTATACCTGATGTGGAGTTTGCAATACCAAGCTTAAACATATTTTATTTGGGTTGTTGTCATCTTTTTTACCAACAGATTTGATGTATTGCTGAAAATGAACAAAAGAACAAAAATAGATTAATAAAAGAAAGAAAAATACCTAGGATACTTAAGCAACTGATTTTTCTCATAATCTGTTCAATATTGTAAATTAAATTCTTTCCAATAAGTCATGCTTTATACAGATTTATACCTGTGGAGCTACGATGATTTTGAATGACTTGCTCATTCTCAGCAAACTCTAAGGCTACAAATGGAAAGATATTGTAAGGAATGGCCCCATCTTTGTAGCACAAATCTATGTCTCCCTTCCAAAAACCAAGACTCAATGATGGAGCATTCGGCGATTTCTGCAATATATACACAAAATTCAAATAATAACTCAACATATTTAATTGTTTAAATACTGTAGACGTGGAAATTTTAGCGAGACGCAAATTTAGCGATTTCTTCCTAAAATCTTGTATTTTACTTAAGCGAGAAGTAATTTTAGCGATTTTGAAATGCTAACTCAAGAAGCTATAACAAATAATACGCAATTGATTTTTAGCGATATTCAATTTTAGCGATGTCACAACCCTCGCTAATAATATCAAAATTCAATCCTCGCTAAAATTCTACTTATACGGTAGTAACAAGATGCATCATAGTGTGTATTTTCGAGAATTCCACAGGCATTCTTTACAAAATAATATTTCATTTACTTCAATGGATTTCATAGTTTTTATAGAGGGATCAAGATTCATTATGATAATGTCAACAGCTCCATTCTACTCCATGGGGCTACAAATTGATAAAACTTGAATTCCCACTATTGACTGTGTCAGGGAACTTTCATTTATTTTCTTACCCTGACTACTGGTTCTTAGGAAATTTTTAAGATACCCACTCTATTTTAAATTCAGTTCCCCATTTTTTAATATTCATTTCCCTCCTTTAAATGGAGAACAACCTTTCATTGATCAAACTTAACATAGTTCCAATATCTAAAGGTTTTTAAAAAGCCAATTCACATACCGGTAGTAAAGATACTCTTAAATATTTGTTTTATTGAAAGTACCATAGCCAGGTGGTGCCAAAGATGAAAGGGGGGAGGAGGAATTGTAATAAGATTAGGACAACATCAGTCAATGTCAGTTTCGATCAGAATTAAATGCTTACGTATGCTTTTGGCTTAATGGGTCAGTCTTAAATGTAATCTGATTGTTTTTCTAGGAACATAAATTTGGTATGGTGTTTTTCGTTTTCAAAATAAACCATTAATTGCTATTTGCAATGTATGAATAACGACCAGTTATCTAAATATACCGATTAAAGATAACAGTGATGATCTAGCTGATTTCTTTTTATCAGATGATAACACATTTTATGATAAAGCCACACCAACCTCTACTATCCTTTCTGTCTGAGTTTTACCATAAATTACAAAAATGCACTGGATTACAGGCACCTTTTTGGTCCTACTGTGCATATTTTTGAAAGTAGAGAGTTTGTTGTTCCATGGACAAACCAATAGTACTTCTGCATCATCTAATGGACATTCTGATTCTGATGTGTACAAACAACTCCTTCATCTGGAACAAGTGTTGGATTCTATATTGATGGACCAAAAACAACAAGCTCTGAAAAATCAGCGTTTGGAACAACAACAAAGGTTATTAGAGGAAGAGATTCATACACTTAAGCAATGGAATCAAACCATGTTAAATTCTGTATTGATGGACCAAAAACAACAAGCTCTAAAGAATCAGCATTTTGAAAAACAACAAAAGTTATTAGAGGAAGAGATTCAGACACTAAGGCAATGGGATCAGACAGACCAAGTGAAGATGAAAATCCTTGAGGACTCACTTTTAGATTTACAAAGTGAAAACAAAATATTAAAAGAAAGTCTAGACAACTTGAATTCGTCATTGACTACATCCCAGCATGATATCTGCTTGAGTGAAAAACTTAATAATCTGAATTCAACATCAACATTTCTGCTTCATGAAAATATAATTTTGAAAGAAGAGATAAAGATTTTGAATTCTACCTTAATGCTAATACAACAAAATTTGACCACATCAGAAGACATAAGAAGGCTAGAGAACATCCTAACCTTTGAAATAGAACAGACAGTCAGCGATAGTAAACAGAAAATCATAAAGAACATATCGGCCACAGTCACAGATCTGGAATTCAGAGACCGATATCTATCACTTTCTCTTCTGGACGTACACAATAACACAGCAGGATTATCGTCTTCTCTCTCTAGTTTGGAAGCACGGCAGAACCAAATGAAGAGTGAGATTCAAATGCTGACAAATTCCCAGCAAAAAGACATTACCAAACTTAATGATACCATTATTCATCTTAAAAATCGTATGTTAACTCTTCTCTCCTATATATTCTCTTCTACTCAAAATGAAGAAATACAATGAAAAATGCTTAAAACAAAGATCCAGGTATAGATGCTTTGGTTTGTTATAAGCGTAATTCATTATATCCATTAAGTTTACAATATACATAGTATCTTAAGTCGAAGGATAAGAAAATCACTTTGCTGTAAGTGTCTATTCATTATAAATGTTTTTGCTATAAGCACGGTGTTTCACTAGAGTTATAACTAATCTTATAAAAAAAAGTTTCACTAGTAGCCTTATTTGACTTATATATGAAATTCTGAAAAATAAACACATGTGTACTTCATTTTAAATGGCATTTTAAATCATGCAATTAATTTTCTTGTTAGTCATCATATGTATTTTGATGTCAAAAACAGCCATAATACACACATCTAAGATTTCTTTTTGCAAAGCCAGTTTTTTTATGTTTTTTTTTTTAATATTTTGAAAAGAGGATATACGGACTTTAAGCATGTAATGCTAAAACTGTTAAACTGTTACCAAGGTATAGTTAGAATGTTTTGATTTATCTTTTGGGGGGGGGGGGGTTAAGGGAGTTTTTATTCTTTAAGGAAAAGCAATTCCACATTTTATAGTTTTCCAAGACTTTTGAAATTTAAGAACATTGCAATATCACACAGCCTGTTAAAAAAAAACAAAAACAAAAGAGTATGTGCACTCTCATAAGGAATTTATGTTTTAAAAACGAATACACAATGTTTCTGCTTTGAATAGCATTTAAGTTTAAATTGATCATATTAGGGGCATAATATCCAATAAATCCAGGCTAATCAAAAGGACCCTGTCTTTTTCAAAAGACTATTTTTTTTCCTCCTAAAAAATTTGGTAAAAATGCAATTTGAATTCTTAGATCTAAATATAGAATAAGTTTACAATCTAGCTCAACATTAAACATAAAGCATGTCATAAATTTATTCACATTTAGACACTTTTTTCTTTAAATGCCCAATGCAAGGCTACAGGACCCTGCTTCAAAACAGGACAATTATGCCCTGTGTGTGGACAGGCCATTTTATACTTTATAGTCACTGTGCATAAAATGATAGTTCTCAATCGTTTTAAACATTAACTTCACCATAAAATAATTAATGTGTACATTTATATGTTTCTGGATAAAAGATAAATTTTACACTTTTGCATGATTATAGAAATAAACTTAAGAAAAAAACAAAGCAAAATAATTGCAATGCCATTAATATATGATATTTTTATCTGCAACATCCGCCAATAAACTTTGTAGGTATTTGTACCTATAACTGCATAAATTATACACACTTTTTCTGTTATGTTATCTCAATATCAAATCAAGAATAGAATGGCATTTTTTATTCTGTTGTATTCTTTTTAGGTGTTCAATCCAATGTAGCTTTCACAGCTGGAATTGGATCTGATGATAATCATGGATTTTCTTCTGGACAAACAGTTATATTCCCAACAGTCATATACCAGGTGGGAGGAGGATACAACCCTACAACAGGAGTGTTTACTGCCCCCAAGGCTGGACTGTACATCATATTCTGTACTAATGTGGTATCACTTCATCAAAACTTCTGGTCAAAAATTATGATTAATGGTTCAGCAAAGGGAGGAGTCATGGCTTATGCTTATAGATCTGTTGACGTCTACCAGTCAGCCTCCAACCTTGTTGTCCACCAGTTACAGGTAGGGGATAGAGTCTGGATAGAAGTATTTCAAGGTATTCAGCTGTACTCACGTTATCCAGATACAACTTTTTCTGTAGTCATAATCAATGGATCAGATTAATACTACATGTACCAGTGACTGTATCATGATTACAGTCTCAGTGCCATACATAAGTATTTCATACTTTCTCTATATATTTATTTGTAAAAAGAAAAAAATTCCAACTAAAATACTTAAACAATTAACAAGACAAGAGGTCCATGGGCCACATCGCTCACCTGAGAAGATTTGACCTTTCTTTTCTTTACCAGATTTCCCCTTTGTAATACATTTTGTGACCCCGCCCTACCCCACTGATCATAATTGAGACAATTTAAATTCTACACTATATCAGGATGCTTTCATATAACTTTGAGCTCTTTTGGTTTTGTGGTTCTTGAAAAGAAGAGTTTTAAAGATTTTCCTTCATATATCTGTGTAAAACTATGATTCCTCATTATGGCCTCGCGCTTCCCCCGGCGGTAATGATTTTAACAATTTAGAATCTTCACTTCCCCAGAATGCTTTCACATAAGTTTCAGCTTTTCTGTCCAGGGGTTCTTGAGAAGAAGTTTTTCAAAGATTTTTCCTACACATTTCTATGTAAAATTTTGATTCCCCATTGTGGCCCCGCCCTGCCCCCGGGGGTCATGATTTTAACAATTTGGAATATACCCTTCCCCAGGATGCTTCCACATATGTTTGAGCTTTTCTGGCCCAGTGGTTCTTGAGAAAAAGAATTTAAATTTTTATATATAGATTATATATTTCTATATATAGATTATATATTTTTATGCACAAATTTGATTCCCCATTGTGGCCCCACCAAATGGTTTCAGCTTTTCTTGCCCAGTGGTTCTTGAGAAGAAGATTTTATAATGAACCCTCCCTATTTTTGTCTTTTCTTGATTATCTCCCCTTGTGAGAAGACTTGGCCCTTCATTTTAAGAATTCAAATTCCTCTTCACCAAAGGATGCTTTGCACTAATTTTGGTTAAAATTGGCCCAGTGGTTCTTAAAAAGACGTCGAATATGTGAATAGTTTACAGACGGACGGACGACGGACAAAATGTTATCAGAAAAGCTCACTTCGAGCTAAAAACTAATGCAAACCATAAAATGCGATGCTTGTAATATTACTTGATATAGGCAAATAACATATTTCATTATGATCTGATATGATTACATAGTAATTTTTGTTTCTGTAGCTGCAAATTAAATGATTTGATTTAAGATTATTTTGTTTACACTTTTCAATTTTGCCTATCATGACATTTAAATACTAGTACTGTAAAAGAAGAGACTTTGGTAAATACATATTTTAGCGCAAATAAAAGTGGGAATGCATTAGCGCATACTTGATTTTGTGGTCAGTAAAACAAAAGCATTATTCTATCCAACTTACATACAAAGGTAAACATTTGTTTACTTTTCCGTGATGTTGCAAGCACATAGACATAGCACAATGTTGATTTTAAGACTTTTTCTAAATAAATAAAGCGAATTTTATTCATCATAAAACCATGTATGGAAAGTTACTTGGATAACCGGTACCGGTAATCATAATCAGGCATTGTCTGCAAGATCAATTGTCATGCCTGAAATCATTGTTCACAATGAGGCGAGAGATGATTGACACCATGAGAAGCAAACTTTGAAGGTGGCTCATGAATTGGTAGAACTTTTTGAATCAATCTTACAGTTCACATTAAAAAAAATACAGCCTCCCTATTCCTGCATACACATAATCATGCATCCCTGTTTACATGTACAAGTGATTGTCTTGAACGCAAAAAAGTTTCATATTTGATTAGAAATGCGTTAGTGCACAAAAAATTTTAGCATTCGGAGTTACTTTTGCAAAAGGTCCTGAAATTAGAAGTGTGTCATATTTTCTCATACCTTGACATAGCTTTTAATGTGTTTAATCACTGTTGCATACACCTTAATCATAGGCGGTCCCCATGCAATTTTGTAAATGATGTATGATAAGTAGGCCTATATATAGGTCTAACCCTCTATACTATAAAATATCCAAGGCTAGTAAGTGGACCCGGACCACAATTAGCTTACATATAGACTTATAAAGTAAAAACATGTGTTTTATTTTCTTTGTTACTTTTTCAAAAATCTTTACTTCCAAAATATCTTTTACCATATGATAGAGCAATGTGTCAGATAAATATTCACATCCGGAAATAGGGGTGTTCAATATGGAATCCCCTGGTTATTAATAAACTTCTGACGTCATGACCCCAGGATAGCTATCGCTTGGCAAAAAAGTGTCAACAAACCAAATGACTGTTCTTTTCAATTCGTATTTCTAGGCATAATATTTGCTTGAAATGCACCTTGCTGCATATCATTGTAAACTTTAGAACTTAAACTTTTATTCTATACCCAAAAAGTATCTAAAACATGTGAGCTCTTCTTATTTTTATTATTGAAAGGGAGGCATATGAACTTCCTTCATGTGCTGCATTTTAGCCATTTGACCTTCACCCTTTAATTGTGGCCCGGATCCAAGTGGGCACTATTGTTACAACGCACTTTGAAAAATTACGCACTTTGAAAAAAAATTTCAAAGTGCGTTAAAATTTGGGACCAAGCTTACGCACTTTGAAAAAAATAATTTTTTTTCAAAGTGCGTAAATATCGACCATATTAACGCACTTTGAAAAAAAATATAAATATCAATTAATATTCCTTCAAATTATCGGTATGATAAATAACAGATCCTGGTTTGATAACTTTTTTATGATAAAGTCAATGTAGGACCTGAGATATTGACGTTTTAAATATTTGAGGTTTTGATAAAATAAAAGGGAAAATTAATGGGTCTTGAAAAAAAGAGTGACGATTGTTTAAGTTCATTAATTCGTTTCTTCTTTTTTTTTCTTTATTATTCTAGTCTTTGATAAGTAGATGTGAAAAGGTGTATATGGGCACCAACAGAGGACAGCTTCAAGCAACTTAGCATTTATTATAATAAAAAGAGGCCAATTTGATTATTCAAAACTATGAAAATCCTTTCACTCTCATACGTTTAACTCTACTTAAAAATTTCTAGTTGTCATCTGTTTTAAATAACTCATTTATTATTAAAAGTTTTCAACGTCATACCAGCTAGGTAAATACATAATTAAATGAATGCTTTGAGTATTGCATAGACATCGAGACTCGGCGAAGGGCCAGGGGAGGGGATGGGGGGCTTAGCCCCCCACTTTTTTTAAAAAGATATATACATCGTCTAAGCATTGAAAATGCAGCGTACCCTTTTTAGGTTTATTGCTCCCCTCCCCCGTTTGTTACCGATACCTATGTATTGGAAAGATAAAGATTTGGACCTAGGGATCTTATACCCGTCTCCTCCTCTATTCGACGGGAGTGAAATCAATTCATTTTTGAGGTTAAGGCTAGGCATAGTTTTTTGAAGGATAAATAACAAATAAAATCTTTCCATGACTAAAATATGATTTTTTTAAAGTGCGTTAAGTGTCTCCATGGTAAAATATATTGATGTAGACTCTTAGCGCACTTTGAAAATTTAGTGCGTTGAGTTGGTCCCAAATTTAACGCACTTTGAATTTTTTTTTTCAAAGTGCGTTGATTTTGTCCAAATTTTAACGCACTTTGAAAATTTTTTTCAAAGTGCGTTATTTTTTCAAAGTACGTTGCCACACACCATTGTGGATTTCGCCTGGACCTCTGCCTGACTTACTTCAAGATTGTATGCAGTATTGTAAGAAAAAAAAAAGAAACGAAAAGAAGTTGTCCTTTAAAAATTGGCCACTACCCACCCCCCCCCCTCCCCCCAGAAATATGATTTGAGAGATTTTTTTCAAGTTTTACAGGTAAGTGCCCCTTCAAAAACGACAAAGCAGACAACAACATTACCTACAACACGGTCTCAGAATGCAGAACAGAGAAAGAGTCCAGGGATAGCCCAGGCACCACCCATTGTACCAAGGGAACATATATTAGAAACCCATGGAAACCAAATGATACCAACTCTGAATCAAGATATTCAAATACCTCATCAAATCAGACTAGACCCCACAATAAATGGCATGCTACAGCAGCAGAAAGTCCAGCACGCAAGATATCCACCTACTCTCCCCTTAACAGGCAGCCAATATCCACGGGGACATGGGGACAGCTACCACAGAAACAAGTACTGCAAACTTTACCATCACAGAGGGAAAACCAGACTCCCCCAACTACCTATCTGTATACCAACCATATAGTGCCAATGCACTCAGCACCTTACCGCCAAATACCTCTGGGGACACCACAGAGGGCCCCATACAAGTTTTTAGACCAACACCTAACAACATACAAAATGGTCCACCCACATCTGACCCCACTACAGATGACAAATTACACCCTTCCAGGACCGCAACTCAAGGTGAAAAGCCATCACCCAACAAACACCGTAGCACAACAAGTGGTCCATCCGATAAACAAAGGGCTTATCAGAATGACACCCCACCTGACCAACAGGACTTGGTACTAGGAACCTTGAACATCCAAAATGTAAAGACAAATTCAAAATACTTGTGTGAGGAGCTAAAAAATGCGACATATTATGTGTGCAGGAACATTGGTTATATACTTTTGAAGAATCTTGGTTTAACACAGTTACAGAAGAGCATTCCTATACTAGCAAATCTGTGGACATGAATGACCCCTTACCACCACCTGAGAGAAAGAGGATATGGTGGAGTGGCTATAATGTGGAAAAAAAGGTTGGATAGACTTATACGGGTACTGCCAGACGGGGAAAAGCGAACGGTAGCATTAACAATAGAAGATACCCCTAAATCAATTGCCTTAATCAATGTATACATGCCATCAAGGAACAGTAAAAGTGACGACGACTGTGAGGAAGTATTGGCAGAAGTGGCTGAGATCATCTATAAATTCGATCAAACGCATGATATCATTCTTGTAGGGGATATGAATGCCTCACTACACAGGACTGATCCAAACAAACGAAATAAGCAATTTAGGCAATTTTGTGATGCACATAGCATTCAGTTGAGAAATGATTACCCAAACCAGCCGACTTCTACCATCACAATAGAAAGGACTACGCAACGCTAGACTACATACTTGCAGTGGATAATCAAAATAGGATAAACGAAATCAAAATGTGACGATCATGCAAATCTATCAAACTTCCCATCACCGCTAACATACGTAGAGGTACAATAGACTGCCAAAAGATCAACAACAGAAAGCCAAAAATAAAACTGGGGAAAATGTGATATAGAAACTTACAAATCGGAATTATCAAGGAGAATCCCACATAACAACAACAAATTAGAATCATACTTTGATATTACAGAAGCTATAAATACACTGACTAGTTACATCATACAAGCACAGAAGAAGGCTTTTAAAACATCTAAAAAGAAAAAATGCTACAAAACTAAAGTCAGATGGTCTGTGAACATTGTTATGGCAAGTAAGGAGTCAAAGATTGCCCACAAGAGGTGGAAGGATGCAGGAAAACCACAAGACCATAATCATCCCCTCAACTTACTATGGAAAAATGCTGAACGGACCTTCCGTAAAATTCAAAGGCAAGAATCGGCCCTCGAAAGGGTTAAACTATACAGTAAGATAACAGAAGAAAACATCAATAAAGACCAAAAGTTCTTTTTTGAACTAGTCAATAAGCAGAGTAACAAACCAACAGATAAAAACGATTATATCTTTGTGGAAGGGGAACCGTACCATGAATATGACAACATTTTTACAGGATGGCGGCTACATTTTGAAGGTTTAGCAAGACCAAAGGAAAAGGAATCCTTTGATGAGGACTATAAACAGACAATAGGCCATAATCTACTTATTATTGAAAATATATGCAAAGCAATTAAATCTCCAACTGAAAAGATATCTGCAGAAAAAATTAGAGATATTATTAAGAACCTTAAAAACAGCAAAGCGCCCGATGCAACAGGCCTTACAGCAGAACACCTTAAGATGGGCATTGACCAGATATCCCCAATGCTTACTGATATTATTAATGCCATACTGCATGCAGCTGAGGTACCGACAGGACTAAAAACGGGCATTCTGACACCAATTCTTAAAAAGGGAAAAGATAAGACAACGCCGGAAAACTACAGAGGAATAACAGTGACACCTCTAATTGGGAAGGTCCTAGAAACATGCTTGAGAGACCAACTGGAACCTATATAAGATCCATCACAAAATGCCCTTCAAAGAGGGTTCACATCCGGAACCTCCCCACTGATGGCCGGACTAATACTCCAGTAATCTCTGAGGCCTTCTGCGAAGCAAAGGACAATTAAGAACAATTAATCCTGCAGACTTTCGATGCAGAAAAGGCATTTGATGTAGTGTGGCATTAAAATTTACTATGTAAATTATATAAAGATGGCATTGAAGGCGACCTTTGGAACTTGGTGAAATCTCTACACACAGACGCACATACAATAGTGAAATGGAATGAAAATCTATCACAGGAAATAAAACTAGAACAAGGTATAAGGCAAGGAGCCAAATTATCAACCTACTGTATAAATGATTCAACAATGACCTCCTAAATGCGCTACAGACTGTACCTGAGGGAGTAAAGATTGGAACTCTTGACATCACCGCGCCAACACATAATATACGAGGTGGGAGGTGGATATAACCCCAAAACAGGAGTGTTTACAGTCCCCAAAACCGGTCTCTACCTTACATTCTGCTCTACAGTAGCTGAGTGGTACAAAGTCTTTTAGACAAATATAATGATAAATGGATCCGGAAAGGCAGGGGTTATGGCTTATGGTACTCCATCTGTCGATACATATCAGTCAGCTTCAAACCTTGTTGTCCATCATTTACAGGTCGGAGATAGGGTCTGGATGCAAATGTTTTATACTGGTTCTTCTTACTCCAATGTGCCAGACACCATGTTTTCAGCGGTTATGATAAATGCAACACAATAAAATAGAAAGTTTTACATTGTTGGTATAGTTCTCGCTTAAAACTGCCATATTATTACCTTTTCTCTAGTGGTCATAGTTGGTGTTTTAGTTGATACAAAAGAGAATCCTTTTTGTATTGTATATCCCTCTTTGTTAACAAACATAAAATTGTTTTTTCCTTATCGAAAATTTTAAAGTCCAACCATTGTTTTAGAACATGACGTGAATACGAGATTTCTATATTTTTAGTATCTACATACCCGCACTTTCTGAATAAAGTTCGAGTATATTCGTGTAACTCATGTCCGTCCGGCCATCTGTCACAATTTTCTTACCTGAACACCTTCTACATTTTACACAGTGCAGTGGACTTATCATTTTTTGGGATATGGTTGGTGTAGTCCGAAAATCTGACGTTTTCCTGGCTTTTTTACGATTTTGATATTTTACATGCCAGGAAATTTTCGGATTATGGTTGGTGGTGTCATGTAGATGTGCAGTAAGGGTTCCGAATTTTGATTTTGCCCTAGGGGTCAAATGGGGGTCGAAAAATGACGTTTTTTTTATGGAAAGAGCCGCATCTTCCCTGAACTCCTCCTACATTTTACACGTTCATACTCTTCAAAAAGTGCAGGTATATAAATCAACAAACCTATTCATAAATGAATTGACTACAAGTTTATTTTAAAATATCTATCTTCAATTCATTTAGAGATAGCTAAGTTCCTTATTTCTACCTATAATATAAAAGGATATACTAGAAAAATAAGACAATATTTTAATATTTTGGGGGAAAAAGAAATCTTAAATAGTGATACTAGTTTTTTGCTAAAGATTTTTTTAACAATTATAGATTGGTGTGCTTGGTTGACAGGGAACGATTACTCCTCTATTGCAACTGATCCAACCTCTGTTTACAGACGACTATGTTGGCTCTACTCATATGGACTTTTGAGAATGACTTCTATTTGTTGTCTTGTCATTTCATTCATCAATGCTTTAATTGCAATAGATCTAAGTGCTGCATTTGACACGGTAGATCACGAAATTTTGCTGAATGTACTTCAAAAACAGTATGGAATATGTGGTTCGGCATTAAAGTGGATAGATTCTTATCTGCGGCCTCGTGGCTGCACGGTGTGCGTTAACTCCGTGACATCATCGGTACGTCAACTGCAGTGCAGCGTTCCTCAGGGCAGCTGCCTGGGACCCTGGCTTTATTTAACATACGCAGGGACCTTATTTGATGTCATTCCTTCAACCATATCGGTGTATGGCTTTGCAGACGACGATACCTCAAATAAACGGTTTAACCCAACGTCAAAACGCAATGAAATTAACGCCATTCGCGAGCTAGAGGAATGTGCTATCGATATCAACAATTGGATGAATGCAAACAAGCTTAAAATGAATTCATCAAAAACAGAATTCATCCTCTTTGGAAGCAAACGGCAACTAGAAAAATGTACAACAAAATCTATAAACATTAACGAAAATGAGATCGAATCTGTTAAATGTATACGATATTTAGGTGCTTTTCTGGACGAGAACTTAAATTTTAAAGATCATGTCAACAAAAAATGCCGCACAGCTATGTTTAATTACCAAAAAATCAAATGTATTCGAAAATATTTAACGACCGAAGCAACAGAAGTCTTAGTTTTATCTTTAGTTATATCCCATTTGGACTATTGCAATGTGATTCTGTATGGTATATCGCAAGGAGAAATCATCAAAATGCAAAGAATTCAAAATATGTGCGCAAAACTAGTTTTAAACCGCAAAAAATATGACAGTTCTAAGAAAGCCCTTTCTGATCTTCATTGGCTACCAATCAAATGCAGAATATCTTTTAAAATTCTAACATTCATGTACAATTGTTCTGTTGGCCAAGCACCGGAGTATTTAAAAGAACTGTTAACGAAAAAAACATCAAATGTCAATTTACGCTCTTCAAGAAATTCTGAAAGTCATTATAATGTTCCATTTAATAAGAGAAAAACCTTTAGTGACAGAAGTTTTAGTACCATCGGCCGCAAACTGTGGAATGAACTGCCAAGCAGTGTTCAAAACTCAGGATCAATTGACATTTTCAAAAACAAATTAAAAAATTACTTCTTCAGAGACTTCAATTCCTTGTTTTAATTCTTGGTATGTATGTAGTATTATGTGTAAAAAAAAAAAAGGACTTTATGAATATGTATAATTTATGTTTATATGTAAATATCTTTTTATTTTCTTAATGTACAACGCCATTGAATACGTTTTATGTAAAAATAGGCGTTTAATTAAATAAATAAGTTTCAAGTTTCAATAAGCCGACTGCTACATCATATATTGCACCATGAATTGCATATTTTATATACTCTTTTAAAACTCCATCATATAAGCTATAACTTATAGACAAGTCAAAAATTTTCAAATGTGGTTGATGGAGTAGCAGTTTATTTAACATATGTCATATGAAAAAATAGTTTCATAATTATTTTTAAAAATCTGAAGCCATGACGAATGTAAATGGGATAAATGTAAATGACATACAAATAATAGAGAATATAATATGTCAATTAAAATAATGAACATGAGAGACAAATCTAAATTCTTAAGGTAATGCAACCCATTTATCAACTTTTAACAGTAGCTACACATAGAAATAACATTTGAAATCTACTGAAAATTCCCCATAATATGTTCCCTCTATTAGCTATTAAATTTTCAGAAGCTTGAAATAAACCAACCCAGTAAAATATCACAATGATAATGTTTCAGTATTTAGCAGATGTACACTGAGTATTGGAAATATAATGAAAAGAATTTCTAAAAGAATTTTAAAACACTATTTTGACACTTTCTATTGCTTCCTAATGTTCTAGTTTTTTTTACTTTGCCATAATGCCAAATAAAAAAAACTAGTTCTAAATTCTCTGGGTCCCAGAAAATTTTCTGTTTCATTCCTATGAGTATAATCCATAGCTTTAACACATATCTGTAGCTGCCTATAAAAATTAAAAACAATTTAACTTCCATATATCTACTCTATCCATAACAAACAAGAAAACGAAAATGTTTGATGACAAATATGAATGCAGGCATATGTATGATAGCAATGACATCAGCAGTTTTATCAAAAATCAAAAAACATAAAATATAACATAAAATTTCCTGTTATATGAACAAATCTTAAAGACCTACTAAATTAATTTGGCCAGTAGATATATAGTTGATTTGATAAATATTAGGCAACAGTTTCCAGGTAGGAATTGTACACCTTCATTTATAGTCAACAGAGAAATCTAGAAATATATATATATATATATATATATATATATATATATATATATATATATATATATATATATATATATATATATATATATATATATATATATATATATATATATATATATATATTCTTATACTTATCACATATGCCCTGTAAAATTTAGATGTGTTGACATTCAATACCTGTTGATTAGTTATAGTTTTTCATGATTCAGAGCATATACAACCATTATTAAATTAAATGTGAAATGCAACCTACTTTCAACAAATTGAAAAAAATTATTTTATAATATAAAATAGGTAAAATATTAGTAAAGACAATCTTTTAGTATATTTTACTAATGTCAAGCAGTAATTTTTAACACCAGGCATTACATATTCAAACATACAAGTTCCACATACATCAACATGGATATAATAAATCTTAAAAAGTGCTCCAATGAAATATATCTAGTCAAACTATATTTTTTAAGATTAAACAACCATATTATGCCTTCTACAATAGCCTACATGAATTGAAATATTGATTACATTGTAAAGTTTCTACAAATATGAAGATCTGAATTTTTATACAGACCTTAAAAATGGCACTGATATAGTCATAGTTAACACAGAGAATAATAATACCATAACTTTTTAAAAAAAATTAAACAAAACACTTCCCACTAGAATTCTAAAAATGATTATTCAACAGTCAAAGAATATCTAGTATTAACCTACCATAGATTTTAACCCCAATCACTAGTAGACACTACCACATCAAATCTCATCTAATTAAGAATCATGCATAAAGTTTGGTTCATCAATTAAGTCATTGGAATCTCCATCAGAATTTTGTCTCTTCATTTTCTCGTAACACTTTGACGTCCGCCATTGATACTGAATAAAAAGAATAAACAAAGGCAGAATACAGGCTCCACAGATTCCTGCCAATACGTATGCCACAATGACAAGTGTTTGGTTGGATTTCTCTGGTTTGGCATAGGCACAGTTTTCAACTGAACCTGGAATAAGAATAGCAACATTTATGAGCAAAATGGATGTTATATGAAAAACAAATATCTTACTAAGTATCTAAACCACTGTACATTGGTTAAGATGGGCTAGAGCACTGTTCAGTCTGAGCAAACCCTGCCAAAGGATCAACAAAAGCGTGGATTTGGACATGTACTGTTAATCACTTTTTATTGGCAAGAACTTTACTTTCGCGTTATTACGCGAGAAAGTTTGCTCGCGAAAATTTAATTCTTATCTACTTAATAGTATTCCATAAGATTATACTGGTATGAGACCAATAATCACATTTCACGAAAATTTTGTCTTGCTAATTAAGAGTCAATGACTATCTCTTGAAAATAAGGTGTCGCAAAAATTTAGTGATCTACAGTATGTGATCATAATAGCTCAGGTATAACAGAACAAATTTTACATACGGTATACATGGAAATTTTGGCCCCGTTTTATTTTCGCCCCTTTCACCCTTACCTTGGTTGGGCGAATTTAAAACGGTACGAATTCAAATCGGTATAATTTCTTAAACAGAACAGTGATTGGGCGAATTAAAGAGGGGGCAAATTGTTTACAAGTGAAGAGAAGGTGAAAATAAAGTGAGGTTAAAAAACCCTATAAACAGTAATGTAGGAACTATTTTACAAAATAACATGTGACCAAGAAACTTAAGGGAGCCCATAGCTCTGATAAAAATTGATCAGTGTAGCCTCCTGATACATCTTTGAGTGTTAACTTTTGCAAAATTCTTGATCAGCATCATTTATGCAAAAACATTAATTAACATATGCACGCCTTTAAACCTTAAACAACACTAGAATTAGTACATAAGACGTGATTGCGCCGCCGAGGGTACATGTATATCAGTAATGCAACATGAAAATTTGAATTTTTGTATGAAATTTCAGAATATCTTGAATAGCGATGAAGTTGAATTGCTTACATCAGTATGTATCAGCATATGAAGTTTAACACTAGTTAATGCAAAATGAGGTCAAGATCAAAGGTAAGGCCAAGGTAAAAAAGATGCTGAATGGCAGATGCAGTTGAAAAGCTCTCATCAGTATGTATCAGCATATGAATGGTTTCTTTATAACTGACTTAATCACAATTTGATAAAAGTGAGGTCGAGGTCAAATGAAAGGTCAAGATCAAAAATGTTGAAGCAGATGAGTTGCTTACTAAGTAAGTATTACCATATGAAGTTTGACACTAAAGTGAGGTCAAAGGAAATGTCAAGGTAAAAAATGCTGATGCAGTTGAAGAGCTTTAATAGGTATGAATCAGCATATGAAATTTGACACTTATTTAGGAAAAGTGAGGTCAAGGTCAAAGGAAAGGTCATGATCAAATGATAATGCAGTTGAATAGCTCTCATTAGTATGTATCAACATACTGATGTTTGATAAAAAAATATCTTAAATGGTATCTTTAAAACTGAGCTAAACACTCATTTAAGAAAAGTTAGGTCATGGTCAAAGGAAAAGGTCATGGTCAAAAATGATGATGTAGATTTAAAGCTTTCATCAGTATGTATAAGCATATGAAGTTTGATAACACAATATCTTATAGTATCTTGAATACTGAGCTTAACAATCAATTAAGAAAAGTGAGGTCAAGGTCAAAAGAAAGGTCAAGGTAAAAAAAATTGATGCAGTTGAATAGTTCTCATCAGTATGTATCAGCCTTTGAAGTTTGATAAAAAAATATCTTGAATGGAATCTTTAAAACTGAGATAAACACCCATTTAAGAAAAGTTAGGTCATGGTAAAAAAATGATGCAGTTAAATAGCTTTTATCAATATGTATCAGCATATGAAGTTTGATAACACTATCTTCAATAGTATCTTTAAAACTGATTTAAACACTCATTTAAGAAAAGTGAGGTCAAGGTCAAAGGAAAGGTCAAGGTCAAAAAATGATGATGCTGTTGCATAGCTCTCATCAGTATCTACCACCCTGGGAAATTTGATGAAAACATCTTGGATAGTTTCTTTGAAACTGGGCTTTGAACTGAGCTATACACAAAGTGTGACAGATGGACAGACAGAAGGACGAAAGGACAGAAAGATGGAAGGATGGAAAGACGGATGGATGGAAGACAGACATGACAAACACTATATACCCCAGCCATATTCATTGCGGTGCATAAAAGTAGGCTAACACCCCCTTTTGGCTCCTGTTTTGTTGTGTTGATTAGAATAATACAAGAGTTTATCAATGAAAACCTGTTTTCACCCCTACCACAAAATGAGCATTGGTTCTTAGTTATGGGATTCATAGGAAGGTCAAAAAATATATCAATTTCTGAATTTTCTCATTTTTATGCAAATTTTCATTTTTACAGCACATTTTCGCATCACTTGTATCTTCTGTATAAAATCTCAGTTAGGCAAGCTTGTGTTTTATGTTCCCGAAGTGAAAAGCATTTCAAATTTGATGAAATTTCCACCAGCATTGAGGAACTTTGGGTAAATGTCCCACTTCTGCCCTTTTGTGACCATGTAAGCTTTCTTCAATCAAATTTAATACTGGTTTTAATGCAAGTAACAAGAACGATAACTTAATTCTTAACTACAAACCAATAGTTTTAACTGTATTCTGATTTTACATCAAATAAGGGGCCAGATTCCACCATTACCATAACTTGTCCTTTCAAAGCTTACTGAAATTTTTTTTCCTGATGCATGTAATTTTTTATTCAAATTAATCATGCCCAAACTATATATTTTCTCAAGATTTATGAATAGACAGACACTTTACTTTACAATTACACACTAGAATCTGTGGTGTTAATCAGAGATGAAGTCTTGCAAACAGACCTGAAAATTGGTGAGGACCAGACACATGTGACTTGTTATACATCTGGGCCACTGCAGGACATGTTGTGTCAGAAAACCCAATTCTGTTGTTCTGTCGATCGAAGACCACGTAAAACCCCTCCATTATCACTGCTCCAATCACGGTGCCTGTTTTATGAGAGATAATTTTGTTATATATCTGAGTAACAAAATTTTGTTTTTTTAGCAAGAGGCTATTGGGCCTTAATGGTAATTTTAAAGATTTCTTTTTTAATTTTTTAAAATAAAACTCTCGAGTTATAGTCCTTCGTGGTTCATCCAGGAGCCATGGTTTTAAAAAATCAATCTTCTTGTATTTCATCAAATAGTTATCAATATGATAAAATATTTACTCTTAATTGACTAATAAAAGGCTAGTTCGATACTGTTTTAAGAAAGGAATTTTACTCAAATGTCATCCTCTTGCTATAGGATAAGATACACTGTAGCTGAATTCAATCATGTATGGAAATCAAATCATTCCCTGAATCTTAGTTTTTGTATTTTTTTAATGCCACTTCATACCTGATGTGGAGTTTGCAATACCCAACTTGAAACATATTTCATCTGGGTTGCTGTCATCTTTTTTCCCAACAGATTTAATGTATTGCTGAAAATGGACAAAAGAACATAAATAGACAAATAGAGGACAAATACCTAGAATACTTTATTTACTGATTTCTCATAATAGTCTGTACAGTGTTGTAAAACATTTCTTTTCACTAATTCAATGCCCTGTAGATATGTATACCTGTGGAGCTACAATGATTTTGAAAGACTGTTGTTCATTCTCAGCAAACTCTAAGGCTACAAATGGAAATATGTTGTAAGGAATGGCTCCATCTTTGTAGCACAAATCTATGTCTCCATTCCAAAAACCAAGACTCAATGGTGGAGCATTGGGAGATTTCTAAAATAATATAAACAAATACATGTAATTTAATCAAACTCAATATACTTACTTGTTCAAATAGTTAAATGATGCACTGTACAGTCTGTATATTTAAGAAATACAAGAGATCCATTAGACTGCTTACAAATCCCTTTCCATTAACTTCAATGGATTTCACAGTTTTGATAGAGGGATCAACGTTCATTATAGTTATCCGGTTTGTCAACAGCTCCACCCTACTACAAGGGGCAACAAATTGATGAAATGATGAAACTTAAACCCTATTTTTCAAAATTTATTTTTCTTCCTTTAAATGGTGCACATATTTCATTTAAACAAACTGAACATAAGCATCTGAAGCAAATTGAGATTGGGAGGGGGGGGGGGGGGGGGGGCTAAACTAACAAAAAAAGTGAGCTCCAATTTTCAATGCCAATATTATGTCTATGTATGCTAAAAGGTGTGGAGGAGGGTGCTAAGCCCCCTCCCGGTTCCGATGCCTATGCTTAAATCCAATTCATCTTAGGATACTCTAAGCTGTTAGTTTTATTAAAAGTATCATAGAACAGTGGTTCTGAGGATGGAGTCCGAGAGTAAATTGTGAAAAGTTTATGAAAACATCAGAGAATGGGCAATTTTCGATCGGAAATTATCACTTGCGCCTTTGGCTTAGGTTAATCTTAAGGACACTCTATAAACACTGCACACTAAAGAGCTCTATTTATTGGGTAGTTTTATGCATTTAGAGTGATCTGCCCTCAGATGTAAAATTACAGAAATTGTTATTTACAGTTAATTATATAATGT
Organism: Saccostrea glomerata; assembly: GCA_003671525.1. NCBI lineage: Eukaryota > Metazoa > Mollusca > Bivalvia > Ostreida > Ostreidae > Saccostrea > Saccostrea glomerata. Next base: position 52,035 of record PRKT01000711.1, read on the forward strand.
ATAGTTGATTAAAATATTTTTAGCACTATATAAGACCAAGAGTAAGAAACATGTAATTTTTTTCATTAATTTTCCCACTGTAAGTTTTAACAACACTGAATTCTGCTCACAAATAGCCCATTGTCTTTGAACATTTTTTCCTGTGCAAATAAGATCTCGTACCCTATGTTCTGAGTAAGGGATAAATAACGAGATGGTGTTGAATAGTTTAGAGAAAACATTCTCTCCGAGGGCCGAAGGCCCGAGGAAGGGATGTTTTCTCTAAACTATTCAACACTATCGAGTTATTTATCTTACTTAAAAAAATTCCCTACTTTGGGCCCCAAAGAAACATTTACCCATTCAAATATCCAACTTGCTGTAATACAATAGGATTTAGCTCATTCAAATATCCAACCCTTACACAAAACAATAGCCTTATCGAACACCCCTTTTATTCATGGACTAGTGAGCATGAAACTACATGGTGCTGATTTCATTTCAATCCTTTTCATTGTACTGAACAGTCATGAAATCAGACGAAGAATATTTATAAATCCGCTGTAATTTAGAGAGGTTTAGCTAGTGTTTTGAATACTTTTGACCTGAAAGCCGAAGAAAACTACAAAATTTTGATAAAAGGTTGGGAATTTGTCAGAACATATCACAATATGATGGTTTAAAAAAGTGATGAATTCAAATGGAGTTCAATATTTGTAATAGTGCTTAAACAGATAAAAAGATTGGCGGTGTTATGCTGAACATGCAATAAAAAATTCCACATCAAGATCTGCAATAAAAATAGTGTCGAAAAAAGATGGGCTGTTGTTATGGGAAGTATGCCGGGAAAAAAACCCAGACGAATCTTGGATAATCTGAAGGAATTTACTGATAACGGACCCTGAAATAATATTCAGCAATAAGAAGTGATATAGTTTAAGATTCAAGGTGAAATGTATTCTTGTTTCAAAAAGTGATGCTTTCAAAATTTAAGACCGAAAACTTTCCTAAAAGTGTGCAAAATTTGGAGGAATTGTTATTTCTGCGAGCATTGGAAGTGTATTTTAAACACGATAAATGTGATAAATGTGAAGTAATTACGGCAATTCCGTGTGCACTGGAAATTAATTCTAATAGTGTGGCAAATTTGGAGTAATTATTATTTTTCATATGCATTGGAAATATATACATTTAAAAATTGTTTTATCTTTTTTGTTCATTGTTTTATGTTTTCTGCACCTCGGTTGGGTATTTAAATATCCAACCGATTTGCAGTTGGATATTTTGAATATCCAACCGATGGCCAGTTGGATATTTTAAATATCCAACTTGTGCTGGTTGAATCGGTAAAATATACGTAGACTAATAACAATGGGTGACGTCACAGAAGTTTTTTAAATGGATGAAAAAGTCTCAATATGTATATCTTTATATGATATATTTTTCTCTGAGTCCAAAAAACAGTTTCTGTTGGTGTTTCGAGCTTCCTTAAGTGTAATCTCAATTCTTTATGAAACATTATTTTCAAATTGGTATTGGTGCAGTTTCTGTTTAAAAACAAACAATTGCTATTTGCAATGCATCAGTAATTACCGGTTTTTAAATATACAGGATAAAGATAACACTGATATTCTAGCTGATATAATTTTTATCAGATGATAACTTTTTTGATTATGATAAAGTCACGCCACCCTACTATCCTGTCCATTTGCGTTTTACCACAAATCACCAAAATGCACTGGATTACAAGCACCTTCATGGTACTTCTGTGCACATTTTTGAAAGCAGAGAGTTTGTTGTTCCATGGACAAACCAATGGTACTTCTTCACCATCTAATGGACATTCTGATCCGGATGTGTACAAACAACTCCTTCATTTGGAAAAAGTGTTGGATACTATAGTGATGGATCAGAAACAACAAGCTCTACAAATTCAGAAATTTGAACAACAGCAAAACATATTAGATGGAGAGATTCAAACCCTGAAGCAATGGAATCAGACAGCCCAAATAAAGATGTCAATCTTAGAAAGTGAAAACAAAATTTTGAAAGAAAGACTGGACAATTTGAATACTTCATCCATTTCATCACAGCAAGATACTTGCCTGAATGAAAAACTGAACAATTTGAATTCAACATCAACATTTTTGCTTCAGGAGAATATAATTTTGACAGATCAGATTAAGATTTTGAACTCTACTTCCATGCTTATACAACGAAATATGACAACTTCAGAAGATCTAAGAAAAATGGAAAGCATTTTAACCTTTGAAATAGAGCAGACAGTCAGAGACATTGAAGAAAAAATGATGCAGAATATTTCTGCCACAGTTACAGACCTGGAACTAAGAGACCGATATTTATCACTTTCTCTGCTGGATGTACACAGCAATATGACTTTAATAAACCACACGCTTTTGAAGTTTAAGCAGCAACAGAATATGACAATACAAAACTTATCACTTTCTCTGTTGGATGTACACAGCAACATCACAATCCTTGACCACACACTTTCCAATCTCAAGCAACAACAGAAGACACATGAAGAGCAACAGAATATGACAATACAAAACTTATCTCTTTCTCTTTTGCATGTACACAATAACACAGCAGGATTATCGTCTTCTCTTTCTAGTCTGGATGTGCAACAGAAACGGATGAAGAGTGAAATCCAAACGCTAACAAATTTACAGCAAAATGATATTACCAAACTTAATGATACAATTATCCATCTTAAGAATCGTACGTATATTTTTATTTTTTCTTTCAGTCCTGTAAAAAAAGACTTAAGTGTGAACATTGTTAAGAGACTTTTGAAATTTTGAGGAAAAAAATGTGTAATTTACTTTATATAACAACCAGCTGGCTTCCAATGAATGTTTTCATACTAAACTGAATTTCATAATATTTTACATTCAAGAAAAAGTACATGGGGAGAGGGCACACCCCATCCTAAGAATATGTTTACTTGAGTGGAAGTTGTGTGCAAGTGATTTTCCGATCTGTTTTTAGTTTTAAAAATATAAATCCTTATGTTCACCTGAAAGGTCACAGGGAGGTGGACATAACACACCAGTAGTATGTTTTCTACAGCGTTTTGTCTCAACCATTTAAACAAGCATTCTGAGAGTATTGCATAAGCAATACATGTCCCCTACCGGGTTCCCCTTTTTCTTCAGGATGTCATTTTTTAATGTGCAAAAGTCATGTCCAAGGTTAGACTGAAAATTTTTCAAGTTGTAAATGCCTTAAATCTAATAAAATACTAAACATCAAGACGACAATTAAACTCATTTATCCATCGTCTTTTCCACGCTTCCTATTTTTTGTCGACAATCGGAAGTTAGCGCAGTTCAAACCCGATCTTAATTAAGCGATTATGAAAAATATTCAAAATGCCATAATTCTGTCATAAATCAATGAAGCGAAACGAAATTCAAACTTGATCTGTAACTCATTAAGATACACTCACTTACCAAAATTCAGCTCAATATCTGCAAGCGTTTAGAAAAAAAGTGCGGAAAACCAAGTGGGAATGAAAAAATTTAAAATGCCATAATTCTGTCAAAAATCAATGAAGCAAAACGAAATTCAAACTTGATCTGTAACTCATTAAGGTACACTCACGTACCAAAATTCAGCTCAATATCTGCAAGCGTTTAGAAAAAAGTGCGGAAAACCAAGTGGGAATGAAAAATATTCAAAATGCCATAATTCTGTCAAAAATCAATGAAGCGAAACGAAATTCAAACTTGATCTGTAACTCATTAAGATACACTCACGTACTAAAATTCAGCTCAATATCTGCAAGTGTTTGGAAAAAAAGTGCGGAAAACTAAGTGGGACAGACTGACGGGGACGGACAGACGGACGGACAGACGGATGGACGGACGGACAGACGCAGAGGAAACCTATAGTCCCCCCCCGGTTTCACCGGTAGGGGACTAATAACTATTAAAGAATATTAGAACTAAGAACATAATGCAATCATATAATAAAACACTTTCATTTTTTGGATTGAGAGGTGAGGGGTTGTGAGGTGAGTTTACCATACATCTGAAACATACTTAAGCAAAAAACCCAAATATTCCTATGTTTTAATTTTCCCTCATAACACTTAATATTTTATGGTATCAAATGGGGGTAACCAGAATTTTACAGTTTTGCAAACTTTTAGAGCTGTTGTAAAAAAAACAAACACAAATCATATCCAACTAAAAATTATGGGAGATCTTAAATTTATTAAATAGAAATAAAATATGTAACTTTCGTCTATAGTCTACTCATGCGCCAAGTTATATTGAAAATGGACCTAACTGTAGGAAGATCGAGTAGCATTTTAAAAATATTTTTTACAGTCTTTTTTTCATAACCATGGCAACATGGTTTATCATAATCTATAAAACTGATACACAGAATAATTCATCTTATTGTAATGTAGTCTACCTGTGTGCCAAGTTATATTGAAATCAGACAAAAAATGTATGAGAAGTACATTTTGAAAAAAAAAATATTTACATACAGATGGACAATGGACATCTTACTATAGCATAAGCTCCTCTGTTCTTCGACAAGTAAACTAAAAACAAGACTTGATCAATACACATAAAATTAAAGACCTATATAATTGAAAGATATTCAAAGAATTGTTGAAGAGTCCTGAAAAAATAAAGGCCTAAAATTAAAATTATATTAAATACATGTTTATTTCTTTTCTTAATATAAATCATCAATACTTTACTGTGTGTTCTTGCTATGGATATGAACTTTAAATAAAAACTCTTTTCTAGGAAAACCAAATAAATATCAAAGGCATAAGGTTTTCTAGAATCAGGCTTTTTTCATCTTCTCAATACATATAGTCTGCTATATTAGCATGTTTTTCGGCTGTTCTTAAGAAATCTGTAGTTGTACCATGAATAAAATAATTCGGTGTCCAGTCAAGTCGTACACAAACCGAGTCGTACACAAAAAGTCAACTCGTACACAAAAAAAGGTCAACTCGTACACAACCTAGAAGTCAACTCGTACACAACATTTATATACAAATGTTATGAATTAATCTTAGATGAATAATGGTTAATCTATAAAAAAGTAAATAAATGAAAGCGAAGAGAAGTTTTACTTTTCTTCTTTAATTCTTAATTTTGATAAATACTAAATTAATTGAACTTCTTTGGGTTTTATTTACAACTGTTAGGAATCAGTTCTATGTGAATAATGTATAATCCAGATAAAATATAATATGAACAAAGAAAAATGTTATTATTTTTTTTTTTTAGATTTTTTCTTTTGAACAGCATGGTTAGTGGCTTGATATTTTAAATCAACCCGATTCAACCGTGGCTTCTCTTATTAGGTATTCATACAATTATTGTAAAACCAACACAAGCGCGGTGGTTTCTTCGATCTGTTGGATCTGCGGCAAACGCTAATAAAGTAATTATGAAAGGCTCCTAATTTGGTCCAAATTTCTTCATTTCTTAAGAGATTACGAGAAACGTGTTTATCCTGCCGTATAACTGTCTTTTTAATTAGAAAAAAAATAAAAATTGATAGTTTTGTTTAAATTGTTTGCAATTGTATACCATTAAAATCTTATAATGTATTTTGATCGCATTTACTATATCTAGCCTAAATTATGTATATAACGATATTTGTTATGCTGCCATAAAAATTCTAACTTTCCTATCTAAAGTATATCACGCTTTATTTATATCCACAAATAATACTTGCATTGATAAAAAGAAGACTAATGTAAAATTAAGATATCTTGTTGCGATGATGCTTAATAATTAAAAATAAAATTCAGTTTCTAAGACATAAAATATATTTACAACTAAATCCATAGAATAAAATAAAACACACACACACACACACACACACGGACTTCTCGGTTATGTCAGGGAGTGTGTGAGGAGCTGACGCCTCAGATTTAATAACGCCGGGAAAAAACAAAAACAAATATATAAATCTTTATAATCTGCGCATATGGTAAAGGAAAATCAGAGGCATAAAGTTGATTAAAAATTTAAAATGCCCAAGAAAAACCTTTGTGTACGAGTTGACTCCTCAAGTTTTATACACTGAGGAAAACTATACCTTATATCACGTAGGAAAACATATGTACGAATGACAATAGTTTGTGTACGAGTTGACTTCTGATTTTTGTGTACGAGTTGACTTTTTGTATACGACTCGGTTAGGTGGCAGAGGATAGTTTTTTTTGCAATCAAAACGTTTGACTGTCGGTTTACTTAATATTGAGCTGCTTTCAAAATGTGCATTGAAAAATCCTAAATTCCCTCTACATGTTATAATAGTATGAAGTAGTCCCTCGAGAAATTTGAAGCTTTTAGGAATAAAACATGTACAACTTACAGAATGAGCCCTAAAGATGGCGCAGGGACAATCTCAAAATTTCATGTGAATCAAGCCTATTTTCACTATTTCGCCGCAGTCGGATCTGCTTCCAGGCCCGTGCGCCTGACCTAAGCTACCACACAAATTGCAGAATAACATTTGTACTTACCAATGAACAGCAAGAGATAATAGCTCAACCACCTCGTTTTCAAGCTACAATTCATCCTGTGAACCCACCCCGCTTTTCTGGTGAAATGCCGGTAGAGCGAGTTTTGAGCTTAGTTTCGTATTTCTAGTCCATATCCCATATACAGTAGTAGTGACATTAAAGTGTCATATTTCAATAAAATATACAAGGCCACCAAGTCCCTCCAAATGCACCCATAAAATATTCTAGCTATAAAATTACCTATAATATGCATTCAAACCTCAGGTTTCTCTATTTTTTCTATTTTTTGATCGGTACTTTATTTGAAACTATCCTCTGCCACCTTAGACTGGTATTCCCTGTCTTTACCGTACGCAGGAAATGTGTGTATATCGGATATCAGACAGGCAGGCCAGTCTACGATTTGTGTACGAGTTGACTGTAAATCAATAATTCATTTCAAGTTCACAGAAAACAAGCTGGCAAACATGTGCTTATACCTTATTTTACAAAAACATGTTCAAAACAAACTTCTTTCCATTATTAAGATTGTGTTAACCTTGATTTGACTTCGATTGACCTTTTGAATAATATAATTCATAACATAGAGTCAAACTGCAATTGTACTTGTGAAAACATATGCAATTACTGTAGATTCCTAATTATACGCGAGGAGTTAATTTCCGCGTAATTTCGTGAAAATCTTTACTCGCAAAAAAATTACTCGATTTTATTTTTATGGTGCTGAAATCAATGTAAATTCTGTTGATCTGAACCATCCATTTGTGAATTATAATTCTTGCGATTCGACGTGAAAGACCCAATTCACGATAAAAAGTACTCACGACAAATCAGGAATCTACAGTACATATTATTCTTAACATGATTTCAATCTAAATCACGCATTTTGGTTGGTCTGTCTGAATTTAGCAAACTAAAGGATATATTTTTGCCTGACTTCATTATATATTTATAAGGTAACTGATTGCATCAGTTATACACACTGCTTTTCCTGTGTATACAGTTTCAATATCCTAAATCAATATGACCACTGTCTTGTGTATTTTTAGGTGTTCAATCCAATGTAGCTTTCACAGCTGGAATTTTAGGAGAAGATGGCAGCAATACTTATACAGGTACAGTTCCATTCCCAAAAGTCATATACCAGGTGGGAGGAGGATATAACCCTACAACAGGAGTGTTTACTGCCCCCAGGGCTGGACTGTATCTTATATTCTGTACTAATGTAGGAGCATATCATGAATCCTTCTGGACAAAAATAATGATTAATGGTTCAGTAAAGGCAGGAGCCATGACTTTTGGGAGTGCTAATACCTATCAGTCAGCCTCCAACCTTGTTGTCCACCAGTTACAGGTGGGGGACAGAGTCTGGATACAAATATACAGTGGTAGTCATCTGTACTCACATAATCCAGAGACAACCTTTTCTGTGATCATGATCAATGGGTCAGATTAACACTAACAGTGACTGTATCATAATTACAGTCTCTCAGTGCCATACATAAGTATTTTATACTTTCTTGACACTTATCTTATAAATAGAAAAAAAATCCTACTCAAATACTTAAACAATAAACAAGAAAACTAATGAAATACAAATGAACATTTACTTAGTACTCGAAACCATAAAATGTGATGCTTGTAATATTTCTTGATATGGGCAAATAACATATTTTATATAATGATCTGATATGATTACATTGTGTTATAACTGATATGAATACATAGTATTATTGTTTCTGTAATTACAAAATAAATTACACTTTTCAATTTTCCCCTTCATGATATTTAAATACTGAAAAAGAAGAAAAGCATACATATTTTAGCACAAATGAAAGTGGAAATGCATTGGCGCATATATGATTTTGTGATCACTTAAACACAATAGCATTACTATATCCAACTTATATACACAGGTAAACATCTGTTTACTTTTCCATGATGGTGCAAGCACATGGACATGACTCAATGTCGATTTAGGACTTTTTCTAAATAAATAAAATGAATTTTATTCATCATAAAACCATGTTTGGTAAGTTACTTGGATAAGTGGTAATCATAATCAGGCATTCTCTGCAAGATCAATTGTCATGCTTGAAATCGTTGTTCAAAACGAGGCGATCGATGTCTTTAGATGATTGAAACCGTGAGAAGCAAACTTTGAAGGTGCTAATGATACATACCGGATTACAACTAACAAAGATTTAATTAATTAATGGATAATAGGAACTTTCTCGATCGATCATACAGACTGACGGGCGGATGACGAACAAAATGTGATCAAAAATCTTAATATACAACTTCCCTACGACGTAATGTACGTTATCATGCGTCCCTGTTTACAAGTGATTGCCTTGAATGCAAAAAAGTTTCATATTTAGAACTGCGTTTGTGCACAAATATTTTAGCAATCTGAGGCACTTGTGAAAAAGGTTCTAAAATTAGAAGTGTTCTTGTTTTCTTGTTTTACTATATACCTAGACATAATTTTTAATGTGGTTCATTACTGTTGCATAAACCTTCATAGGTAATCTCAGATTTGTGGTTCCACTGTCAACAATTGTTTTGGGAAAATTGTACTGAAATCATAGGAGAACAATTTTGTACTTATTTGATTTTTTTCTCCAAAAACAACGTTTTTACTTTAAAATTAAAATGCACCGTAAGCTGCATGCATAAATTGCAGTAATGAGTATATGCACTATAAGTACTATACAAAAAATCTATGATAAATATCTCTCTATAAGAAGAAATAGGAACTTACATTATCTAAGCCCAATAATTTTTTATTACAAGATTAAGTTACCTCTTTGCAATCTAGATTGATGCTGTCTCCATCTACTTCCACGTCCACCATGACCACCTCGTAGTACCATTGTTTGTGTATATTTGTGTAGTAGACAGGGCCACTATGAAGGGTGGGATCCACTCCTCCAAACGTCTACAAAAACATAATCACTTCACAATAAAAGCACATCAATACTTTACAGGGGTATATACATGTACTAAGTTGTACACAAGTAATTATCAATGGAAGCAACTTTTCTTAAACTCTATGGACCACTACTGTTGAATTATTTAAAATATTTATATTTTCTATTTTTATTTTTATTTCCCCTGTACTGTATTGGGGAAGAAAATTGTGCTGGATGGTGGCGGCGTTATTTTGTGGACGACTGTATATTCAGAAGATATGTATTGAATAAATACTTTGACAAAATAAATCGTTCACGGGGATGTAAATTCTTGAATAAGGGTAACCCAAGAAAACCATGAACATTCCACAGTATATATAATATGATTTATACTTTTCAATAAAACGCTGCAGTGTTTACTTACAATGCTCCCTCCCAATTCAACATCTTGGTCAATTTTTTGTTTAAACTTTACTCCACAAAGCTGTGTTGAAAAAAATAATTGTCGGAGTTGTCTATCAGAGAGTCCAAGTAGGGTGTAATGGAAATATCAGGCTGAAAATTAAAATAAAATCTGATTAAAGAGCCTAAAGCTTGATAGAACTATGTGATTATTTTCAAAAGAATATACAATGAGAAAACATATTACGGCAGAAAAAGAAAGTCAACATTTTAAAAAGAACATATATAAATGAAAGGAATATATAAAGGAACATTTTATAATTCATACTCAACTGATTTATTAGCCCGAAGATCAATGTGTTTATTGATAAATTCATGATTTATTTGTAGATTGTTGCAAATGATCACTGGTGTGAAATTGTAATACATGAAATAATTTTCAGATAAAAGAGCTAAAGTAAGAAAGAAGCATATATGGCCTATAAATTTCTCAAAAAATAAATCATCGTTTTCATTAAAACTATTTGTGGTTTTCCTATCTACTCGTCTTCGTCAATGCAAGGGTGGGTAGTGTTACGGTGTAAAATACAACATTTTTGGACTTATTTTAAATTACAGTGTAAATTAACTTTTCGGACTTAGTGTAAATTATTGTCAAAACTTTTCTTATATTTCGGCAAATGTGATCAATTATATAAATTCCGCACAGCCTTAATCCCACCTGAGGCATAGTCAGAGATTGGACAGTTAATTCCTTAATTGACATCTGTTTATATTCATTGACACTTAATCTTTCATCTTTAATTCTATTATATACTTACTGCTAAAATGTCACCATTCGCTCAATAATTGTTTGATACTTGATTTCTATATATCTTTTGTTAAAAAACTTCTGTGACGTCACCCATTGTTATTAGTCTACGTATATTTTACCGATTCAACCAGCACAAGTTGGATATTTAAAATATCCAACTGGCCATAACAACAGCCCATCTTTTTCGACACTATTTTTATTGCAGATCTTGATGTGGAATTTTTTATTGCATGTTCAGCATAACACCGCCAATCTTTTTATCTGTTTAAGCACTATTACAAATATTGAACTCCATTTGAATTCATCAATTTTTCAAACCATCATATTGTGATATGTTCTGACAAATTCCCAACCTTTTATCAAAATTCTGTAGTTTTCTTCGGCTTTCAGGTCAAAAGTATTCAAAACACTAGCTAAACCTCTCTAATTTACAGCGGATTTATAAATATTCTTCGTCTGATTTCATGACTGTTCAGTACAATGAAAAGGATTGAAATGAAATCAGCACCATGTAGTTTCATGCTCACTAGTCCATGAATAAAAGGGGTGTTCGATAAGGCTATTGTTTTGTGTAAGGGTTGGATATTTGAATGGGCTAAATCCTATTGTATTACAGCAAGTTGGATATTTGAATGGGTAAATGTTTCTTTGGGGCCCAAAGTAGGGAATTTTTTTAAGTATGATAAATAACTCGATAGTGTTGAAAAGTTTAGAGAAAACATCCCTTCCTCGGGCCTTCGGCCCTCGGAGAGAATGTTTTCTCTAAACTATTCAACACCATCTCGTTATTTATCCCTTACTTAATCCTTTTAGTTTACTATGTCTTTGTTCAGTATGTATGTTTTGTTGTGAAAAATTATAGCAGTTGGAATCAGACCTTCGGTGCTGATACATCCCAAACTCATGTAAAAGTTTATTCCATGTTAATTCTATATAAAAGTACACAATTTGTAACTCGTGTTTGTGTCTTGAGGTTTTAAAGAATCTGGGTTCAACAATAAGAGGAAAGCTCACGGTTGATCCAGAATCAGTAGTAGACGAACAAATGATCCCGTAAAAGTAGTTTTAGTCAAACCTAAGACGGTTTTGAGTTTTCCGGAATTTTCAGCGATTTCTGCGAAGTTACCAAAGAAATACAATGTACTAGTAAAACCTAAATTGAAACAGTCAACACTTGTTTTATAAATTGCTTAGCGATTGGAAAAAAGTAAACTGTTGCAGTTCAGGTTATGTAGTACAACTTGGGTAGCTATTTAATTTATTCTTTAATAAATCTCAAATTAATCATTCTTTTAAAAAAATCGAAAATCGAGGTCCCATGATAAAACCAAAACAACTATGTCTTTGGGGGATATGGATTTAAAAGATTATAAACTTTATCATTAGCATGAGTATATAAATAATGTGTCAGTATAATCTATCTTCACTGCTTCAGTTAAAATGCATTCGGCTATGAACACCTGTTTTGTGTTTTTCTGTATGGTTTTTAATGCAGAGGGTGTATTGTCACAAAGGCAAGAGAATGCCACATTTCCATCTAAAGGGAATTCCGATATCGAGGTATACAAACAACTACTTCATCTTGAAACAGTTCTTGATTCCGTACTTGTAAACCTGGCATCCGTTAAGCTAGAAAATCAGCGACTTCAGCAACAACAGACATATTTCGAAACAGAGATACAAACATTGAATCTTTTAAAAGTTAATCATACAGAGCAGGTGAGAGTAACTTCCTTAGAAAATGAACTTGCTAATCTGAAGAAAGAAATGGTCTCCTGAAAAGTCAATTAAACCGTTTGAATGCAACTTTCACCCACTCACAGCAATAAAATACCGTTCTTACATTAACCAATTGGACAAATTGAATTTTACCTGTACTTCTTTTCTACAAGATTATCTGATTTGGGAGGAAAAAATAAACAGTGTGAATTCTTTGACTTTAAATGAAACGATGGTTCTGGAAAACAAATTAAAAATTTAAGATTCAAAAACATCTTTTTTACTTCGAGAAAATATATTTTTGGAAGATAAAATCGACCAACTGAATTCTACTTCGTTACTTTTACTGCAAAACATGACTACTCAAAAGGACATAAGGAAACTTGAAACCATAATAACCTTTGACGTGGAGCAGAGACTAATAGACAGAGAACAGAAGATGATTAAGAGTGTATCTGCCAAATTAAAGGATCTGGAACTCCAAAGCCGATATTTATCCCGTTCTCTTCTAGATGTGCTCAAAAACACCACTGGATTAGCGTCTTTACTTTCAAATTATAAAGAACAGCAAAATATGACAAATACCCATGTGCAACACCTACAAAATGACACTACAAAGATAAGTGCTTCACTCTCCCACCTTCAGACTGGTACGTGTGTTTATTTCTATTTTAAACATAACTATTGAAACTTCTAACAAATGTATTATTGAATATCATGTTCTTTCATTGATAAAGGGTTTATATAAGGTATTTTTATTCACAACAAAAATTTAAGCAGCTGCAGTTAGAAAGGGCTTTGGTTTCATAGTTGTTATACTATCTCACTGTTAATACTATTATGAAGTTTATCATTTTTTGTCATTCTACAGTTAGTCGATCAAATGTAGCTTTCACAGCTGGAGCAAATGGGAGGACATATACTCAAGGAGAGATTATTATACCTTTACTGTAATTACTCTATATAAAAGTAATACCATAAAACCATCTATTTCCCCGAGAAGAGACAATTTCCCTCATCTGGAGACTACTCCCTGAAAACTCAGAGTTACTCCCTGGAAAATCAGAGCTACTCCCTGGGACTACTCCCTAATGAATATTTATTAGTAATTTTGACCAATCAGAGTGTTCAGTGGGCGGAGCGTTCAAGGAATCTCGAGTCTGTGACGTCATGTTATTAGCAATGTAACTATGACGTCAAAACATTTCGACATGCGATGTCAAAATCATACTTGAATTCTAGCAAAATGAAGACAACGTTAATTCTTCGAAATGTCAGTGAAAAAACTTTTGTAATTGGAAAATTATTTAAATGTTTTAGGACACGATGCATCACTTATCATACAGTCTGTTTGTAATTATGCTTCTGCAATTTATCTTTAAAATGTCGGAATATCTGGGAAAAAAAATTAAATTGCCTATGATTGTTTCGGTATAATAAAACAGTTATGTAATGTTAACTCGAGAAATAGCAAATTTATGGTTCCCCTCGGCAGGGAACTATTTCTTTCGTCGGCTTCGCCGCCTCGGGAAATAGTTTTCTCCCTCGGGGAACCACAAATTTGCTATTTCTCTCGTACCCATTCCATAACTGTATACTGTTGTATTCCAGCATGTAATGTACCAGGTGTGAGGCGGATATAACTCCAAAACAGGAGTGTTTACAGTCCCTACAACCGGACTTTACCTTATATTCTGCACTACAGTAGCTGACATGAACAAAGTCTTTTGGACAAAAATAATGATTAACGGATCCGCAAAGGCAGGGGTTATGGGCTATGGTACTCCATCTGTCGATACATATCTTTCAGCTTCAAACCTTGTTGTCCATCAATTGCCGGTCGGAGATAGGGTCTGGGTGCAAATGTTTTATACTGGTTCTTCGTACTCCAATGATCCAGACACTATGTTTTCAGTAGCTATGATAAATGCAACACAATAAAATAGGAAGTGTTATATTGTTGGTATAGTTCTCGCTTAAAACTGTCATATTGTTACCTTTTCTGTAGTGGTCACAGTTTGAGTTTGAGTTGAAAAGAGAATACTTTTTCGTATTCATATTCCTCTTTGTTTCCAAACATAAAAATGTTTTTGCCTTATCGCATATTTTAAAATCCAACCATGGTTTTAGAATATGACATGAATACGAGATTTCTATATTTTAGTATCCTCATACCCGCACTTTCTAAAAAAAGAAAATTCGGGTATGTTGTTGTTACTCATGCCATGTCCGTCCGTCCATCTGTCACACTTTTTCCCCTGAACTCCTACATTTCACACAGTAAACCAAACATCTTTTGGGAGATGGTAGGTAGTGTCATGTATATGTGCAGTTAGAGTTCGGAATTTGATTATGCCCAAAAGGGTCAAATGGGGGTAGAAAATGACGTTTTTATGGAAAGAGTCGCGTCTTTCCTGAATTCTCCCACATTTTACACAGCGGACTAATAATCTTTTGGGATATGGTTGTTGGTGTCATGGAGATGTGCAGTAATGTTTCGGAATTTTCATTTTGGCCGGGGGGTGGTTAAAATTGGGGTCGAAAATGACGTTTTTATGTAAAAAGTCCCTTGTTCCTAGAACTCCTCCTACATTTTACATAAACAATAGACTAATCACCTTTAGGGAGATGTTTGATGGTGTCAAAGATGTACATAAATGTTCTAGACTTACCTCGGGAGGTCAAATAGGGTCGACAAAGGACTTTTCTTAGGCAAAGAGCCCCTTGTTCCCTTAACAGATAGCTTAAAGGTGATTAGTCTACTGTGTAAAATGTTGGAGGAAGTCAGGGAAGACAAGGCTTTTTGCATTTAAAAAAAGTCATTTTTCGACCTCCATTTAACCCCATGGGGCAAAATCAAAATTCGGAAACCTTTCTGCACATCTACATGACACCACCAACCATTTCTCTAAGGGTGATTAGGCTACTGAGTTATATGTAGAAGGAGCTTAGGGAAGAAAAGTGTTATAGGCCGACGGACGAACATGTGTTTCAACAATATACATGTACCCGATCTTTCTTCAGAAAGTGCGGGTATAAAAATGATCAAAGTGCCAAGTACCCAAGTGAGTCTAGAAATATGAAGATTTCTGTGCAGACATTAGATAACACGGTTTTAATCATTATTTATACAAAAATTAGTAATTACTTATTTTAAAGAATTAAGCAAAACAGTTCCCACTAGAAGTCTTAAATATTTATTCCTCAATAAAAAGAAAACCTAGTAATATCGACTGATCCTTGCTAATTATCAGACATTTCCAGATTAGAGAGTTCGGGCTTTGCTTGCTGATAACAAAGAGTAGTCGTATGTAAGGTTGAAAAGTCTGAGACGTATCGTTTGTCAAAATGTAATATATAGAGTAAACGTTTTAAGGTGGCTCATTACATCCACAGTTTATTTTAGATTTCAATACAGCACCACTTATAATGTAGATGTCAAATATCCAGATGGGGGTATTGATATCACAAATATGTTTTATAGATTTTTTTTGTTTTCGTTTTATTTTAGTGAAATGTTTTCTTTCAGGTTTATTATTCACAGAATTTTAGAACTTTCAGTGTCAAATGATGGGCATCTTCTTAAGACAAGTACTCAAAGTGAAAATACCTCATAATACCTGATAATAATTTTATTAGAAAAAATAATTTTCTCCTAGAAAACAATGTCATCATCTTTTTAATCTATGCATAAAACGTTTAAAAAGTGTGTTCTGAAGAGACAAGGAATGTATTTCAATGAATTACACGTGTCAAATTGAATTAAGAATGTTTAAACGAAATGAAAAATCCAATTTAAATAATATTTGGTATAAAAAGTCCACTTTCAAGAGTTATCTTTCCTAATTAGCCAAGACTCAAAAACACTATGGAACGTTTGACATTACATCTGAAATTCATATTAAAGCTTTAAATTGCCAGAGTATACATTTAAATCAATAAAACAAATATATAAATTAACACCAACACAGTAAATAGCGCAATTAAATAAAATTTTAATTTCAACAAGGTTGTAGATTTTATCTCGAATTTCCTCCATACATAAATGTCAGTGATTGATAGAGTTCACTGCA
>PRKT01000711.1:68596-73596 GCA_003671525.1 Saccostrea glomerata
AAGTAACTGACCCTTTGAATTTACTAGTGGGCTCTCAGAAAATATACTTTCAGAATGGCAGACTTTAGGCCTATAATATATACCGGTATAGATCCATTATTTCCGAATATTTACAATCAACATACCCGACATTATCACATGTCTAGTTGCTATGTGTGTATGTTATGGTCCAAAGAGCTATTTATGTATTAAAAAAGGATGAATCCTCCTAAATAGACAAAGTGTATATCTCTCTTTGCAGGATAAATTGTGCAAACATCTAATTTGCCCGAACAAATATCTAATTTGCCAGAACGAATTTCTTATTTGTCCGAACAAATATCTAATTTGTCCGAACAAATTTCTAATTCGTCCGAACGAATTTCTAATTTGTCCGAACGAATATCTAATTCGTCCGAACAAATAACTTATTCGTCCGAACGAATTTCTAATTTGTCTGAACGAATATCTAATTTGTCCGAACGAATATCTAATTCGTCCGAACGAATATCTAATTTGTCCGAACAAATAACTAATTTGTCCGAACGAATATCTAATTCGTCCGAACAAATAACTAATTCGTCCGAACGAATTTTTAATTTGTCCGAACGAATATCTAATTCGTCCGAACAAATAACTAATTCGTCCGAACGAATTTCTAATTTGTCCGAACAAATAAAAATATTTTTTTTACCTGGCCCTCCAGCGGCGCCGTACTTCTGAATAAACAAGTCATTCACGAAATTACGCCCCACCATCCAGAACAGTTTTCTTCCCCAGTAAAGTACAGGGGAAATAAAATTATGAAATTTAAATATTTGAAATAATTCCACAGTAGTGGACCATAGAGTTTAAGACAAGTTGCTTCCTTTGAAGACTATGTGCGCACAACTTGTATATACCCTTATAAAATATTCATGTTCTTTTATTTTGAAGTGATTATTATTTTTTTGCAGACGTTTGGAGGAGTGGATCCCACCCTTCATAGTGGCCCTGTCTACTACACAAACATACACAAACAATGGTACTACGAGGTGGTCATGGTGGATGTGGAAGTAGATGGAGACAGCATCAATCTAGATTGCAAAGAGGTAACTAAATCTTGTATTGAGAAAGATATATTGGGCTAAGATAATGTAAGTTCCTTTTCCTTCTTTTATAGAGATCTTAGTCATAGATATGTTGTATGGTACATGCATATACTGATGACTGTATTATGTACATGTAGCTTTCAGATAAAAATAAAGGCAGCCCTTAAAACTTTTTCAAAATTGTTGAGATATAATGCAGATATATGTATAAATGAAACTAATATACATGTAGGATTGAATTCCCTTAAATAAGAATTAAGTAAAAATGTTGATTTTTGGAGAAAAAAAATCAACAAATTAGTATAAAATCGTTCTTCATTTCAGTACAATTTTCTCAAAACCATTGTGGACAGTGGAACTACGGATCTAAGATTACCTTTGAAGGTTTATACAACAGTGATGAACAACATCAAAAACGAGAAAATATGGTGCACTACTAATTCTAAGACCTTTTGCACAAGTGCCTTAGGATGCTAAAATTTATTGTGCACTAACAGATTTCTAAATATGATTTTTTTTGCATTCTAGGCAATCACTTGTATATGTAAACAGGGATGTATGATTACGTAATGGGGTAGGGCAGCTGTATTTTAAGATTTCTGATTACATTTTGTTCGTCGTGTGCCCTTCTGTTCTACTTATTCATGAACTAATGAAATCATTTATAGTTGTTATCCAGTATGTATTCATTACCACCTTCAAAGTTTGCTTCTGATGACATCTACCGCCTCGTTTTGAACAATGATTTCAAAGCATTGCAATTGATCTTGCAGACAATGCCTGATTATGATAACCATGCAGTTACCCAACCTTTACCATACATGGTTTTATGATGAATAAAATTCATTTCATTTGCTTAGAAAAAGTCTAAAAATTGACATTGTGCCATGTCCATGTGCTTGCAACATCATGGAAAAGTAAACAAATGTTTACCTGTGTATGTAAGTTGGAAAGAGTGATGCTATTATGTTTGAGTGACCACAAAAGCAAATATGCACCAAAGCAATTCCACTCTCATTTGGCTAAAATAAGTATGCACCAAATGTTCTTCTTTTTCAGTATTTAGATATCATGAAGGGCAAAATTGAAAAGTGTAAACAAAATAACCTTAATACAAGTCATTTAATCTGTAACTACAGAAACAATATAACTAAATAATCATATCAGTTATAATACTATGTAATCATATCAGTTATAATACTATTTAATCATATCAGATCATATCATAATGAAATATGTTATTTGGCCATATCAAGAAATATTACAAGCATCATATCTTATGTTTTCGAGTAAATGTTCATTTGTATTTCATCAGTTTTCTTGTTTATTGTTTAAGTATTTAAGTTGGATTTGTTTTTCTATTTACAAAATAAGTGTCAAAGAAAGTATAAACTACTTATGTATGGCACAGAGAGACTGTAGTCATGATACAGTCACTGTTAGTGTTAATCTGATCCATTAATCATAACCACAGAAAAGGTTGTATCTGGATAAACTGAGTAAAGATGATGACCATCACGTACTTCTATCCAGACTCTGTCCCCCACCTGTAACTGGTGGACAACAAGGTTGGAGGCTGACTGGCGAAGGTGTGAGTCTGGCTGGTGGAATTTAGAAGTTGGATCAATAGAAGCCAAGACTCCTGCCTTAACTGCACCATTAATCATTATTGTTGTCCAGAAGGATTCATCATAAAATGCCACATTAGTACAGAATATGAAGTAGAGACCAGCCTTTGGGGCAGTAAACACTCCTGTTGTAGGGTTGTATCCTCCTCCTACTTGGTAGATGACTTGTGGGAATGGAACTGTACCTGTATAATAATGTCTGCCAGTTTCCCCTTTAATTCCAGCTGTAAAAGCTACATTGGATTGAACACCTAAAAATACACAAGACAGTCGACATATTGATTTGGTATACTGAAACTATACACAGGAAAAGCAGTGTGCAATCAGTCACCTTATAAATATATAGTGAAGTCATTTAAATATATAACATTGAGTTTGCGAAATTCAGACCGACCAATCAAACATGCGTGGTTTAGATTGAAGTCATGTTAAGAATAATGTGTATAATTGTTTTCACCAGTACACTTGCAGTTCAACTGTACATGATGATTTATATTCAACAGGTCAATTGAAGTTGATATCGTGATTACTCAACTACGCGTAATCTTTCGCGATGGAGGTAGGAAACGTCTGTTGGATGGGGACAAATGTGCTTTTGAATACAATGCAAATACGATCATTGTAGAGTTTATGAGGATAGATAAGTAAAAAATCCTGGTGTAATACCTTCCTTAAAAATCGCGTAACCAGACTAATTAATTTTTTAGACGAGCGTATCCTAAAATGTTACATATTTAACAAAATTTTTAACTAAGCGGACATTTCTCGTTATAATTTCATTGAAAATCATCACATTTTAAAGCTGATAAAATATTCTAAACTTTTCTTAGATGACAATCTACTATTTGGAGTCCAATTCTTGGCAATACATTGTACTTTCGGCATTAAATTGATTGAATCATTTGATTGTTACTACTGTTAATAATATCATGTGTACCCACAATCTAGAGCTTTCTCAACTCTCCTGCAAAAGAGTGGTAGTAAGTTAGATAACTGTGAGGTACTCACGATATTACCTATTCAAGGTTTATTCAAGATACGATTACAGATTTCTTAAGAATAGCCCAAAAATGCGCCTATATTGCAGACTATGCATCGAGAAGATGAAAAAAGCCTAATTTTAGAAAACCCTATGCCTTTGATATTTATGTACATGTATTTGGTTTTCCTAGAAAAGAGTTGTTTTTTTAGAGTTCATATCTGTAGCAAGAACACACAGTTAAGTAACGATGATTTATATTAAGGAAAGAAAATAATTTTAGGCCTTTATTCTTGAGTGAGCTTTTCTGAACACATTTTATCTTATTCCATCTGACGTGTCTATCTGTCTGTCTGTCTGTAAACTTTTCACATTTTCGACTTCTTCTCAAGAAGCAATGGGCCAATTTCAACCAAACTTGGTAAAACACAATCTTGGGTGAAAGGGATTTTAAATTGTTTAAATTAAGAGCCAAGTCCCCTTACCAAGGGAAATAATCAAGAAAAGACAAAAATAGTGTTGGGTCACTAAAAAATCATCTTCTCAAGAACCATCGGGCCAGGAAAACTGAAACTTATGTGGAAGCATCCTGGGGTAATGTAGATATTATATTGTAAAAATCATTACCCCAGAGGTAGGACAGGGCCACAATAGGGAATCCAAGTTTTACATAGAAATATATAGAACAAATCTTTAAAAATCTTCCTCTCAAGAAGCACTGGGCCAGGAAAGCTGAAACTTATGTGGAAGCATCCTTGGGTAGTTTAAATATCAAATTCTTAAAATCATGACCTCGGGGAGTAGGGCGGGGCCACAAAAGAGAATCCAAGTTTTATATAGAAGTATGTAGAACAAATCTTTAAAAATCTTCTTCTCAAGAAGCAATGGGCAAGGAAAGCTGAAACTTATGTGGAAGCATCCTGTGGTAGTGTAGATATTATATTATTAAAATCATGACCCCCGGGGGTATGATGGGGCCACAATAGGGAATCCAAGCTTTACATAGAAATATATGGAACAAATCTTTAAAAATCTTTTTTTTCAAGAACCACTTGGCCAGGAAAACTTAAAATAATGTGGAATCATCCTGAGGTAGTTTACATATTTAATTTCTTATCACATTTTGTCCGTCGTCCGTCCGTCCATCTGTCCGTCCGTAAGCTTTTCACAATTTTGACTTCTTCTCAAGAACCAATGAGCCGATTTTAACCAAAATTGGTACAAAGCATCCTTAGGGGAAGGAAAGTTAAAATTGTAAAACTAATAGTAAAGTAAGGGCTAAGTTCCCTTACAAGGGGAAATAATCAAGAAAAGACAAAAATT
>PRKT01000711.1:78596-157209 GCA_003671525.1 Saccostrea glomerata
CGGTGTTATTGTGTACATCCAACAGAGAAAGTGATAAATATCGGTCTCGGAGTTCCAGATCTGTGACTGTGGCAGATATGTTCTTCATCATCTCCTGTTCTCTGTCTTCGGCTGTTTGCTCTATTTCAAAAGATAATATGCTTTCTATTTTTCTCAGATCTTCTGGTGTTGTCATACTTCGTTGTATAAGCATGGAAGTAGAGTTCAAAATCTGAATCTGATCTTTCAAAACTATGTTTTCTTGAAGCAAATATGTTGATGTTGAGTTCAGATTATTCAGTTTTTCATTTAAACAGACGTGTTCTGATAAAGTGGATGAAGAATTCAAGTTGTCTAGTCTTTCGATCAAGATTTTGTTTTCACTTTGCACTTCTAGAAGCGAGTCCTCTAGGCTTGTTATCTTTATTTTGGATGTCCGATTCCATTGCTTCAGCATCTGTATTTCTCTATTTAATTGCTGAATTTGTAGAGCTTGTTGTTTCTGATCCTGCAATATTGAAATTAAAACTGTTTCCAGATTTAGAAGTTGTTTGTTCACATCAGGATCAGAATGTCCATTAGATGCCGAGGAAGCATTGGTTTGTCCATGGAAAAACAAACTCTCTGCTTTCAAAAATGTGCACAGAAGGACCAAAAAGGTGCATCTAATCCAGTGCATTTTGGTGATTTATGGTAAAACTCAAACAGACAGGATATAAGGGGTGGCGTGGCTTTATCATAAAACAATATGTCATCATTTGATAAAAAAAGAAATCAGCTAGATGATCACTGTTATCTTTAACCTATATATTAAGATACCTGGTCGTTATTCATACATTGCAAATAGCAATTAAAGGTTTATTTTGAAAAAGGAAAAGCACCAATACCAAATTTATGTTCCCTGAAAAAAATCAGTTTACATTTAAGACTGACGCATTAGGCCAAATGCAGAAGTAAGCATTTAATTCTGACTGAAAATTGACCAATGACTGATGTTGTCCTAAACTTTTTACACTTCCCACCCCCCATCTTTGGCACCACTGGGCTATGGCACTTTCAATAAAACTAACATCTTTACTATGTGAATTGGCTTTTAGCATTTAGGAGTTGGAACTTGAATGCCTTACTTCCATCCCCCATTTCTTTTTTTTGCAAAGATAGATATAATACAGTGTATGAGCATTAAAAATTGAAGCTTACCTTTTTTGTTGGTTTAGTCCCCTTTCAATTTACTTCCGATGCCTATGTTAAGTTTTTTTTTTTTTTTTTTTTTTCTTTTTTTTTTTTAAAAAGTCTTTTTTTTTATTTTCATTTCATAATATCAACAAACAGTGAAATATATATAACAGAAAAATTACATTACAAACACAAGACAATGTGACAATATTACAATTGAAACATCTTATCAAAAGTGTTTGAATTTTTCATAATGGAGGCATAGAAAAAAATTGAAGATTTAACATGATTATAGATGTTATAGCTAGTTTCATCCAAGGAATGTAGTCGACAATACATTTTATATTTGTAAATTCTATAGGCAACATAAGAGATGAGTGTGTTTAGTGATACAATTTTTCTATTGCGCTCAGAGCTAAATCCAATTACAAGATGTTTCCATTTAATATCTATTTTAAGGTAAAGACTTAATCTGTTCCATATTTCAATAACATTTCTACATTCAAAAATAAGATGTTTTGAAGTTTCGTTCACGTGGCATGATTTGCAATGACTACTTGTTTCTTTCTTCAATTTACTGAGGTACAAATTATTACAAAGAATATTGTTTAAAAGTTTGTAGTTGAATTCTGTAATGTGTCTATCGGGTATGTCATATAATTTACATTGATATATATTTTTCCATTCTGAGGATTCAACACTGAACTCTTTGCTTAAAACTGTTTGATAACATGGTTTACAAAATTTTCTGTGTACAAGGTTTTCATAGAAAAAACTACATCTTTGATCTATGACATTAACATATCCTGTGTAGAAAAGAAAATGGTTTCTGTATCGTATGTTAACAAACCTACAATTTGAAAAATCATACTTAAGTAGTAAGGGTTTGAAAACAGAAGTAAGAATTTTAAATTCGCACAACCAGTTTGACTTGTTTTTTATACAATTCGTAAAATCTAACAATGATTTGAATTCACCATCATCGGTAAATAAATCTTTAACGTGTAAAATGCCACTGGCTATCCAGTTTTTAAAAATTAGAGTATTACCTTTATATGCAAAGTTACAATTGTTCCATATCGGCTGTTGAAGAACATTATCGGAAGACATTTTGTTCAAAAAACAGGGCTTCCATTCATTAAAGCAACATAACATTTGTTGATAAAAAATAGGTAGTTTCTCAATTTTTGCCATATTTTCTATCTTTCTATCGGAAAAACCTAACACATAAAGAGCATCAAAATTTGATTTTTTACAATAGCCATCAAAAATATTGTACAAAATGCCTTTGTTCTTTAACAATCTAGGTACCCAAGCAGCTTTTAAAGCTTTTAATTTACATTCAATATCAACAATTGATAGTCCACCTTTTGAAATTCTACCTATAAGCGTGTTTCGTTTAATTCTTTCATTTTTATCCCAAATAAAGTTATAAATTAGACGTTGTAATTTTTTTGTGAAAGCAATATCAGGAAGACTAAGAATTGAAGCAACATATGTAAGTTTAGATATAGCAAGTGTCTTTACTATACATGATTTACCAAATAATGTTAATTTTCTTCTTTTCCACGATTCAAAAAGTTTTTCAATATCATGATAAATTTTCATCCAGTTCTTAGTGTAGCATTCTTCCTTATCATGTCCAATGAATATTCCCAAGCATCTTACTGCTTTATTCGTAATCTTAATACCGTAGAGTTCATTATACAAATTTTTAAGTTCCCCCAACAAAATGCATTCTGTTTTATGTATGTTTACTTTTGATCCCGCGTGTTTACAAAATTCTTGTAATTTATCCAAAGTTCGCTTCATTGACATTTCGTCTTTTAAAGCTACAGTCAGATCGTCTGCATGCTGGATGTTTTTTATTTCGTGATTATTAATTGTTATGCCTTTAATATCAGTATCACATTTTATCTTAATAGCTAAAATTTCTGCTACAAAGAGGTACAAGAGAGCAGAAATAGGACATCCTTGCCTGATGCCTCGTGTCATTTCGCTGGTTTTAGAAAGCCAGCCGTTGTTTTTCATTTTAAACATTGGATTTGTATATAAAACTTTTGCCCACTTTATAAAACTATTGCCAATATTAAATTTTTGCAAGACTTGGAAAAGAAAATTCCATTCAACCGAGTCAAAAGCTTTTTCAAAGTCTAAGAAAAGTAAAATACCATCTGAATTTTCTCTTTCACAGTATTCAAATACGTCTAGTACCAATCTAGCATTTTCGCCGATATATCTTCCTTTTATGTATTCAGTTTGATTTTCGTTAATTAACTTAGATAATATATTTTGTAATCTTTTTGCGAAGACAAATGCAATTATTTTGTAATCTGTGTTCGTAAGACTTATCGGTCTATAATTTTTTAGATTATCTTTTTCACCCTTTTTATAAATCAGTGATATAACAGACAGTTTCTGTGTGTAATACAATTCACCTTTATCAAAAATATCATTTAGGGCTTTGTAAAAGTAGGGCCCAAGTTTATCCCAAAAACATTGATAAAATTCACTAGGAAGGCCATCTAGTCCAGGTGATTTTTCTTTTTTCATGCTATCAACAGCTTCCTTACACTCTTCATATGTTGGAATTTTTTCTAGCAATATTGTAATGGGTAGCGTATTTGGCCATGCCTACTATAGTCGAATCAGAGGGGATATTGGAAAGTGGACTCTTCCAATGGGCTGTTCACCCCTCTGTGTAAATAGAATGATCCGTAGGTATATAAAGGAGACACTAGCAGCTGCCAGGCATTATTCTGACGGAATCAGTTGTAGTGATCAGAAGAAGATAGCTGAAGAATAAAATCTCAGGTAATAAAGTCGTCACTTGAGAAATAATATAGCAAAGGTTAGAAGCGCATTAGTGGAAAGAGATCAGTCAAGAGGAATTGTGGTGAGGTACCAGGGCGAAGTAATTCTGCATAAGGGTGAAAGAACCTGGTACTTCACTTAACAATAGGAACTCTGGCTGTTCCAGGAACACAGTGCAAGTTACCTTGCTCAGGAACTACGGCCTACCATTGAAATTAATTGTACATAGTTCCAATCAATAATAACTCAGATAGAGTAAGAGGAAAAACACATATATATATTAATAAAGAACCCTTGTCCCTTGTAGAACCCAGTAGGTTTACACGTTACATTTTGGTGGCAGCCGGTCAAGGGATAGGGTATTTAATTCAGTTTGATTTTCATTAGTTTTGATAATATTGTAGAAAATTCTTGATTTTGTAATTGTTACTTGTTTGGGGTAGGCTGTTTAGAAAATACCAAGTGCCGTGAAGGTACCACGTACAATTTAGGATCCGTGACACTGTACCTATATAGAAGAAAGAACTTTGTTCAAGGGTACTGTGTCCTGTGTACTCGGTTACTTTGTATCAGGAACCGTGTTCTGTTTCATGATAAAGGATACTGGGTATCTGTTTATAGTATACAGAACTGTTGTATAAATTGTTAAGATTTAGGAAAAAGCCCAGTACTATCATTAAGATGAATATACCGATACTGGAAAGGGAAATTTTAGGGGATCTCGAGGAGATAGATGACAAGAGGCAAAAACTTAGGGAAACATTAGAGACCTTAAGATCTACACCGTCCATTCACAAATCCAAGGAACCCCCATTTTCTGTGATCCGAAACTCAGATGTAGACATGAAGCAGGAAAACGTAGACGATACAGCAGATGAGTTTTGTCAAAAATACTTACGTCCGTCTTACCCCATCAGTAGTACCTACAGTCGTAACACAGGAACTACAGCGGCTAACTACAGAGGATGGGAAACTCCGAAATATACCTCTGTTAATCCAGAGGAACGAGGTGATCGACCAAAGGATGTTAGTTATGACCTGCACAAAGACACTTGGAGCAAGGGGTCTCTTGATAAAGATTATCAATTTTACCAAAGATTTTCTACACCCAAGCCACATTCTGAATTACCGGAAACCAAGGCTACGACAACTCCAACAAGTGTTACATGGAGCTTCACAAAAGACAGTGGTCCACTGGCTAGTATATACCAAAGTACTAGGGGACCCGAAGTAACGCCGAACCAAAGCACCAGTAGTGAACAGTTTGGGAAGACTGTGATGAAACCGGCTACATTTGATGGAAATGGTTCGTGGATAGACTATAGGGCGCATTTTGAAGCATGCAGTAACATTAACATGTGGAACCCGAGACAGAAGGGACTGTACCTTGCCGCATCCTTACGGGGACAAGCCCAGACGGTATTAGGTAATATGCGACCAGATAATGCATGCGCATATCAGGATCTATGTGAGGCACTGGAGTCAAGGTTTGCCCCAGCCAATCAGACCGAACTGTACAGAGCAATGTTACGGGAGAAGCGTCAAAAACCAAAGGAAACC
Source organism: Saccostrea glomerata (assembly GCA_003671525.1). Taxonomy (NCBI): domain Eukaryota; kingdom Metazoa; phylum Mollusca; class Bivalvia; order Ostreida; family Ostreidae; genus Saccostrea; species Saccostrea glomerata. The sequence goes on from PRKT01000711.1 coordinate 84,126, forward strand.
TTGCCTGAGCTAGGTGAGAGCATACGAAGGTTGACTCATTTAGCATACCCCACAGCTCCATGTGAGGTGACTGAAATGATAGCAAAAGATCAGTTTGTTGACGCTCTCACTGATTTTGACATGAGGTTAAGAATTCAGCAATCGAGACCCAAATCACTTAATGAGGCCATTCGACTTGCTGTAGAAATTGAGGCATTTTGTAGGGCTGAGCGTCAAAGGAGACAAGAAGCTGGATTTGCCAGGGGAGCATTAGTAGAAAAAGCTACGATGAAAGAACCAGAGAGCAATATACGGGGTGATTTAGATGATCTGAGAGAAGAACTGAGAACATCTCTTAGGGAGATAGAACGTAAAATGGAGGCATTGGCTGACGCCAAATTAAAGGAAAAGAACTCTAATGACAAGCAGAAAATTCCTCCCTCTGCAAGTAATTTTCCATACAAGTGTCACAACTGCGGAAAAAGAGGACACCAAGCAAAGAACTGTTTTGCAAAGAACAAGGTGGCTGGTGACCAAGGTAAGAACCAAGTACAGAGGTCTTCAGCAAGCAATAGCGAAAAACAAACTGAAAGGACGAATAAAGATGTCCAGGGTACCAAAGGAGCTACAAGTTCCCTCACACAAACCAGAGTAGATATACAAGCCGGTCTTTTTGTAAATGCACTTGTGAATAAGGTACCATGTAATTTCTTGGTAGACACGGGAGCTACCTTAACAATAATTTCAGATGCTATTTACAAAAAGATTGCCAAAGAAGACAGAAATGAACTTATTCCCGTTACCCAGAACATCATTCTTGCCGATGGAGCTATGCTAAAGGTAAAAGGCAAATGCAATCTGCACATAAGTCTCGGAACCTGTGAATTTCACTTTGAGGTAATGGTTGCCGATATAAGTGCAGAAGGTATCCTTGGTTTAGATTTCTTAAAGTGGAATAAATGCTTGGTAGATGTGACATCAACCAAGATGTATATTGGAGACATGGAGCATGATCTGTTATTAAAAGGGCACATAGGATGTTTCCGTGCGAGTATCAAGGAGACTGTTTCTATACCTCCAAGGAAACCAGAGTTCCTGTGTTCCATTTGTCTTCATCAACATCCCTCGCATGAAGAGTGGAGAGAAAATCTCATCACTTGTGCATCTGAAGACATGAAGAAAAGACAATACGAGTGTAGCCTTTGTGATAAAGCCTTTGCAAAACCGTCACTTCTAGTCCGACATCAAAAGAGAGTACACACTACACCCACAGTAAACAAATCTGCGACAGTAACAAGCTGTGTGGCTGCCGTGAGTGAAGAAACGGACGATGACCTGGCATGGCAGCAGGATCCAGGTGAACTCATTTTTGATCCCGACCTTGAATCTGGAAGAACCATTAGAAAAGCAACAGCACCTTGCTTACCTGGGATGAAGAGAAAAATTGTGGAAGAGAGTCCAGTTCCCAGTGCATCTACAGAAAGTGTTTTGGATAAAGACAATTCTGAGGATTCAAGTGCAGCTTCGCTACCATTCCATTGTCCCTGTTGCAAGAGTCTGAGTTCTAAGAGCGATGTGGGTGTACAAACTGATGGAGTCAGTCACAAGAAAACAGTAAGGGTCATCAGAAGATACCAGAAAGACGAAGAAAGCATTGAGAAGTTCGAGGAAGAAGTTTGGAACGCATGAGAACATGAGAAAAATGAAAACAGTGTTTGAAACAGTTTTGTGTACATATTCCGGAATAAGATACAAGAAGTATTTTTAATTTAATTCAAGGAACGATATTCCCCCTTGTTAAAACACTGTATCCATGTATATATGTAACTTTGTAAGTTTGTCTACTAATAAGAAAAGTTTAAAAAAAAAAAAAGAAAGTTTAAGTTTGTTGATCATTTGCCATGCGAGACGCATGTTCATGGAGGCGTGGGTAGTGTAATGGGTAGCGTATTTGGCCATGCCTACTATAGTCGAATCAGAGGGGATATTGGAAAGTGGACTCTTCCAATGGGCTGTTCACCCCTCTGTGTAAATAGAATGATCCGTAGGTATATAAAGGAGACACTAGCAGCTGCCAGGCATTATTCTGACGGAATCAGTTGTAGTGATCAGAAGAAGATAGCTGAAGAATAAAATCTCAGGTAATAAAGTCGTCACTTGAGAAATAATATAGCAAAGGTTAGAAGCGCATTAGTGGAAAGAGATCAGTCAAGAGGAATTGTGGTGAGGTACCAGGGCGAAGTAATTCTGCATAAGGGTGAAAGAACCTGGTACTTCACTTAACAATAGGAACTCTGGCTGTTCCAGGAACACAGTGCAAGTTACCTTGCTCAGGAACTACGGCCTACCATTGAAATTAATTGTACATAGTTCCAATCAATAATAACTCAGATAGAGTAAGAGGAAAAACACATATATATATTAATAAAGAACCCTTGTCCCTTGTAGAACCCAGTAGGTTTACACGTTACAATATCTTATCTTCTTCATTTAATTTAGGGATATCATCAATCTCAGATAAATATTTTTCAATTTGTTCGTTTGAAATGTTTTTATTCGTATATAGATCGCTATAGAAAGAATGCATTTCACCTAAAATGGCATTAGTTTTACTGATTTTATTCCCTTCTTTTGTTTTTACTTCTTTAATTATGTTTGAGGATTGATTGCGCTTTTCTAAATTTAAAAAATATTTTGAATTTTTCTCCCCCTCCTCAATCCATTTAATTTTAGATCTTATCTGCGCACCTTTAGATTTTTTGTCGTATATAGCATCTAGTTCCGCTTCTAAAGTTTTCATTCTTTTGTAATCAAAATTTTCTACATTTCCATCTTCCATATCTTCTATTTCGCGTTCTATAGTTCTTATCTTTTGTTTAATTGATTTTTGTTCATTTTTTGCAAAATAAATAGAGAAATCTTTAACCTTTCGTTTAATCAACTCCCATTTATTTATAGGACTTTAAGAGGAATCTATACTCTGAATAATGTCTAAGATACTTTTTTTTGTATTTATCATTATCGAGATAGGAAACATTAAGTTTCCAATATCCGGGACCTTTTTTTGTTTTATCAATATCAAAACTAAATTTTAAGTATCTATGGTCACTCATTCGACTTCCGTTTGAATGGGTACCTGGAATTTTTCTAACCTTAATATCTGCTATGCTATAATAAAAAGAATCATTAATAAAAACATAATCTATTCGACTTTTAGGGTCATTTTTTGCATCACACCAAGTGAAACCTGCCATACCTGGATTTTGTTTTTTCCATATATCGTCCATGTTATTCTTTCAAATAATTTACACTTTTATCTGCATTATCAATATTTCCTAACTGACAGTTAAAATCTCCACATAGTATTATATTTTCATTGACACAATTTTTTGAAATAAAATTCTTAAGTTTTTTGAAAAATTCACACCTCTTCTTAATTTCATTAGGTGCATATATATTTACTATTGTAAAAATATTACCGTCGACTTCAAGATTTATCAAAAGTTTCCTACCATCAATAGACTTTTTGACATTTATTATGTTTACATCTAACTTTTCATTAAATAAAACAGATACGCCTCTACTGAATGCAGAGTCGCTATATGCATGAAATGTTTTTCCTCTCCAGTTTAAATTATACGTAGATTCATTTTTTTCTAAGAAATGTGTTTCTTGCAACAAAATAATATCTATATTACATTCTTTTAACCATGTATAAATTTTTCGTCTTTTTTCAGGAGTGTTTAATCCCCTAACATTAACTGAGATAAATTCTAACTTTTCCATAATAAATAAACTTTAAATGTTTACATTTTTATAAAGAGATATACCGTTATCTTTCATCCAGTCCGCTGATCAAGAATCAAAGTCCTGTGACGTTCACGCATTACACAGTTATTGCTTTATTTGTCCTTCTTAGCCGGGTCGTCTGAATCAGAGTCCGATGATTCATCAAAACCTGACATGGATTCAGAATCCGATTGATTCCTTAAAGCATGTAACATCTGTGCAATGTCCCTTTGTTTGGTGTTAACTTTTGGTTTTTGTTTTTGTTTGGGTTTGCTCCACTGATCAGTTTTTTTACGTTTCCGTATTTTTTTGCTGATTTTGTTGATAATTTTCCCAAGCAGATTTTTCCCAGGCCAGGATTCCATTTTGGTGTTCTCCGTACCTTTTTTTATCCAAACCTGTGCCCCATATGTCGCTGTAGGTTGATTCGGCGAAGATAATGTCTTTCTTTACTGATCTCAATTTTTCCCGAAACATTGGGACTTGTACGCATTTATTTTCAATTATTTCCGTCATAGCCGCTTCCCTGGTCTCGAACCATTGTTAGTTGGGTTTGACCTTGTCCCAAAACCTTTTCGCAGACAGGGCATCTTTGGCTTCCTGGACCAATTTGGCTGACTCGAGATTGCCAGATCTAACGGCCTTTGTGTATTGGAAAGCATGTTCCGCTGATTTGTGCGATATCCCATAGATATTTATTTCACAGGGGAAGAAATTGGAGAGGACGTTGTCTTCTCCATTTAAGGCTATTACGTTTTCTTGGACATGAAAAGATGTACACTTTTCATCCCCTGGCTGGTGCCCTTCCTGTTTGCACACTTTACAACGTGGGGGGTTGTTACAGTATCTTCTGGTATGATCTGTCGCCCAACATTTAGTGCAAGTGAGTTTCCTCTGGGATTTAGGCTGACCGTAATGGAATATCTGACAGCGCAGGCCTGCACAGTAGTTGATCCTGGGTAGGTATTTTTCCTCGGGTAAAGGTTCTATGTACAAAAAACGATTACCGTTTAGCACACTCGTCATCCTATTTGTAACCGGATGACGAATTTTCTCATAGAGAATATTACTCTTAGGCTTAACTTCAAGCTTTTCCAGTAATTCATGGACAGCTGAATCGTCTACAGATAGGGGAAGACCGCACACTCTGATTTTCAAAGTTTTTTCTGTGGTACTATGGTTACCTGAGGAGTAGGGATTGGTATCAAAGAAAGAAACAGATATGTTTTGAATGTGTATTCCCTCTGTTAAAAGCTTTTCTCTACTGGCACTGTCACTAAGGTAAACTCTCCATAAATTCCGATCAAGTTGTAGACAGTGTAAGGAATTTCCAACCACTTTCGTAATACAATCCATTAAATCGAAATCCGTTATTCTGCCATCATCAGAGCACTGAATTTCCGGGTCCTTTAAATATAACGGTTTTATCGTACGCTCCTCTGTCCGATCGCCCATGACGGAGTTTAAACCTCACTGTGTAATAGAATCGATCAGACTTGACTTGGTACAAAGCATCCTTGGGTGAAGGGGAATTTAAATTGGTAAAATGAAGGGACATATCCCCTCGCAAGGGGAGATAATCAAGAAAAGACAAAAATAGGGTTGGGTTATTAAAAAATCTTCTTCTCAAGAACCACTGGGCCAGTAAAGCTGAAACTCATGTGGAAGCATCCTGGGGTAGTGTAGATTCTAAATTGTTCAAATCATGACCCCCGGGGGAAGGGCGGGGCCACAATGGGGAATCAAAATTTTATATAGTTTTATATATGTAGGAAAATTCTTTGAAAATCTTCTTCTCAAGAACCACTGAGCCAGAAAAGCTGAAACTTATGTGGAAGCATCCTGGGGTATTGTAAATTCTAAATTGTAGGAATCATGACCCCCGGGGGAAGGGCGGGGCCATTATAGGGAATCAAAGTTTTACATAGAAATATATAGGAAAAATCTTTGAAAATCTTGTTCTCGGGAACCACTGGGCCAAAAAAGCTGAAACATATGTGCCCATGGAAGGATCATGGGGTAGTGTAGATTTCAAAATGTCTAAATTATGATCAGTGGGGTAAGGTGGGTATGCATTATGTATAACAAGGGGGAAACTTGTAAAGAACAGAATGGTCAAAGCTTCTCAGGTGAGCGATGTGGCCCATGGGCCTCTTGTTTAGCTCACCTGGACGAAGTCGAGATGAGCTTATGCTATACCCCCAGCGTTGGCGTCGGCGTCCCAGGTTAAAGTTTTAGGAGCAAGTCCATTCCCAAGAAACTATAAGCCCTACCTGAACCAAACTTGAATGGATGATGCATCTAGGGATGTACACTACCATACTTGCTTCGGATGCTGAAACTGACCTACATTTTCTAGATGAGTGACCAGGTTTAAGTTTTTGGAGCAGGTTAAAGTTTTTGAAGCAGATCCATTCCCAAGGAATTATAAGCCCTACCCAGACCAAACTTGCATGGATGATGCATCTAGGGATGTGCACTACCAGACTTGCTTCAGATGCTGGATCTGATCAACATTTTCCAGATGAGTGAACAGGTTAAATTTTTTGGAGCAGATGTATTCCCAAGGAACTATTAGCCTTACTAGGACCAAACTTGCATGCAAGATGCATCTAGGGATGGACACTACCCGACTTGCTTCGGATGCTGGATCTGACCTACATTTTCATTCCCAAGTAACTATAAGCCCTAGCTAAACCAAACTTGCATGGAAGATGCATCTAGGGATGGACACTACTCGACTTGCTTCGGATGCTGGATCTGACCTACATTTTCATTCCCAAATAACTATAAGCCCTAGCTAAACCAGACTTGCATGGATGATGCATCTAGGGATGGACACTACCAGACTTGCTTCGGATGCTGGATCTCACCTACATTTTCATTCCTAAGTAACTATAATGTATAGCTAAAGCAAACTTGCATGGATGATGTATCTAGGGATGGACACTACCAGACTTGCTTCAGATACTGGATCTTACCTACTTTTACATTCCAAAGTAACAATAATCCCTAGCTAGACCAAACTTGCATTGATGATGTATCAAGGGATGGACACTACCAGACTTGCTTCGGATGCTAGATCTGACCTACTTTTTTCATTCTCAAGTAACTATAAGCCCTAGCTAAACCAAACTTGCATGGATGATGTATCCAGGGATGGACATACCAGACTTGCTTCGGATGCTGGATCTGACCTACATTTTCATTCCCAAGTAACTACAAGCGCTAGGTAAACCAAACTTGCATGGATGATGTATCTAGGGATGGACACTACCAGACTTGCTTCGGATGCTGGATCTGACCTACATTTTCATTCTATAGTAACTATAAGCCCCAGCTAAACCAAACTTGCATGGATGATGTATCTAGGGATGGACACTACCAGACTTGCTTCGGATGCACTTATACTATATGTATATCGGTTCATGTGAATTTATGTTTTTACATAATTGATGGTGACCAAGATTTGGCACTCAGGAAATATTAGGATGCTACACAATACTTTTATTGACTGAATTCGAGGGCAACATGCACTTTGTGAGTCCTGATTACCAAAACACATTTTGCCCGAGAACATGCGTAGTCAATAAATGTTTGTTATATCTTTCATTTTAATTTTTGTTTTTGGAAATACATATTTTGTACTGTCTTCCGTGATGTAACCTTAGGTCTGGCAATTTTGAACAATTAATGAAAATTAGATTAAGCTCCGCCTATTATGTGGTGTGAGCGGTCCAACTTCTCACTCAGCAGTCCAACATCGATTTTTTTATGCCTGCGCAGCAAAACAGAAGAAATGTTAATAGACTTTTTTCATAGAGATTTGTATAAGAAAAAATTTTCTAAGGTATAACAATGACCAATGCTTGTCTGAGTTATATGCTATCTTCAGTTTCTCAGTCTTTTGTAAAATGGATTTTATATTTATGATAACCGGAACTTAAGTTGAGCTGTTGAATCGTGATCGCCTCCACAAAATCCACTCACTTGTCAATCCTCTAACATGGTTTGCTCAGATTGGACAGTGCTCTAGGCCATCTTAATCTGTGTGCAGTGTTGTAGATAAAATACAGTTAAAACTGGTTTTACATAATATAACATTCTCTTTATATATAAATGCCATTATTCTTATTCCAGGTTCGGTTGAAAACTGTGCCTATGCCAAACCAGAGAAATCCAACCAAACCTTGGTCATTGTGGCGTACGTATTAGCGGGGATCTGTGGAGCCTGTATTCTGCCTTTGTTTATTCTCTTTATTCAGTATCAATGGCGGACGTGAAAGTGTTACAAGAAAATGAAGAGACAGAATTCTGACGGAGACTCCAATGACTTAATTGATGAACCAAACTTTATGCATGATTCTTAATTAGACGGCTTTTGTCATGGTAGGACAATTCTTTTTACCGTTGAGTAATTATGCCCCCCTTCGAAGAAGGGAGGGGATATTGCTTTGCTTATGTCTGTGGGTCGGTCCGTCTGTCTGTCCATTTAATTTCCATTCATTTTCTTCGCAACTGTTGCACTTACTGAAATGAAATTTGGTATACAGATTAATCATATGAATATCTAGGCCAAGTTCCGATTTGGGTACGATTGCACTATTTTTGAAAGAGTTATGCCCCTTGGACTTACAAAAATTCTAATTATTCATTTTCTTCACAACCGTTGCCCCTGCTGAGATGAAATTTAGAATACAGATTTTTCAGAGGAATATCTAGGTCAAGTTCTGTTTTGGGTACAATCATGCCATATTTGACAGAGTTTTGCCCCTTGGACATGGAACAGGTATCATTTTGTGAAACCAGTAATTAAAAAATTTGATTGCAATCAACCAAACAAGTAAACAAATCTCACTATTTTATATGAACTCAACTCAAAGTAGATTTGAAATGTCATGAATTACAATCTGACTAGATGCTCCTGTCACCGTGATCAGGTATCATTTTGTGACACCAGTAATTGAAACACTTGATTGCAATCAACCAAATAAGTTAACAAATTACTCACTATTTTATAGGAACTTAACTCAGAGTAGATTTGAAATGTCATGAATTATAATCTGACCAGATGCTCTTGTCACCATGATCAGGTATCATTTTGTGACACCAGTAATTAAAACATTTGATTGCAATCAACCAAACAAGTAAACAAATTTCTCACTATTCTATATGAACTCAACTCAAAGTAGATTTGAAATGTCATGAATTATAATCTGACCAGATGCTCCTGTCACCATGATCAGGTATCATTTTGTGACACCAGTAATTGAAACACTTGATTGCAATCAACCAAACAAGTTAACAAATCACTCACTATTTTATAGGAACTTAACTCAGAGTAGATTTGAAATGTCATGAATTACAATCTGACCAGATGCTCTTGTCACCATGATCATAACTCATTACCTCAACCTCACATCATGAGCAGTCAAAGGTTTACAAAGGGGATTCGAATGTACTTTTTGAAAGCGTCTGATGACCCACAGCTCCATTGCTTTAGGAAAAAGCCGGTGTGGCTGCTCTGATTCTAAAGCTGTGACTTTTATATCATTTACAATCTACCCCACACCAATTCAATGACAAACATAACTGATCTGTACAATATTTCCATGACACTGGTGACCCATCCATGAAAGTAAAAAGAGGACCAGAAGTTGGTTTTTATAATTGAAAATATGTTAATAGGGCCTGAACAAGACATATTGTGTTATCTTTGCAGTTATTTTTCACATGCAAAGTGTAAAATTGACCTTTACCATGTTTGAAAGTTTTCATAGTCAACTCCAACCCCATTGGGCAGTCTGAAATATTTTCTAAAAATGTACAAATTGTACTGTCAATAAATGACACTTTCTGTCTTTTGAAGCTGTAAATTTTGCAATCCTAAGAAAACAGTGAAAATGCCATTAAATTCACACTTTTCATAAGTACCTTTACAAAATAAAAACTTGTTGTATATTGTAAAGAAGCTATCAGCTGTTTAAAAATGATTTGTGTTATAGGTAACCTAGTGTCCACTAAGCTTGTCTTTTTCTTGTAACTTTGTAATCATTTTTTCACTAAAAGTTGGGCCTTTCATATTCCTTATCTTATGTTGAATACTTAATGCTGAAACATAGGTTGCCAGTAACAATAAGCTATAAACCACTAAAATACTGATTTTGTAAATAACCACTGAAACCAATGTTACTTGCATCCATATAAAACTGTAATGAGTCAGAATTGTCTGACAAAAACAATGACTTGCCATTGAAATGCCCCAAAAACAAACCCCAAGCATTTAAATCCGCTAGAGCTTCCTTGATGAAAAGGTTGAGTTAACTCAATTGACAGATCAATCAGATGCCTAGGAAATGGGCGTCCTGGAATGATCACTGAAACAGGCGCAGTTTAACAAACCTATTACAGACTGTAACTCTAGTAATGTTATAGATTTTTTTAGACTTGTGAATTTGTGAAGGTGTCTAGCTTTAGTTAACTTGTCTTGTGGTAAACATGACTCCATCAAAATAGAATCCAACTCAATACCCAAAAATATAAGCGAAGTGCAGGGAAGGACAGTTTTTAACTCCTTAATTGAAATACCAATATCCTTGAACAAAAACAAGAACTGGTCTTCCATGTAAGCCTAACTTGTTTTCACATACCCAATGTACTGCAGTACTGAATTCTTCAAATAACTGACAAGAAAAACTTAGTCACATAGGGAGAGTTTTGTCAAAATAGTATTCTATGTCTAAAGTAAAACCCAACCCAAAATTCCTAATCTGAACAATGTATTGGAATAATTTTATATGCATTCTGAATATCCAATTTAAACAACCCACAATTTTTCCCATATATGCGCAATAAACCTACTGCATCTTCTACCTCCTGATATTGAACAGATTTGAATTTATTATGAATAACAGAAACCCAGAATTAAGACCTACTTTGGATTTACCCAAACTGGTAGCCAGTGCCTCACCCGGGATTTCTGAATTTAATGTTTGCTTTTGGGGCTAGATTTCACACTCCCCTTCTAAGTTTTCACTGATTTCAAAGCCTTTATTATTATTCTTATTTTTGATTCCTAACAAATTTCCAAATCAACAAATTTATTTCCCCAGATTTTGCTTTTTATCTTAGAATCTACACCGAGACCCAATGGCCTAATGATACTGGGATTCTTGGCTTGAATGATTGTTGCTTGTTGGAGTGTCACTTGCGACTTCCTCTTGTTGTAAATTAACTGGTCTTGTAACCACCCCCATAGGCTGTAGGCCTATTACCAATATTCATCTCTATAAATGGATGTTAGCATGTATGCCTAATTTAAACAAATCATGTCAAGAATTCAACCTATCTATGACTGATAAAATTATCAGCTTTAATGTGGCAAAATTATTGTTGATTTACTCATCCAAATATTAGCCCATATCAGGCAATAGGATAAAATTACCTATTAGACCTGACTCTAGGGTAATTCTTTAAACATAACATTGTTTATATCTTAAAACAATCTGTATAATTACAGTGCACTAGTGAAATAGAGCTACACGATGTATCAAGAAACCATTGCAATATCACTAATTAATTCACTATCCCTAGTGAGCATTGCAAAAGAATTATCGCATTTGTAACTTGATAAAATAAACAAGATTCAGCACTAATGAAGACGTGATAAAATTATCACTAATTGCGATAGAATTATTGCATTAATGACTTGATGGAATTATCAAGATTCAGCACTATTGAAGATGTGATAAAATTATCAATAATTGCGATACAATTATCTCATTTATAACTTGAAAGAATTATCAAGATTCAGCACTATTGAAGACATGATAAAATTATCACTAATATCGATAGAATTATCGCATTAATAACTTGATAGAATTATCAAGATTCAGCACTGATCAAGACGTGATAAAATTATCACTAACTGCGATAGAATTATCGCATTTATGACTTGATAGAATTATCAAAATTCAGCACTATTGAAGATGTGATAAAATTATCACTAATTGCGATAGAATTATCGCATTAAAACTTGATAGAAATATCAAGATTCAGCACTGATCAAGACGTGATAAAATTATCACTAATTGCGATAGAATTATCGCTTTTATGACTTGATAGAATTATCAAGATTCAGCACTATTGAAGACGTGATAAAAGTATCACTAGTTGCGATAGAATTATCGCATTTATAACTTGATACAATTATCAAGATTCAGCACTGATCAAGACGTGATAAAATTATCACTAACTGCGATAGAATTATCGCATTTATGACTTGATAGAATTATCAAGATTCAGCACTATTGAAGATGTGATAAAATTATCACTAATTGCGATAGAATTATCGCATTAAAACTTGATAGAATTATCAAGATTCAGTACTGATCAAGACGTGATAAAATTATCACTAACTGCGATAGAATTATCGCATTTATGACTTGATAGAATTATCAAGATTCAGCACTATTGAAGATGTGATAAAATTATCACTAATTGCGATAGAATTATCGCATTAAAACTTGATAGAATTATCAAGATTCAGTACTGATCAAGACGTGATAAAATTATCACTAATTGCGATAGAATTATCGCTTTTATGACTTGATAGAATTATCAAGATTCAGCACTATTGAAGACGTGATAAAATTATCACTAGTTGCGATAGAATTATCGCATTTATAACTTGATAGAATTATCCAGATTCAGCACTGATCAAGATGTGATAAAATTATCACTTATTGTTAAGCATAGCGATAGAATTATCGCATTTGTAACTTGATAAAATTATCAAGATTCAATAATACATTTAAATACCACTAATTGTTCAGTATGTACACAATTACCACTCATACTTGAACATGTGGCAAATTTTCACAGGCTCTTCTGCAACTCCTGCAATAGAAAAAGTTTCCAGACTTACTGTTCTAAGTAAAAATAAATGCTCGATCACAAGGGTCCCTTGCTGTATTTCCCACTCTTGGACTGGCTCTCTACAGTGCATCTAATATGTGATTAAACCGAAAACTGCTGAAAGTATAACTTTGTGTCATATATGCATAATAAGCTACATCTACATGTATTGCCTGTTTCATAAATTTAAAATGAAAATTACCCATAATTAATATATGGCTAAATGACATACAAACTATTTATCTAGCTATCACTTGTACTATGTATCACAGCACCCCTGATTGCCCTGTAATATTTACATTGCCAATATGGTTCATATGGTTCATCATCACAAAAGTTATTCACTACAGAGTTCTTCAAGCCCTTTAACTTCCAGTACACAACCTGCTTTCTGTTTTTAACTTCTTTTAAAAATTGATTTGCCAAGACTATTTACTTATTATATAAAACAACTCGGCAGTGTCTGGTGGAATATCTTGGTAAAAATTGACACACATATATCTGGGCTTATAGTGTATTCAAATGATACCAGTTTAAAAACAAGTCACCTGTCGCCATTATTTTTGACACAATTTCCCTTACCGAGTCCTCATCAGCATGCAGCTGATCGATATCGTTTCCCGCAATGTGTAAAATTAGCCTCGGTCGGTTAGTGGTCGGTTCCTTTGAATCTCCTCTTCTAGCACTCTAATGTCCATACTTCGGCCTATTCTGCCCCACTAATCCCAATGACCGAGATCGCTACATTTTTTACATTAAATATAATTGTTTTAATGTTGTCTCTATTTCCTCGCATAATGATATAAGCGTCGACTGTGTGATTCACCAAATATTAATACAGACATATTGATGAAGGAAGAACGCAGTACAAAACAATGATTGTTGCTGGGACAACACAGGTCACGAATGATGAAAAATCTGAACGCACGTAGTCGTAGGCCTTCCACGTGTGCCAAGACCGAATTTCTAGTCTCATCTTTTAACACTTACAAATGTGTTGAATTCCTTGGAAATCCAAAAGATCACATCACGAGAAGTCCATCAAATGTATTAATTGTGCACTGGACACGTTGTAAGCCAACTTGCTTGTTCAAAAATAAACTTGTATTTCCATACAAATATGGCGCTGCCACTGATTGTACTCAATCTGAAACTGCGGCTGTTGGAAAAACAAGACTGCACAAAAGTATTAGAGTTATCCCGCTTGTCCCACTTTCAATACACAAGAAATGGGCATAAAATCATTTATGAACATAAATAGCATTTATAGGCAGCTACAGATAAAGGTAAAAAATTAAGATTGTTCTTCTAGCAATTAAGCAGGAACTTAATTGTGGCCATGAGGATTTAGAATTAGATTAGTGTAAAGTGGCATTATAGCTAAGCAAAACAAATAGTACACTATGAAGTAATTGAGAGTTTCCAAACTGTGCTATTTAAAGATTTCTGTTCCAAATTATTTTTAATACTCGATGTACATCTGTTAAATACTGAAATATTTTTTTCATTGTGATATTTTACTGTGTTAATTTATTTCTAGCTTATGAGGATTTGTTAATTAGCTTAGAGAGGGTGTACTGTATGGAGTATATAGTAGATAATAAGACTGTGTAACTATTGCTGCTTGATCAATGGGTTACAAAATTACTTGCAAAAATGTCACACATGTTCATTATACTATTTGACATAATATATTTTATTATTTGTATGTCATAAACATAAATTGTCTCATTTACATCATAGATGACTTCACATTGTTTTGATGTAATTCTTTTTGACTTGTATATTTCTCTCTTCTGACACTAGTTAAATAAATTGCTACTCCATCAACAGCATTTAAATTTTTGTGTTTTCTCTAAAAGTTTCTAACTTTATAAAAGCAGTTTATATTTCATAGTGTATAATTGCATCCCAATCCCAATACTAAATGATGAATGAAATATCAAGAAAATGAACAGTTAAAAAGTCTATTTAAATAACACAAGTTATGATAAAATTCAACAATAGAAACGGAATCAGGTGTGATCGAGAAGTAAGCATCCACTGTTAAATGGTCAAACTCGCTGCTCAATGCAATGATTTGGTATTGAAAAATGATAAAGAGCTATATGCGGTATATTGCTTATATTTGCCCATACAACAGTCAGACTTTGAAAACTTTCTGAAATGTGCTGAATTCAATAAATTGTATGAGAAATATAAATTTATCTAAAGTATTATAGTTTCAAAGCAGTGTATTCACAATTTAAGTTTAATGTTGTCATAAACTAGTCCGATTTTATATCCTTTTACTCAAAATAATTATTTCAATAGTGCATTTCAATAACAAACATAGATTAGTAACCACTACTGAAATATGACCACTATTGAAATAATTATTTTAATAGTAGATAAATGTGCATTTCAATAACAAACATATATATACTCACCGTCAATAGAAACGCAACACCCTAATTTTAGGGGTGAAAATTATATACGGGATATAACTATGTATAAAAAAATTTAGGAAATCTTTTACTTTGCCAAATCAGTTATTTAACGGTTGAATAATTTTCATTCCATTACCGGAAGTTGATTTTTAGCTCCCTGAACAGAAATCAAAAATTAGCATTTTTGATAAAATTATTGACAATATTTTGGGTTTTCAAGGTTTTGTACCTGTTAATTATAAGTCTTGTACTAAAAGTCCGGAAAAAATATCCTTCTTTCTCTTCCGGATGTGATGCCTGCATTTTTTCAAAGTAACTGAAAACACGTATTTTCATTGCTTATGTTGGAAATTTTCAAAATAAAGAAAAGGGAGAGCTACAGATGCAAATACACACTACATAACGACTTTTCGGGCTCATGTGTTTCAAAAGCATGAATGGCAGTTCCTTGACCGGAAGTCCAAGGGTTACTACACTACGC
Source organism: Saccostrea glomerata (assembly GCA_003671525.1). NCBI lineage: Eukaryota > Metazoa > Mollusca > Bivalvia > Ostreida > Ostreidae > Saccostrea > Saccostrea glomerata. The sequence goes on from PRKT01000711.1 coordinate 99,720, forward strand.
CAAGTTAGAGAAAATTCGACCTCAGTATCTGAAAAACAGGCATTTAAAAAAGGACAAGAATATTTATTTCGCTCAGATTAAGACATTGATAAACTTACTGCATGGTAGAATTCGGGCTGCTTATGTTGTACAAGGCTGACTAGCACGTTTTAATTGAATGGTCGGAAGGGGGGATGTTTTAAAAGTTATGTGTTACTTTCTAAGTTCTAAAGATAACATTTTAAGTTTAAATGAAGTATCATTGTTTTGTAAATTTACTTTTTAAATTTATGTATTCATTCTTAATCTTATCTTTAAACCTTATAAAGTAACACATAACTCTAAAACATCCCCCCTTCCGACCATTCAATTAAAACGTGCTAGTCAGCCTTGTACAACATAAGCAGCCCGAATTCTACCATGCAGTAAGTTTATCAATGTCTTAATCTGAGCGAAATAAATATTCTTGTCCTTTTTTAAATGCCTGTTTTTCAGATACTGAGGTCGAATTTTCTCTAACTTGGCGTAGTGTAGTAACCCTTGGACTTCCGGTCAAGGAACTGTCATTCATGCTTTTGAAACACATGAGCCCGAAAAGTCGTTATGTAGTGTATATTTGCATCTGTAGCTCTCCCTTTTCTTTATTTTGAAAATTTCCAACATAAGCAATGAAAATACGTGTTTTCAGTTACTTTGAAAAAATGCAGGCATCACATCCGGAAGAGAAAGAAGGATATTTTTTCCGGACTTTTAGTACAAGACTTATAATTAACAGGTACAAAACCTTGAAAACCCAAAATATTGTCAATAATTTTATCAAAAATGCTAATTTTTGATTTCTGTTCAGGGAGCTAAAAATCAACTTCCGGTAATGGAATGAAAATCATTCAACCGTTAAATAACTGATTTGGCAAAGTAAAAGATGTCCTAATTTTTTTTGGTACATAGTTATATCCCGTATATAATTTTCACCCCTAAAATTAGGGTGTTGCGTTTCTACTGACGGTGAGTATAGTAACAACAACTGAAATATGACTAATATTAAAATAATTATTTCAGTAGTGGGTGAGATTCATTTCAATAACAAATAAAGGTTGCAACCACTTTTAAAATAATGTTCCCTTTTGAAATAAAGATTTCAATATGGACTAAATTATTGTTTTCAATAGTCCTTTGAACAATGAATCCAAAATTTGTGAAAAAAATTCTTTCAAATAATGCTGACGCAGTGAAACTTTTCTTTCAATACTGGTAGTATTTCAACAGTGGTTGGAACCCATAATTACAATATTGAAATGCACTCTCAAACAAAATCAAATAATTATATCAGTAGTGCTCGTATTTCAATAGTGGTTGAAACCTATGGTTATTATATTGATATTCTCTCTCTTTTGAAATAATTACCGGTATTTCAATAGTTGTTACTTACTATATATATATTTTTATTTAAATGCTCTCTCGCCCACTATTGAAATAATTATTTCAATAGTGGTCGTACTTCAATAGTGGTTACTTATTATATATTTTTTTTATTTAAATGCACTATCAACCACTATTGAATTAACTATTTCAATAGTGGTCGTTATTTCAATAGTGGTTGCAACACCGCAAGAATACTTGCCTTTACGTCAGACCGCCTATAAATCGGTTGTACTTTTTGAGATCATTCTGCAGGGATCTGCCATTATAATTCAGTGGTTGTTTTTGCTAGAATAAGTTGTCTTTTGCAAATCAACGCTCCGATTTTTTTACCAGGTTTTAATTGATATTTTAAGGAAAAGGCAGATATGTGATTTTTTCATCACAACAAAGTAAGTAAGTACACTTAAGATACGATTAAAGTTATTAAAATAATTATGCGAATACTTACATTTTTTTCATGAGTTCAAATACATATTATACGGTATAATATGTACTACATCTAGCCCTCAAGAGAAATACCAATCTTTTCATGACTCGCCTATAAGTTGGACATATAGTTTTGGACAAAAACAGAACTCCTAAAATACCGACTTATAGGCGAAATAATACGGTAATACGGTAGTTGATTCTGTTGATGATTTTGCCAGAGTTTGAAATAAAGAAAATTGGGAGGCTACATTGATCAATTCTTACTTGAGATCATTCTTGTTCATGATGGGTCAATATTCGCGTATTTCATGAGTCATCCTTACATCCATGGATTTACATCCCCGTGAACAATTTTTTGTCTATATATAAGTTTTACACAATAACGTCCTCGTGAACCAATAAAATTTTTCTTCCCAACGAATTAAAATGATTTCACAGTTTCTGGGCTATGTACTCTCAAGTTTCTTAAAAAGTCACTTGTAAAATGATTCTTATATTCATTTACCATGTTTACCTTTGTTCTGCTTAGTTTAGCTGTCATCTACAAAGGCAATCCTTTTCTTGATCCTTTAGCGGTGTTCAAAGACATCTTAACAAGTGCAAGTTTATTTTACATAAAACATTCCTATTGTATCATTAATGTTGCTATTCTTATTCCAGGTTCGGTTAAAAACTGTACCTATACAAAACCAGAGAAATCCAACCAAACGTTGGTCATTCTGGCGTATGTAATAGATATTTCCAAAGTTCGCGAACTCGAGATCTTACATGGATAAAAAAATACTTAGGGGATGTGTATGAAGAGACAATTTTAATGTTGAATAGATTATATTTCTAACACTCAAAGGTAAATATATACACTGTACATGTATTACCACTATCTAATTTCATTAAGGTAAGACATTTAAAGTGTTTAAGGAGACTCATTACACCAATTTTTGATGACGTACTACACAAAAAAATAAACCTCCATTGTGTCGGCCGGTTTGCTCAGGGAACGAGTAGTGTAGTTACCTCTATAATATGACCCTGACCTTTAAAACGCTTTAAAATAGATGAAACATGCGGTGTTGTAAGGGGACGACCATTTGATCCTGAGGGGGGGGGGGGGGGGCTGGCAAATTTTTTTGAGACAGATTATTCATTTTCATGCCTGTCAAGGACAGATTATTTATTTTCAAGATTATCGAGGACAGATTATTTATTTTCTTGTATGTCTTACCATACCTTGATCAATTGATTCTAAAAGACTTATCATTTATATACCATATTCAGATAGGAGGATTTGGGGAGGGGACAGGTATAACTTTGTTTAGGCAAGAGGTCTGGGGCCGCCATATGGGCCCTAGTTGTTCCTGGGCGATGCCCTGGTGAAGGCCGAGGGAGTACCCCCCCCCCCAAAGCTCTTAGGGTTTCGTGTATTTTAAGAGTAAAACCAGGCACTATTATAGTGGTTTTGGTTATTATGAACCAAAGTATGACATAATTAATACTGGTCATACCATACTTTGAATGAAGTAAATGCAGGGAGCAAAGCCACCTGAAGCTCTTGGGTTTTTCTATATGTATAAGAGTATAACTTTTGTAGGAATTGGTTAGATGTGTACCAAAGTATGACATTATTAAGTCATATCATACTTTGAAAAAAATGGCTCAGGGGTCGAAGCCCCCTGAACCTCTTGGGTTTTTGTGTATTTTAAAGAGTAAAACTAGGCAAAAATATATTGGTATTGTCCCAAAGTATGGCATTATTATAATTATTATTCATATAATACTTTGAAATGTTAAGGGAGGGCCCGGGGTCGTACACATGTACGTCCCCCTTAAATCTGCCAGAGTAAATTTTGTATTTTATCAGGAAAGTATGATTATTTGACAAGAAAATTTATCTTTTGTGGTGTATAAGAATTGGTTTGTATTTAAAGTTATTCATCACACCTACTAAGTGCACATTGTCATGTTGATAAACTGACTTAAGTATCCAATCTGGTAATCTGACTTAAAATACTATTTGGTTCTAAAATTGCGAGCGAAGCGAGCCAAAAAATTTTTTGAATTGAAGACTTTTGAGATTAAATAACACGTAAATAAAAAGGTATTTTTACAATATTTAATTATCAAAAGTCAAGGTCAGATTATTTATTTTCTCTGTAGTGGAGGACAGATTATTTATTTTCAACATTTTCAGGGACAGATTATTTATTTCCAAAATCTGCCAGGCCCCCACCTCAGAATCAAATGGTCGTCCCCTTAAAACAGTGAAAACAAAGTAACGGATTCATTATGCATAAACCAAGAAGAATTGCGTTTAGGCAGAAACAAAAGAGAGCAACAGTCAAATCTTCGCCAAGCAAGTAATGTCAATTTCATAGCCATGCATGCAGTGAACTCTATCAATCACTGACATTTATGTATGGAGGAAATTCGAGATAAAATCTACAACCTTGTTGAAATTAAAATTTTATTTAATTGCGCTATTTACTGTGTTGGTGTTAATTTATATATTTGTTTTATTGATTTAAATGTATACTCTGGCAATTTAAAGCTTTAATATGAATTTCAGATGTAATGTCAAACGTTCCATAGTGTTTTTGAGTCTTGGCTAATTAGGAAAGATAACTCTTGAAAGTGGACTTTTTATACCAAATATTATTTAAATTGGATTTTTCATTTCGTTTAAACATTCTTAATTCAATTTGACACGTGTAATTCATTGAAATACATTCCTTGTCTCTTCAGAACACACTTTTTAAACGTTTTATGCATAGATTAAAAAGATGATGACATTGTTTTCTAGGAGAAAATTATTTTTTCTAATAAAATTATTATCAGGTATTATGAGGTATTTTCACTTTGAGTACTTGTCTTAAGAAGATGCCCATCATTTGACACTGAAAGTTCTAAAATTCTGTGAATAATAAACCTGAAAGAAAACATTTCACTAAAATAAAACGAAAACAAAAAAAATCTATAAAACATATTTGTGATATCAATACCCCCATCTGGATATTTGACATCTACATTATAAGTGGTGCTGTATTGAAATCTAAAATAAACTGTGGATGTAATGAGCCACCTTAAAACGTTTACTCTATATATTACATTTTGACAAACGATACGTCTCAGACTTTTCAACCTTACATACGACTACTCTTTGTTATCAGCAAGCAAAGCCCGAACTCTCTAATCTGGAAATGTCTGATAATTAGCAAGGATCAGTCGATATTACTAGGTTTTCTTTTTATTGAGGAATAAATATTTAAGACTTCTAGTGGGAACTGTTTTGCTTAATTCTTTAAAATAAGTAATTACTAATTTTTGTATAAATAATGATTAAAACCGTGTTATCTAATGTCTGCACAGAAATCTTCATATTTCTAGACTCACTTGGGTACTTGGCACTTTGATCATTTTTATACCCGCACTTTCTGAAGAAAGATCGGGTACATGTATATTGTTGAAACACATGTTCGTCCGTCGGCCTATAACACTTTTCTTCCCTAAGCTCCTTCTACATATAACTCAGTAGCCTAATCACCCTTAGAGAAATGGTTGGTGGTGTCATGTAGATGTGCAGAAAGGTTTCCGAATTTTGATTTTGCCCCATGGGGTTAAATGGAGGTCGAAAAATGACTTTTTTTAAATGCAAAAAGCCTTGTCTTCCCTGACTTCCTCCAACATTTTACACAGTAGACTAATCACCTTTAAGCTATCTGTTAAGGGAACAAGGGGCTCTTTGCCTAAGAAAAGTCCTTTGTCGACCCTATTTGACCTCCCGAGGTAAGTCTAGAACATTTATGTACATCTTTGACACCATCAAACATCTCCCTAAAGGTGATTAGTCTATTGTTTATGTAAAATGTAGGAGGAGTTCTAGGAACAAGGGACTTTTTACATAAAAACGTCATTTTCGACCCCCATTTTAACCACCCCCCGGCCAAAATGAAAATTCCGAAACATTACTGCACATCTTCATGACACCAACAACCATATCCCAAAAGATTATTAGTCCGCTGTGTAAAATGTAAGGAAAGACGCGACTCTTTCCATAAAAACGTCATTTTCGACCCCCATTTGACCCTTTGGGGCAAAATCAAATTCCGAACTCTAACTGCACATATACAATACAATACAAATACAAATACTTTATTGGCACAAACACAATTACAATAATTGGCAAAGGCCCACTGAACATCATTAAATGTTTACATATTTTTCAAAAATTGTCAAGTAATTGACTTCTAAGTTCAAAACAGTCTCTGATAAATTTAACAGTAACTTTCAAGACTTTTTGTATATTACTGTTTACAGATAATTGTAACATATGTTTCTCATTGCTAAAATTATTATTTTTCTTTGTTATGTTATAAATATTACTAAAGAATGTGTTTCTTAGCTTAGAGTTAGAATTACATTAAAAAAGAAAATGTATTTCATCCTCAATCACACCAGTATTACATACATTACAATATCTTTCATTTCTTGATGTGGAAATATATCTACCACTTTCTATTGCAAGTTTATGTGCGCTTAGTCTAATTCTACTAAGAGAGGATCTCTCAGATCTTTTTTTGAGTAAATCAACATAAGGACTTCTTTTTCCTGAGTATACTTTCTTGAAGAAATCAAGTTTTTCTGAACCAAAGATTTTTGACGTTTGCTCCTGAGTGCACTGATCAATGATTCTTTGTTTAAAATTTGGTAAAAGGTGTTGGATGGAACCTGTATATTTTTTAATGTTTGAGAATCCAAGATTATCTAGAATAGAAAATAATTTCTTCGTCCAAGAATTACAGTTACCTGTTGATTGGTAAAGTTTAAAGGCCAAAGAATCAGACGTTTTAAGGTGATTCCAATATTTGATACTAGAGAGGGACATTTTGGACCAAAGTGGCAGTCTTTTAAGTTCTGCTAAACAACCAGCATTGGATGTTTTGCAGTGCACTCCAAGGATGTCTTTAATAATAAATTTTAAGTGAAAATTTTCAATATTTGAAATATCTTTGGATGAGAGATCCAGTCCCCATATTTCACTACAATAGAGAAGAACTGGAAGTACAATAGCATCAAAGAGTTTTTCTAAAAGTTTACATGGGTTATCAAATCCAATAATTCTTTTCATTTTAAAACATGCTTTTCTAGCCTTTTCAATAAGCACAGCTGTTGCTAAATTAAACTTCCTATTACATTTCATCATAATACCTAAATAACAGTATCTTGGTACAATTTGTATCGCATTACCATTAAAACTAAATTCATTTCCTTTAGGCTTGCCATTTGAGTTAAATATCATAACTTTAGATTTATCTACATTAAGGAGGCTGGGGGGTCAACAAATTAATCACAAATTAACCACCAGATTTAACTTATATTTCAAGATATGGTATCTTAAACCGTCAACTATCATTTGGCAGAGAAAAAATTCTTAGATTTTAGTTTTAAAATTTGATCATTTTGTATATCTTTATATGGAGCTCTTCCTTTAAAGGAGATAGAAATAGTCTGAAAATGGCTGCCACCCCCCAGCCTCGTTAACTTGAAGTTTCCAATTTGAGCAATAGTTACTGAGAATATCAAGACTGGTTTGTAAACCGCTTTTGCTTTCTGAGATATTACAATATCATCAGCATATAACAGGCAATTTACTTGAATATTGTTTACTTGCAAGGGATAACATTTTCCATTTTTTAAGTCATGGACAATACCATCAATAAAAACATTAAAAAGTGTAGGGCTTAAGACATCCCCTTGTTTGACACCACATTCAGAATTGAATACGTCACTTAATCCATCAGAAAATTTGATTCTACTCATTGTATTACTATACATGGAAAATAAAATATTGAACATTTTTTGGGAAATATTACATTCAAGAAGTTTATAGAATAAACCTAATCTCCATACAGTGTCAAATGCCTTTCTAAGATCAATAAAAGCAGCATAAACCTTTTTGTTTTTGTAGTGATCAATTATTGTTTTTATTTAGAACAAATGATCTGATGTTCTACAGTTTTCATTGAAACCAATTTGATTTTCACTTATCAGTGATGTAGAGTTCACAAATTCAAGTAGCCTAGTATGTATTATTCTGTTGAAAAGTTTTCCTAGATTTGAAGTAATTGATATACCTCGGTAGTTGTTAGGATCAAGCCTATTACCCGACTTATACAGTAATACTAAATAGCTCTCATTCCAACTTTTTGGGAATACACCAGAATTAAGTATAAAGTTAAATAATTTTTCAAGAGGTTCCAGCATTACAGATCCCCCACTTTTTAACATTTCATTTGATATCATATCCATGGAAGAACTCTTTCCATTTTTCAGGGATTTAAGGGCACTTCTTATTTCAGTGATAGTAATATCTGGTTCAAGGAAATGGTTATGATGTAGTTTTTCTTTCAAGACATGAAATTTATCTATTATACTTTTATGAAAATTATTGTTATTGTTGTCAGCTTTGTTGAGATTTTTAAAAAACTGATAAAATTCCTCAGGGTGAACATCATGAGATGAAATTTGTCCAGTATTGATTTTATCTAATTTATTGAGTAATTTCCAGAATGACTTTGGATTTTTATTAATATTGTTGTTAATATCATTACATATTGTGTTTCTGTAATTTTGCTCTTCAAATTTACATAATCTTCTGTATTTTGCCTTGTATGTATAGAACATTTTCCTATATTCTCCATTAAAAGGGTTCTTGTTTACAAGTTTTTCATAATTTTTTACTGTAATTCGCAGATCAGAACATGACTGTGAGAACCACGGTTTTTTCTTATTTTTACGAGTTTTATGCCTAGGTCCTCTCTTAATAAGTTTAGTCGATATTTTTGCACATTCAACAAGTATTGAGCTGAAGGCTTTTGAAATGGAATCACTATCAGAAAATTCATCCCTCAAAAATTCTGAAAATTTAATTTGGAATAGATTGCTGTGAATATTTTTAGTGTAGGATTCTATTGCATCATTATTCCACAAAAACTTTCCAGGAACTGGTTTTAAATTATTTGAGTTATTTGAGTTTGGTTCTGAACAGAAGCTGTCGAATATTGCACAACTAATTGGACAATGGTTTGATAGGGAAGTAAAATCTAGTACTTCAAAATAACCAATTGAATTTAGAAAGTCTTTTGATACAAGACAATAATCAACTAGACTGCAACCATTATAGGTTATACAGGTGGGTCGACCTGTTAGATCACCTGTTGTTCTACCGTTTAAGATTCGTAAACCCGATTCTTTACAAAGGTTCAGAAGATTTTTGCCACTATTGTTAATGTGCTTGTGGTCAAGATTATTTCTTGACAAAAGTTTATCTGGTTGGTAAAGAACATCATCTGAATTAATACGTTCAGAATCAAATATAACAAAATCAGGTTGGGTATTGGTGTAGGCATTGAAGTCACCTTGAACTATTACGTCACCGTTTCTACTATATTTTACTATGTCACTTAGTAAAACTGAATATATTTGTTCAATGTCGTTCACATTGCCATTGGAATATTCAGGAGATATATAAACTACTGCAAGATAAATATCTCTTTGTAATCTAAAGAAACTTTGATCAAGTTTGATCCATAAAATATCTGGATGACTATTGTTAATTGGTATAATACCACTGATAATTGTAGGTTTTGCATAAATATGTATTCCACCGGAATATTGTCTTGCCTTTTTATGTTTTTTTCTAGAGCTTGAGTGAATTAAAATGTGATTGGGAAATGCACTGCCTTGATTTGTTTCACCTAACCAGGTTTCCACTAGGCTAGCTATGTGAAATTGTGACAACTGCTCTTGAAATAGGGGGTCTTGGATTTTTTCATTTGAAAGGCCCTCTATGTTCCACCTACCCAACTTCAAAAAATTTGACTTATATGCAACATGTTTGGAATATTTTTTCATGATGAAATAATAGAGATAAAGGATACTGGATTACACATTTTGAAATTATAGTACAAGAGCTATATATATATATATATATATATATATATATATATATAAATGATTTTATCAATGACATAGAAGCATGTCTTCTGATATTAAGAGTTTTAAAAACTATTCTTATAGTAACCACATTATGCTTATTAAGTAATACATCAGTAAAGTATACAATTATGTGGTCTAAGAATTACACTAAACACAAAATTGGAAAAATGGTACATATTAACTACATTTATAACTGTAGATTGAAGCAAATTCTCGTGCACATAGATCAGTTTGATGTCAAAATTGAATACCATACATAAAAGCATACTAAAAATACAAATATAAAAATATTAAATGAACCATGATTTCTGAAGCTGGATGGTATTTTAGACAATATGATCAATGAAGGTTAGTAATTTAACAGTATTCTGATACAATATAAACAATTACCGCAATAACGTAAGTATTAACGATAAGTTTATACATGACACTACCTACCATCTCCCAAAAGATGTTTGGTCCACTGGGTGAAATGTAGGAGTTCAGGGGGGAAAAATGGCCGCTTCCGGTCAAGGTGGTATTTTGTGCCAAGAAAAAAATTTAGACAACTCGACGAATTTGCAGCACTCCAGTGCTCCACATTTGAGCCAACAGCCATTCGAAGCCAGTGACTTGCTAGTTGATTCACTAGGTTACAATTTTCTTGAAGAAAATGATGAGTTTGCACGCATTTTCACATCGCAAACTGTGAGTGGTGATTACAATGAACACACGAATGATCACTGTGTTATGCAAAACAACACCTTTGGTAGTTTTGGTAATTCTGAAGTATCCTCTTGCCATGACGTAGTATTAAATCAATCAGATATTGAAGAACTAGATGTCCAACTTCAGAACTTGCCAAAAGATGTATACGTGGGCAAATTATTAGAAATGTGTTCAAACAATGAAAACATATGTTGGTATCGAAATGTTCTTTGTGCACGCGCAAAAACTCAAAACGACTGTCCTAAAGGAAATCTCATCAATAGAAAATCAACAAAAGCTAGTTCAAGTGCACAGAAATACGCAAAAGACTGCTTTACTCTGTTTATGTTTATGCAAGGTGATAAGGCCGGTATTGACCTTATTTTTGATAAACAAAAGGGTAATTGCACTGATGTCTCTAAAATCAACATAGTTAAGCTTAGGGTTGTAGTTCAATCTCTGCTAGAACGTGTGTCTGAATTAGAGAGTTCTGTAAGCAGTAAAACTAAAGGCCGGTATACACGATAAGATTTGTAGTATAATACAAGTATTTTAATACTTTTGTATTATAATACTTTCTTGTACACACGCTAATAGATATCTTATATCGGTCAAAAGTTCTACAGAGCTTATGTTTTCTGTTGTAAAAATCCGACTTAAAATAAAATTTTCTGATTCTGATTCTGATTGTGATATAAGATTGTAAATAAACCATTATTTCCACGTGTTTTCTCCTGCCATATTTCTCTCTGTCAAAATAATAAAAACGATAATAATAAGCTCTGCTTCTAAAATCTTTTTGTGGTAGCTACAGCTTGATATATTCCACAAGTCCTCTTCCCCTTCCAATAAACCCACGAATTTTTCTATATCTTAACTCGAAAAGTCGGCTTTTATTATTTACCATGTGTTTTATTTAGTAATGATATAAATAGGATGACCCCCAATGTTAGTACATATGATTGGTTGAAAGTGAAAGGTGAGTTAAGACTTGTATTAGGAAATAGAGCATTGCTCTATTCTTAATACAGTCTTATAAGATTCGAAAAATCTTATGATACATTGTATTAAGAGTGTATGCACAGTAAGATTTTGTATTATAATACAAATCTTATAATACAAATCTTACCGTGTATACTGGGCTTAAGATCATTGAATCGTTGAATTCCACAATTCAATCTCTTCAATCAAAATACGACCAACTTCAGTTCGATTATGACAATCTAAGAGCAGAGGCCTCATCAAGGTTTACCAAGTATGATTCCTCACAGAAATTCACAGCAGAAAGGTTCAAGCGCACAGAATCAGACATTCAAAACATCAATTCATTGCAAGATAAAACCGAATCTGAGATCAAAAGACTTTTAAAAATTTGTGCTAATACGAGTAATAAGAAAAATAGCCCAGCTAAATCTTACGCTAATGCAGTCACGTTGTACTGTTGGATCAACAGTATAGCTAACCAATGTACACCAAAGTATTAATTTCTGATCATTTATTGAAGATGAAATAGATGTGGATGACATATGATGCGATGATTTGATGATTTGGTGATTTGTAAAGACGATGTGGTAAAAAGCTACAAAATATAAGAAAGATTGATGTACACACAATGACTGAATGCATGTAAACATAGCACATATGAACTGCTCTCAAATTGTATGAAGATATACAAAGGGAAACCATTTCAACATATTTCTGTTGTACAATAAAGTTTTAAGAATTTAGACTAGGTTTAAATAATTACAATTACCGATTTATCAATATACACACATCAATCAAAATTAGGTTCAAAAATGGCCGACATAGATCGAGTCACATGTATAGAAAACTGTGTACAATTAAACTCATATTTCTCGAATAAAACATATCTTGCAAATAACATCTTTGTTAGATAAACAATTTACATCAATAAACTTACATTTTAAGCTGACCAGGATCAATGAAAATAATGAAAATATGGCAAAACAGGTGGACAGGAACAGGTTGAAAACCCGCGAAATACAGGAAAACAATAACACAAAAGAGTTCCACAAAATAAGATAGGTCGTACATAAAATAATTCTTATAACAGCACACTCCCCGTCTGGTATAGTATACCACTATTAATATACATGAAAAAATAAACTAAACATCATGAACAAATACAGTATAACAATTCAATCTAACAGCACGACTAATTCATGTACAGGTCTCATAAAAAATGCAGGTTTGCCATCACGAATCACTCGGATCTGAACTTTTCGTACTAAACCGTCATCGCTTGCGGATGTTTTTTCAACGATACCCATCGGCCAGTAATTTCGGTGCACTGCAGAGTCTTTAACTATCACAACATCACCTGGTTTCACATTTGGCTGTCTGTCCTTCCATATACGTCGCGATTGCAGTGTCTTTAAGTACTCTCTTTTCCAATATTGCCAAAATATGTCAGCTAACACTTGGGCATGCTTCCACTGTGCACGATGAACATCTTTGATATCCAAGGAGTGGGATATTACAGGTAAGAAATCGACCTTTCCTGTAAGGATCATAGATGGGTTGATAACAAGAGGTTCCTCCGGATCTGTGGATATTGGCGTGATGGGACGCGAGTTAATTATAGCACAGACTTCACACATAAAGGTCACCAGTACTTCATGTGTTAGAGGTTTGAAACGTGATTCCAGTAGCATAGAATCCAGAATTCTTCTTGTGATCCCGATGATTCTCTCCCATATACCCCCATGTGGGATGCATGTGGTACGTTGAATTTCCAAGTAATTCCTGATGTCTCTAAGAACTCCTGAACTGGTCCTTTTTCTACTCTTATTGTGTTGACTTTCATTTCTTCGGCAGCTCCAATGAAATTCGTGCCTCGATCAGAACGTATCAATTTCACTGGGCCTCGTACGAGGGGCGTTCAATAAATAATGTCATTAGCTCGATTACATACAACATAGTAGTCATATGACATAAAGCTTGATTTTCTCTCATTATTGAATCTTTGATAAATTTATAACAGTTTGTGTGACACTTTTCATCACAAAGTTTAATCGTGAGAAGTTGGGAAACAAGGGCTACTCGCGACACTGCATTATAAATGAATGGTAAAGAATCAGTAAACTAGAGTGAAAAAAAGCAACATTAAAGCTGCTGTTAAACTTGTTAAAAATCCCAAAGAAAAATTCACTGAAATATGTGACATTTACAGCAACCGATGCCTGTTTTATTGACAAATTAGCAGGTGGATTTCAAAGATAAAAATTTATGTAATGGGCATAAAAAATGGGTACCCTCCTTGCCAACAAAAATTATAACAACTTATGTAATGTTTGCCAAATTTCAACAAAAAATGTTTGATGTTGTATGATTGACTTTATGACACATAGCAAATTTGATAGACATCATATCGGGAGTAGATTACTCTGTTTTTAAAAAAACGTTTGACAGTAATTAAGCTTGGTACTCTAAGGTCACCCTGTATTTTGAAAAATTAGTGAAAACTACAGCGTATACAAAAGTCTTAACAATTATTTTGAAATATCAGTAATTGTAATAATCCACGTTTGTTTTACATTCAAACAGATATTGAAACATGAATCTACTGCTTAAAACCATTAAAACAAAATTTACCATAAGATGTACTTGATAAAAACGGCGAAGGTCTGTCAAGAGCAAAGGTATGCAAGAGCACAAAAACAGATTTATGTGCAATTTTCTTAAATTTTTGTGGTATTATTGTTCAAATTCGTATTCGGGGAGACAGTTTAATATCTGGAGGTGTCTAGAAAGCAGTTTATTTGTAAAGAAATCGAAAGGTTTATCAGAGAAAGGACCCAGAATCAGGAATCCACTACATTGAATTTCTTCACGACAGCGTTTAAATCCACATGCCCTAAATAGTAAAGGGGTTTACGGGATAAACAGAAAGTTAATATTTTTCAAATTAACAATATTTGCCAGATCTTTGACCTTTTGACTTGTTTCTATTTCCAAACGTGAATAAAACACCTTTCAGAAGGAAAAAACAAGTCCGGGAAATCATTGGATCTGCCATTTTCCAGTATACTAAGGGTCATACCCAAAAATGAGTTCTAAAAACAATCAGAAAATGGATAAAAAATGTTACGGACGTGTGTTTGAATTAAAATAGATTAATAATAATAAGTAAATTCATGAAGACTAAATCATTGAAAAGCGTCGTTTGCTTCTTTCTGAGCCCCAATGACATTATTTATTGAACACCCCTCGTATTGCTAAGAATCGTCGTAAGGCATTGATGAAGGAGGAACTCGACATCTCCTCAATGACCTCGATATGCACGGCTCTGGATACTAAACATGTAAATAGGATTGCCCAACGTTTACTGTTGGCAGCGCCTCCTCGAGTTTTACGAGTTACAATTTCCCAGGGTCCAAAACCGTCGATACCAATAGAAGTGAAAGGTGGACCTGGAATCAATCTCTCTGCTGGCACATCAGCCATTTTCTGAGTTTCTCTGTAGCGTCTCAACTTACAGCAGGTTACGCACTTGTGTATGAGGGATGATATCACTCGTTTAGCTCCAATGGCCCAATAACCTCCTGTGCGAACTGCTCCCTCAGTGAAAAGCCTTCCTTGATGTTTGGTTTTCTCATGGAAATCCCGTATAATCAAACAAGTAATATGACTTCCTTTCGGTAATATGATGGGATTTACTTCCTTAGCAGGTACTTGATTGGCTGCTGCATTGATCCTACCGCCAACACGAAGGAGTCCACTTTTATCAAGGAAGGGTGACAACTGTGCAATCTTGCTATCTCTGGGTAATGGCTTCTCATCCATAATGAATTCAATGTCTCTTTGAAAATGTTCTTTTTGAAGTTCTCTGAGAACTAAACACTCTGCTTTCTGTACATCATCAATGTGAGATGTAGATTCCGTGTCTTGCTGAGAATTCTGTGAAGTCTGTAGCTTCCTGGCAAGTTTCTGAAGAGTCATAACTGCACGAATCAAAGATTTCCAGCTGGAAAATCGCTCAAATCGCTCTGTTCCTAGTTGACTGGGTAAGTAAGGTCCAGTGCTGATTTTTGTCATCAGTGGTCTCACCTCAGCATCATTGTCAGGTTCTATGAGTGAAAAACTTTCACTATCATCATCTATCCTCTTTGCTTCACAGAGCCACTGCGGTCCAACGATCCATGGAAGTTGCATAATATCCGTATTGTAAGAGATGCTCCTGGTGCAAGAGTCAGCAGGATTTCTATCTGTTGAAATGTAATTCCATTGGTCGGCACTTGAGATTTTCAGGATGCGGTCAACACGATTACTCACATAGGAATAGAAGCGGCGAGTACGATTGCTGACATATCCAAGGACCACTCTACTGTCACTGTAGTAACACATACACTCCAATGGAATATCCAGTTGTATCGATATTATCTGTGCTATTTCTGTCGCTAAAACCGCAGCACAGAGTTCTAGACGAGGGATGGTATGTCCCCTAGATGGCGCTAACTTTCCCTTTCCCATCAAGAATCTCACTCTTGAATGTCCATCATTGTCTGTCACTTTCAGGTATGCCGATGCGGCTATCGCCTTTTCTGAGGCGTCACAAAATATGTGTACTTCTACAGTCTTGGCTATGCTAATGGATACATGTGATAACATCCGTGGAATGGTGACATCTTTCAGGATCTGAAGAGATGATATCCACTCTGTCCATTTTTGAAGATGTTCCGATTGTAAAGGTTTGTCCCAGTCAGCTCCTGTAGAGGTCACTTCTCTCAGGAGGATCTTTCCACTTAAGGTTATCGGAGCGATAAATCCTAAGGGGTCAAATAAACTGTTTACATGTGAAAGGAGGCCACGACGTGTGAATGGCTTCTCTTCCGCAGGGATAGTGAATCGGAACGTGTCGTCATTCAGACTCCAGCACAATCCAAGACTTCTGTGTACTGTGTCATCACTGTCTATTTCTTTCAGTTTTTCACCATGGTCACTTGGATCAAATGCATCCATGACAGTTCTTTTATTTGAGGTGATCTTGTGAATTCTCAACTTGCCTTCGCTCTGCATTGTAGACTGTGTGCGTTTCATAAGACTGATGGCATCAGTTTCGGAAGGTAAAGAAATTAGCCCGTCGTCTACATAAAAATCGCGATTGACAAAGTCCTTCACGTCTAAGTCAGCATTCTCCACAGTTTTACGAAGACCATAGGTAGCTATGGCTGGAGATGGGCTGTTCCCGAATACATGGGCCGTCATCCTGTATTCTATGAGAATGTCATCTGGGTTGTTGTTCCTGTACCAATAAAATCGGAGGAAGTCACGATGTTTCTCATTAACTCTGAATCGATAAAACATCTGCTCAATATCAGCGGTCATTGTGACTTCATCCTTCCTGAACCGTAGAAGAATCCCCAATAAGCTGTTCACCATATCTGGACCAGACATGAGCATACCATTTAAGGACGTCCCTTCAAAGACCGCCGACGAATCAAACACTCCTCTGACTTGTCCTGGTTTTTTCGGATTTTGTACGCCAAACAATGGTAGATACCAGCAAGGGCCATCTGATTCCAAGGAAGAAGGTGCTTCTTCTGCAGCTCCACTGTCTAGTACTTTACGCATAAATGTTAAAAATTGTTCTTTTTTCACAGGATCCTTCTGCAAACTACAGTGAAGTATTTGAGCACGACGGTAAGCTTGGGGTTTGTTGTTTGGTAAGTAATCAGGAAGTTGTCTAAAAGGTAAAGGTGCCGTCCAAAACCCTTCCTCATCCTTCCTAAATGATGTGTCCATTAGCTGTAAGAAGACACGATCTTCAACTGACAGGCCAACTTCGTCATCTCGTAAAGTCTTTGTGAATACATTGTCACCACGAAAATCACGATAACTCCGTGCACTTGTAGAGGTCGATATATGATCCTTGATATGCAGGTAGTTTTGACATGGTTCATTGCAGGTCGCACTTCCGTTACCAAGAATTGACACTTTATTCACACATACAGAGTCACGAGGATGGATCTTTCCTAAACAGACCTCACCGATAATTACCCATCCAAGCCCTAGTTCCAAGGCATATGGCGTGCCTTTCGGACCCACAATCTGTTGTTTAATATGATGAGCTTCAGGTAGGTCTCTTCCAATAAGTAACCGAATCTTGGAGTTTGGATCAAACTCGGGGATGAGAGATGAAATATCTCTTAGATGGTCAAAGGACTTAGCCACATCTGGTGTGGGTACTTCCGACAGTTCATTGGGTAAGTCATCACACTCAATAAGGGAAGGCAGCTCGTAAATAACTGAGCCATCAACGGAGCGAACCATAAGGCCATGAGCTCTCCTACCATATCTCACTGTGTTTCCAGAACATGAGGTGAGTGTGTATTTGGTGGGTTCACTTGTAATGTTCATGACATCAAGTAAGTCAGGTGATGCGAGAGATCGATTACTTTGGTCATCAAGTATTGCGTACAAACGTACTGTAGAGTTTGGAAAGTCTGAGTGAAACACATCCACAAGTAAGGTTTTGCTGCAGGAACGGCCCTTATACCCTTCGCCGCAGAACTGTGTACATGAAGTTGACACTCTGTCAGTTGTTAAGGATGTAGTAGGTGTACTATCAGTTGTTGCTGCCACCGGTCCAGCAGATTGCGTAGATTGTGAAGATGTCTCTTGTTGCTGACGGTTAGCCTCCCCGCCGTGAACACTTCCTCTTTGTACATAGGATCTTTCTGGGTGTAAGGCTGTAGCATGAGAATGACTACCACACGTTCTACACTGAATGTTCACGGTGCAGTCTTTAGGTAAGTGTTTAAAGGTACAACATCTGGTACAAATGCGTCTACTCTGTAGAAAGTTCTTGCGCTCTGTAAGTGGCTTAGCACGAAATCCATTACATTCGTGTATGCTATGGTCCGCCTTATGATATGGACAGCGATTGTAGTTTGATCTTGCATTTTCGTTCACGTCCGTTCTACGAGCATGTACACCAGGAGTCCGTGATGCTGGCATCTTGATAACATTTCTATCACTTAGAGTCACTGATCTGTTGAACATAAATGCAGGATCATTTCTTATAGCACACATTTCCTTTATGAACTGTACAAAAAAGGAAAATGGTGGAAAATGTACACTATTGTCTCTTTTGTAAATGGACGCTCTTGAGATCCACTTTTCCTGCAGATGGTATGGTAACTTCAGCAATATGGGGTTGACACCTGCTGACGAGTCGAAATAAGCTAAGCTGGTTGAAAACTGTGGATTAGCCTTCAGTGATTCTACTTTTATCAAAATGTTCAATAAGTCATAGAGTCTACTGTTTTCACTAGGAGCAATCTGACGAAAGTTTTCCAGCTGTAATCGAAGAGATGACTCAATCATTTCTGGTCTCCCGAACATTTCATCTAGTCGTTCCCATATCAATTTCACTGCACGGTTCACTTCTCCAGGATTTGCATTCCTAATGCTGCTTGCCACTTCTTTAGATTTTCCAGACATTCTGTTGATAAGAAGATCAAGTTCTTCATGCTTTGAAACCTTGATTTCACTAATAATGTTTAGAAATGAACACTTCCACGAATTATACGATTCTGCCTTGTCATCGAATGTTGATAGTCTCTCAGGTACAAGCTGTTTTCGCATCATAAACAATGTCAGATCTGAAAGTGCGTTTTCGGACGCAGGGTTGTTAGGAAACTGTTGAGCTATGGGAACAGAATCAAACTGAGTAGGAGGAATGGCGGATGTTGGTTCTGCAGGATGGAAAACTGGTGCGCTAGCTGAAGGTAGAATGTGGTTCGTATAACTCTGTATTGGTCTGTAAGGTGTCGCAATGGGTATAATTCTGTCCGGAACAGGAGTATCTAAGTTTGAACTCGCAACGCCATTTTCATGGAAATTCAGACTTTCGACATATCTTCGTATCTGTTCATCTTTGCTCTTAGACTCTATATCCAATGAAAAAGAACCTTCAGACTCCTCCTCCATGACAACATTTTCCTCTTTCAAAAGTTTCAGATTAATGTCTAATTCCTGTTTCTTCCTATGCACTTCAGCTTTCCGAGTGATTTCTTCTTCTTCTAATTTCAACCTTTCCTTCTGAAGTTCTGCTTCTTTCTTTAAGAATTCTAATTTCTGTTTTCTCTTTCCTGAACTTGCACCAGATATATGGGAAGCAGTTTCCATCAAGTCTAGACGCAAAGTCTTTATTTGCTTCAATGAATTTTCAACAATCTGTTTCGCTTTCACAAAAGTTCCCGAAAACCTTTTATCTTCATTTTTGGAGGCCTCATTGTTTGTTCGTATGAGGAAATCTCTGTACTCATCAGCGTAACTGAGATATGGTTCAAAGGCTGCACGAATATCAGCATCGAATCTGCGTAATGTTTTTATGGTTTTATCACTGTCTTGTATACTTAGAATTATGTCTTCAACTGTGCTCCATAACTTGTCAATACGTTTCTTATAATCAACACACTTAGCTTCGAATACCGCTAAACCCTTCTCCGTTGGAACATGTAAACGCTTCTCTGATTCTTCCTAAAATATTGACAGTAGTGAAGGAAAAACTTCAAGAGTACTGTACAACTATATATTCAAGAAGTGGTGTCAATCTGATGTGGATACTTAAAAAAAAAGAACTTTTGGACAATTTGAAATCACAAGACTTTACAAAAATCAACAGCATAAAAACTTACGACTTTTCAACTTTATACACAACAATTCCGCACGACAAATTAAAATCCAGGCTTTTTGATATCATTGACAGCTGCTTCTTCAACAAAAATGGAACTCGTAAGTTTACTTACCTCGTCATTGGTCATTTGAAAAATTATTTTGTTAAAACAGATTCTGATTGCACACATAAGTACTCTGAAGTTGACATCAAGAAGATGCTTGAGTTTCTGATTGACAATATCTATGTGGTTTTTGGAGACCAGGTATTCCAACAATCTATTGGAATTCCCATGGGTACAAATTGCGCTCCGTTATTAGCAGACTTATTTTTATATTCATATGAAGCAGAATTTATGCAAAATCTTTTACGTGAAAAGAAAAAAACACTTGCTGTGGCCTTCAACTCGACATTTAGATATATCGACGACGTATTGTCAATTAATAATGATAATTTCCATTCCTACGTCGACACGATATATCCTGGTGAGCTTGAGATAAAAGATACCACAGAGTCCGACACTTCTGCTTCATACTTGGATATTTTACTTGAAAAAGACACTAATGGTAATCTAACAACCAAGCTATATGATAAACGTGATGACTTTAACTTTTCTATCGTCAACTTCCCTTACTTATGCAGCAATATACCTTCATCACCTGCATACGGAGTATTTATATCTCAGTTGATTCGATACGCAAGAGCATGCTCTACGTATGAACAATTTCTTAAACGAGGTAAATTATTGACAAGCAAGTTGATGAAACAAGAATATCAACAGTCTCGTTTAAAGTCATCATTTCGTAAATTCTATGGTCGATACAATGACCTTGTCAGCAAATACAATTTATCATTGAATGAAATGCTGACTGACGTTTTTCATACCAATTGTTAGTCCATTATTTATACACTGAATTGACCACGGATTTTTTCCGTTATTTCCTGATTATGACAACGAGCACACGGCGGGTGTGACCGGTCGGCAGGGGATGCTCACTCCTCCATGGCACCTGATCCCACCTCTGATGTTTCGGAGGTCCGTGTTTGCTCTGCTCTTATTTTGTATATTTGTTTAATGGACGTTGAGAGTGAATACTGTTCGTTATTTCCATATCCTTCTGTTTATCTGCCATGATGACTGTGTTGTGATGATCCGTGGGTCATGTAAATCTTTTTACTGTACTGTTGGATCAACAATATAGCTAACCAATGTACACCAAAGTATTAATATCTGATCATTTATTGAAGATGAAATAGATGTGGATGACATATGATGCGATGATTTGATGATTTGGTGATTTGTAAAGACGATGTGGTAAAAAGCTACAAAATATAAGAAAGATTGATGTACACACAATGACTGAATGCATGTAAACATAGCACATATGAACTGCTCTCAAATTGTATGAAGATATACAAAGGGAAACCATTTCAACATATTTCTGTTGTACAATAAAGTTTTAAGAATTTAGACTAGGTTTAAATAATTACAATTACCGATTTATCAATATACACACATCAATCAAAATTAGGTTCAAAAATGGCCGACATAGATCGAGTCACATGTATAGAAAACTGTGTACAATTAAACTCATATTTCTCGAATAAAACATATCTTGCAAATAACATCTTTGTTAGATAAACAATTTACATCAATAAACTTACATTTTAAGCTGACCAGGATCAATGAAAAATAATGAAAATATGGCAAAACAGGTGGACAGGAACAGGTTGAAAACCCGCGAAATACAGGAAAACAATAACACAAAAGAGTTCCACAAAATAAGATAGGTCGTACATAAAATAATTCTTATAACAGCACACACGTCTACTGACCAGACAAAACACCCCGGCACTATGTCACAGAAACCGCTTGTGGACCCAAAAAACGAAATTCCTACCACTTTGAAAGAGAATATAGCTTCAAAAATTAATGCAATCAGGAATGAAATACATGAAATACATGTAACATAATCTAATGTTGTGTCCGTGCCAATTAGTAGAAAATTATCTATTGACAACCCGCCGTGTGCCCCACCAGGTGAAACCCTAATCTCGTCACGGTCTAATAAGGAAGAAACGCGAATCGAATTGACAAGGAAATCCTCTGGAACTGGATCAAAGGGCATCACAAAAGAAGCGTGTCTATCAGTTGAGTACAATGGAGAGTCGTGTGTCGTAACGGTAGACGATACATTGGAAAATTCCAATCAGACCAAAGACAAAAAAGACATTTTTAAAGGGCTGACATATAAGAAAACAGCACGTTTTAACCTATCCGGAATTGATAAAACATCTACTAGTTCTGGTATACAAAATTACGTTCAACACAATGGTGTAAAAATCACCCATTTCATCCTCTTCAAACCAATACAGAGGGATGTTTCTTACCGCAAAACTCAACGTACCTTTGCAATACGGCCTGAGGGTATAAGGTGTAGGAGATGGATGAGTGAACGTGAATGGGAAGAAAAATGCGCGTCTGGGCCGGCACCAGAAGACTGGGAACAAGAGGTTAACAAAGAATACTGATTCTAACTATGTCCATTAATAAAAACGTTTTTATTTCACAGCCAATGTACGTAAAATCTGTCTTTGTATGTATATTCCTAGCAACCATGGTACGTGTTTTTGCATGGAATGTCAGAGGTGCAATGTCATCTACATTGTGTTTAGCATCTTTGTTAGATAATCCTAATTGTGATATAGCTGTTCATTCCGAACACAAGTTTAAGAGTCAGCATACAGGTTCTACTTATTTAGACTCTATTCATAAGAACTATTACAGCATTGTCAAAGTAGATGTCAACGAAGTGTATACGGACTCTCATGTATGTTTTATAGGTAAAGGTGGGATTGCGTTTTTGATTAACAAATCCCTAGAATACTCATGTAAAGAAATTCAAATTGACTCCAAGCGGATTATTGGAGTCGAACTAAATACAAGCACTGAGAGGTT
The DNA here is from genome assembly GCA_003671525.1 of Saccostrea glomerata. Lineage (NCBI taxonomy): Eukaryota > Metazoa > Mollusca > Bivalvia > Ostreida > Ostreidae > Saccostrea > Saccostrea glomerata. The sequence continues at coordinate 122,831 of PRKT01000711.1, forward strand.
GTACATATTTGGGGCTTATTTACCTGCAGATGGTAATATTAACTCTTATGTATATGAACTTAATATTTTAGAAAGTTTGTATAAATACTAAAGCGAATATGGTAATGTGTTAATAGCAGGTGATCTTAACGAGGCTAGGGGATGGCAGCCATTTTTAGCCTATTTCAATCTCCTTTAAAAGGAGAGCTCCATATAAAGATATACAAAATGGTAAAATTTAAAAACTAAAATATATGAATCTTTTCTTTGCCAAATGATTAATTACAGCTAAATATACCGTATATAAAAAAAATAAGTTAAATCTGGTGGTTAATTTGGGACTGAATTGTTGACCCACCAGCCTCCTTAACAGCAGTTGTATTATTTCACTCCATACGAATGTTGCAAAATACAATCTTTTCAGGGGGTTTATTAAACGGAATGATATTGGTATACAGTTTTCTTTTATGCCAAAATGTACTTTGTTAGATTATGTCTTATTTAGCAAACGCTTTATCGAAAAACTTTCAACGTACAAAATATATTACGAGGGTTCACTGTCAATAACTTCAGATCATCTCCCTGTATTAGCCAATTTTGATCTCCAATGCTCTCAACATTCCTTACTCTTGTCTAAAACAAGATTACCTGCATGGCATAAGGCAACCTCTGATGCTATTCTACAAATCTCACGTTAATGAAGCTATGGAAGGAAAAATGCAGTATGATCTGCAAAATGTGACCGAAACAGACATATTTATACATGATATATCCAACATTCTCCTGGACTGTGCAAAATGTACCATACCGCATTCAAGCTTCAATCCACATACACGGCCAGGTTGGACAAAAGAAGTTAAGGATCTACACACCAACGAACGAAGACTGCACTGTATTTAGATTGCAGAAGGAAGACCGAGGGGGATGGTCCACAATTCTTACAAGAATTATAAGCGTGCTAAGAGACAATTCCGTACTGCCCTGGACTTGGAGTACGAACGGCACATGAAAAACGTCTACCACGATCTTGACTCCGCAGCTGAGTGTGACATTCGTCTTTTTTGGAAGCTGGTGAAGAAGCAAAAAAGAGAACATCGCGGACTTACCCCGAAATACATGGAGAAGATGGAACTATTCATAATGACCCTGCAGGTGTAGCTGAAGCCTTTGCAAGTTACTACGAACAGATTTATACCCCGTCAGAAGACGATGCATTTGATGAAGAATTCCGATTGTATTTGACACCCCTACTAATGTTATTGTGATTTAAATTCAAGACACGTGGTTTAGGTTGACCTATTCAAAGGATTATAGGGTAGAACCGGTTTTATAAATAGAATTAGCAGTAAACAGGAAATTGCTGTAGTCTTTTTCTTTTGAAAACATGTCCTTTAAAATGTGATTCTAGACCTTTTTGAAAGACTTACATGATTTTCAAAAGAAATAGGGTGGCTAAAGGGGGGGGGGTTAAAATAAAAATGTATTATACATTATGGCGAAAATTAGAGCTCACTAGCGACCGATGCGCTGGTAAAACATATGTGTAATTTCATCCACAATGACAGACCTTTGTTTGCCTTATATGGCTATTGTTATAACGGTAAATGCACACAGAGGATCTTACCACGAGTAACTAGCAACGTTTACGCTAAATTTATTTTTACTTCGAACACGTGGTTCAGGCCAATCTATGATTGTGTCAATGGAGTGCAAAATAAAAAAAAATATTCTAATGAACAACATACTGTTGTGAGATGTGTTGTATTTGTATTATTTCATCATGTATATTATTAGTAACATTAAGTTTCTTGAACATTCCAGAGTGGTCCATATGTTAGGTAATTTTCTAGAACATTCTTGAACTTTGTGTATGTCCAGAACTTTCCAGTAATATCATGTACTTACAACTTCTAGAATATTCTAGATTTATGATACTGTATAAATATCCTGTCAATTCGATGCATAGATACGATTGTCTTACAAGCATCATTGAGGTACGTATTACTGGGATATAATTTCACTGGGACATTGTGTGCAGCAACGGACACTCTGATGTATGTATTTTTAGATTTTTGCTAAGTTTGTACTTAATGATTTGTATATTACTGTAAATAAATTATTGTTAAGTTTAAACTGTGTGATTGATCTTTGCTGGCATTTAGGGTTATTCTGACCCATAACAGAATTGGGGGCTCGTCCGGGATAAAGAAGTTTTGCACTTTTGCAGTTTATTGTCAAAATTTTGTTTATTGAACCGTTAAATTTGATTATAAGCCAGCAGAAATCAACATGGTGTTTTCGGTCACAGACTTTCTAAGTTCACCAAGTGTTCAGGTTTTTGATTCGTTAAAAAAGGATGACTTGATCGCATTAGGTATGCATTTTGGGTTAGAAGTTAAATCCTCACAGAGAAAGCAAGACATTAGAATTAAGGTTGCAAACAAACTTGTAGATGAAAACATCTTTGAAAAATACGAACTTCCAGAATATACAGTTAGATCAGAGTTAGGCTCTTATAAAATGGCAGACTATCAGTTTCAATTAGAGTTAGAGAAAATGCGATTAGAAAGAGAAAAATTAGAAAGAGAAGATCGAGAAAGAGAAAGGGAAGAACGAGAAAGAGAAAGAGAAGAACGAGAGCGTGAACGGAAATTTGAATTAGACAAATTAGAAAGACAAGAGCACTTTGAGTTAGAGAAATTAAGATTACAGCAGAAACCAGAACCCTCATTTGTCAAGAATGAATTTGATGCAGCAAAAAATATTAGGTTAGTTCCGAAATTTCAAGAAAAATCTGTAGACAAGTATTTTCCCCAATTCGAGAAAGTCGCAGAAAATCTTAAATGGCCACAACACGTTTGGTCAACAATGTTACAAAGTGTACTGGTTGGCAAAGCAGCTGAGGTATACTCTGCACTAGGGGTAGCTGAAAGTTCAGACTATGAGAAGGTCAAAGCAGCAATATTAAAAGCATATGAATTAGTACCTGAAGCATATAGACAAAAGTTCAGAAAGTATAGAAAGTTTGATAATCAAACATTTGTTGAATTTTCACGAGAGAAAGAAGATTTATTCGATCACTGGTTTAGATCTAAGAAACTTGATAAAACTTTTGCTAATTTGCGCCAAGTCATCCTGGTAGAAGAGTTTAAGGAATGTGTTACTCAAGATTTGAAAACACATCTAGAAGATAAGAATGTGAAAACTCTTGAAGAGGCAGCAGTCATATCTGATACTTATGCTTTGTCTCATAAAAAGAATTTTGTATCAAGATCTCAGACTAGCAGTAATTCTACAAATTCAGACACATATAAAAAGAGTGGTTCAGGGTCTCAGTCTTTCACAAGTTCCCAGTCTCCATCCCAAGGTGGTTCTAAGTCCGGTCCAGGACGTTTTGAAGGATCATCTGGAATAGGGTCGCTTCCTACTTGTAGTTATTGTAAGAAAAAGGGTCATCTGATCAGTGAATGCTTTAAACTTAAGAGAAAAAATGATTTTGATAAAACTCAACCACATGCTTGTGCGGCAGTTAGAGGTGATAGAGAAGCCTTAGTTTCGATTTGTTCTGACACTCCTGATGTCCAGGGTTCACAGTCCAGTTCTATTGATTCTATGGAGGATTATAAGCCCTTTATGTCTCAGGGATTTGTTTCACTCGGTGACTCTAGCGAAATAAAACCTGTCCAGATTTTGAGAGATACTGGTGCTGCACAGACGTTATTGTTAGAGGGCGTGCTTCCTTTGTCTGAGCAGACTTCTACTGGTGGGTCAGTTTTATTACAGGGTGTGGAGCTAGGCGTCATTGATGTTCCCTTGCATAGAATTAGTTTGAAGTCAGATTTAGTTACTGGACCTGTTATCGTAGGTGTTCGACCTACTCTTCCCGTTCCAGGCATTTCTTTGTTGCTAGGCAACGATTTAGCTGGTGGAAAAGTTGTACCAGATCCTATAGTTTGTGAGAAAATCACTCCAGATGTCATGTGCGATGATGAAGATGATGACATTTATCCAGCCTGTGCTGTTACTAGAGCGATGGCCAGAAGACGAGAAATGGAGGCAGACCATACTCAAGCCTTTGACGAGACGAATTCCTCTGTTGATATTGATTTGAATGACACTTTCTTATCTGACCTTGATGGCACTCAAACAAGCATGGAACCACACAATATCAAGAAGCAAGAGAAGAAAGAACTGTTACCAAAATTTGGTGGTGAGGATGATGAGTTGCATCCACTAGTTAGCCAAGGCAAGGACATCCTCAGCCGAGAACGTTTACTCTCTGAACAACATAAAGACCCAGATATCATTCAACTTAGTAAGAGGGCACTTCCACCAGAAGAGGCTACTAAAGTTGGAGAATGCTTCTATATGAAAGATGGCATCCTTATGCGAAAATGGCGACCACCTGACGCTTCCCCAGATGAAGTGTGGCGTGTTGTTCACCAGATAGTGGTCCCAGCTGCTTATCGTCGAGATGTCATGAGTTTAGCTCACGATACACCTATGGCTGGTCATTTAGGTATCAATAAGACTTATAATAGGATTTTGAGTCATTTTTATTGGCCTAAGCTAAGGAAGGATGTTTCTGAGTTTTGTAAGTCGTGTCATGTCTGTCAGATGGTAGGTAAACCGAACCAGAAGATACCATCCGCCCCTCTCCAACCAATTCCAGCTTTTGAAGAACCGTTTAGTCGAGTGTTGGTGGATTGTGTAGGACCTTTGCCTAGGACCAGATCTGGGAACCAGTATTTACTTACCATTATGTGTACATCCACTCGATTCCCTGAAGCCATACCTCTTAGGAATATAAAGGCAAAGAGCATAGTTAAGGCCCTAACCAAGTTTTTCAGTTTTGTAGGAGCACCCAAGGCAATTCAGTCGGATCAAGGCTCAAATTTTATGTCGGGGTTGTTCCAGCAAGTCATGCATGAGTTGGGTATAAGGCAATATAGATCAACTGCTTATCATCCTGAGTCCCAGGGAGCGCTAGAACGTTTTCATCAAACCCTAAAAACAATGCTGAAGACCTATTGTTACCAGTATGAAAAAGACTGGGATGAAGGGGTTCATCTTGTACTATTTGCTGCACGAGAAGCAGTCCAGGAGTCTCTTGGGTTCAGTCCTTTTGAATTGGTGTTCGGTCATACAGTTAGAGGTCCTTTGAAATTGTTGAAGGAAAAGTGGCTGACTGAGACTAGTGATCTTAATCTTTTAGATTATGTGTCTGATTTCAAAGAAAAACTTTACAATGCTTGTAAATTAGCACAAGACAATTTGAAGAATTCTCAGATGAAAATGAAAATGTGGTATGACAAAGATGCCAGAAATAGGGTGTTTAAGCCAGGTGATAAGGTTCTTGTATTTTTACCTATTCCTGGTCATCCTTTACAGGCCAGATTTTATGGCCCTTATGAAATTGAAAGCAAGATCAGTGATGTAAACTATGTAGTTAAGACACCAGGTCGACGTAAAGAGAAACGGGTTTGTCACATTAACATGTTAAAAGAGTATTTTGAAAGGTGTGACCGAAATTCTGTAAAACCAGTTTCCACTTTAGCCAATGCTAAGACTGTTCAAAATTGTATTGAAAGTGATACGAGTGTAGAGATGAATGAGAAAGATTGTAATCAGAGTGTTCGTTTGAAAAACTCAGAAGTTTTGGCTAATTTGGATGCCAAACTTGGACATTTGAACATTCACCAAAAAGAACAAGTTAAAAACTTGATGAATGAGTATCATCAAATCTTTTCGGATGTTCCAAAGAAAACTAATGCAGCTTGTCATGATGTCATAGTGAGTGACGTTCTGCCTATCAAACAACATCCGTACCGTCTCAATCCAATAAAATTGCAGTACCTAAGAAGGGAAGTGCAGTACATGTTGGACAATGACATTGTTGAACCTAGTAAAAGTGATTGGAGCTCACCATGTATTCTTGTACCAAAACAGGACGGTTCGTACCGATTATGTACAGACTATAGAAAGGTGAATTCTGTTACCAAAACTGATTCATTTCCAATACCTAGAATCGATGACTGTATTGACCGCATTGGAAACGCCAAATTTGTCAGTAAATTTGACCTGTTGAAAGGCTACTGGCAAGTGCCGTTAACAGAAAGAGCAAAAGAAATATCTGCTTTTGCAACACCAGATGGACTTTACCAGTATAAAGTAATGCCTTTTGGCATGAAAAACGCACCGGCTACATTCCAAAGGATGATTCACTCCCTTCTTCAAGACCTTGAGGGATGCGAGGCCTACATTGATGATGTCGTCATATACAGCGACACATGGGACGAACATCTCCGAATCATGCGTGCTTTATTTGACATTTTAGCTAAAGCAAACTTAACTGTGAACCTTGAGAAGAGCGAATTTTGTCATGCTTATGTTGAGTATTTAGGTCATAGAGTAGGTCAAGGTTATGTTACACCCATTATGGCTAAAGTGGAAGCTATTGCAAAGTTCCCGATTCCTACAAACAAGAAAGAGTTAATGAGGTTTTTGGGCATGGCTGGGTTTTACAGAAAATTTTGTCCAAATTTTTCCTCAGTTGTAAGTCCACTTACAAATCTTTTACAAAAGAGGGTTAACTTTGAATGGACAAAGGACTGTGAAAAATCATTTCAAAAAATCAAATCTGTCCTTATGAGCAACCCAGTTCTGTCAACTCCAGATTTTTCGAAGCAATTTAAGCTTACTGTTGACGCTAGTGATGTTGGAATCGGGGCAGCTTTGTTTCAAGAACATAGTGATAAGGTAGATAGAGTCGTTTCTTATTTTTCAAAGAAACTTACAAAATGTCAACAAAAGTATTCCACCATTGAAAAGGAATGCCTTGCTTTGTTGTTAGCCTTACAGCATTTTGATGTTTATCTAAATGTTACTTTGCATCCAATTCTTGTATATACGGATCACAACCCCCTGACATTTTTGCATAAATTGTCAAACAAGAATCAAAGACTGACTAGATGGAGTTTGTTGTTACAAGAATACAACATAACAATTAAGCATATCAAAGGCAAAGACAATGTTATTGCAGATGCCTTGTCCAGAGTATCGTGAACATACATGATTTTGTATTAATGTACATATATTTCATTTTGACAATATAAGTTTTCATTGACATTCAAACTTTTTAAGGGGGGAGGTGTTGTGAGATGTGTTGTATTTGTATTATTTCATCATGTATATTATTAGTAACATTAAGTTTCTTGAACATTCCAGAGTGGTCAATATGTTAGGTAATTTTCTAGAACATTCTTGAACTTTGTGTATGTCCAGAACTTTCCAGTAATATCATGTACTTACAACTTCTAGAATATTCTAGATTTATGATACTGTATAAATATCCTGTCAATTCGATGCATAGATACGATTGTCTTACAAGCATCATTGAGGTACGTATTACTGGGATATAATTTCACTGGGACATTGTGTGCAGCAACGGACACTCTGATGTATGTATTTTTAGATTTTTGCTAAGTTTGTACTAAATGATTTGTATATTACTGTAAATAAATTATTGTTAAGTTTAAACTGTGTGATTGATCTTTGCTGGCATTTAGGGTTATTCTGACCCATAACAATACAAAGATTAGAAACTATGAAAGATTTGTTGTTAGCTAGAAAAAATGTTTAATAAAATGTATTTTGTGTCTTCTTTAGAACACCAGCGCTTCCAGTAAGCATTTAAATGGACAGAACTTTGTCTACATAACTATACTCGTGATCACGTGGCCGGGGAATCCACCTGACAATTGTATTCACTGATAGCACAACAAAGGAATAAAGACAACATAAAATCGCTTTTTTGCAGTATGACTTTGAGAAACCTAGCCTTCCACCATTCATTCAAATGACTTTTTTGTAATTGTGAGCATGAAATGAATAGAATCTTAAGAAACGTTTTTCATTTACTTCCATGGTTTTATTTTCTTTCAAGTGTAAAATTCCCATGGTATTCTTATTAACCCATAATGCAATTCTCATTCAGCTGATTGGTCATTCAAAGTCATGTTGGTGCCGCATTTGCTAATCTGACGCCGAAAATATAGTCCCGGTTCCCATGCAAAATTTTGTCCTGAGAGAAATTTTAATTCATTACTGCAGAAAAGTGTATTATAGAGAGTACTTATTTGAGTTTGAATGAATGTAAGAGAGATCGATTGAGTACATTCCTACAGATATTATAAGGTGGTGAAAACTGAAATGCAACATAACTTTTCTGTTTACCATATCTCCACGTGCTAGTCACTTCCTAGCCACATTTCCGTGAATAATTTACCCTATCTCGCTGTAGTCTCGCTAACTCTCGCCAGAGCCACTGCCAGAGCTACTCAGAATACATCGGGCTTTATAATTGGAAGAACACCGAAAAATAAAAGGTTCCGAACACATTAGTAGGGGTGATTGAGAACAGCTATAAACATATTGAAGAAGAATGTTCAAAGATGTCTGGAGAAATTCCCGGTGGTCCCATTACTGCAGAAGAAATATCGCTCATAGTTAACCAACTCAAAAGAAGAAAAGCTCCGGATCCTGACCAAATAACATACGAACACATAATTTTTGGTGGGAGTAAGTTATGTCAATGTCTTGCTAAAGTCTTTAATGCTGTAATACATGTACTACATGGGAAGATACCACAAGCATGGAAGCAAGGATTTATAGTTCCCTTGTACAAAGGAGGAGACAAACCCAAAACATCTCCTAATAGCTTCAGACCGGTTGCCTTACTGTCGTGCTTTCTCAAAATCTTTGAAAACATAATTAACTGCAGAATTAAGAACCACATCCTTTGTAACCATCCCTTTCCTAATAAGCAACAGCAGGGGTTTCAAGAAAAATTAGGCTGTTTAACCGCTTCTTTTAATTTACAAGAAACTGTATATTATTATTTGGAACAAGGTAGTAACGTTAATGTAAGTTTTTGTAGACAGCTCTAAAGCATTTGATACTGTTTGGAGACATGGTCTTCTTTACAAGTTGTACAGTTTAGGTGTAACTGGCAGGTTTTGGTCTGTTATCAATGACTGTCATTATAAAACGTCAAGCGCTGTAATTGTTAACCAAACACAGTCTCGATGGTTCTCTGTTCAACAAGGTGTAAGACAGCGGGGTGTCTTATCTGCATTTTTGTATCTAGTATTTATTGATGAATTGATTAATACTTTAGAACGATCTTCAGCATGTACGAAATTACTCAATGTTACTAGCAATTGTCCCTCACTGGCAGATAACATCTCATGTTTAGGTTTAGTACCTAACTCTCTACAAATCATGTTAAACATCGCGTTTGAATATTCCCGAAAATGGCGCTTCAAATTCAATGCATCCAAATCCTGTATTCTTCGATTCCGAGCTAAAGGCAATAAAGCTATCCAGCAACACGTCTAGACTTTAGGTGATGTTCCTATTCCCTGTCTGGATTCTTGTAATCATTTAGGAATTATTTTTAACCGGAACTGCTCCCTAACGGATCGAATACAGTAAACGCTGCCTGCAGGAAAGGAAGGAACTTCTTTTATGCTCTCACAGACATTGGATCTCCTTACCTTAATCCTCTAACCTTAGTCCATCTTTATAAATCGGTCATCCTGCCTTCTGTATTGTACGGCTGTGAACTCTGGAACAACTTATCAATGACAGATTCTCAACGCCTTCATGTTTTTCAACATTCTGTATGCAAGTCCTCACAGAACCTTCCACGCCAAACTAGATCCGATATCTGTGAAAGCCTCTTCAACGTCCTTCCAATAAGTACTGAGATAGACGTAAGGAAACTCTTGTTCTTTGGACGTCTTTGTCGTATGAACTGCAATATTTTACCAAAGAAAATATTTTTAGTCCGTCTATTTTCCTTCTTTGCTAACTTAAGCAACTGCCAACAAGGATTTGTGCCAGATGTCATTAACTTACTGTCTGTATATGATCTTCTTCAATTCCTGTACGAGTGGGTAGCTGACGGCGTCTTCCCTTCTAAGTTTACTTGGAAAAACATTGTTAGATCTACAACAAGCAAAGAACAGAAGGAACTTAGACAATGTCGTATGGAGAACAACACCGATTTCTCAAGGTTTCTTTCAGTCTTCTGTAATAATAAACCATCTTCCTTCTGGCGAACACCAAAGAATTGCTATGATGTAATATTATTGATAATAATACGTTTTAAATGCATTTTAAGCTCCGGGTAGCCTTAACAGTACTGCGTAGCTAAAACAGACTATAGCCTACCTGTCATTAATTTCTTTTGTTCTCTGCCTACACCCCATTCTCACTTAGCCAACACAGATTTACCTTTGTTTTACCTGTATTTTTTCAAAATGTTGGCTAAGTGGGAAGACACCAATGCAGTCCCACAGAATTGACAGCTATCCACTGAGTTAGCCAAATTCATATACAGGATCCCCTATGCTATATATAAACATATTTGTTACGATGTCACATGACCTTGTTGATCACGTGACGATCATTTCTTCTTTTTTGAAATGTTTCACATAAATCGCTTCGGCGCAGGTTGTTAACACAATTTTTATAAATTTTTGTCACATGAATAAACTCGTTGCATCCTTGTGAAACCGAAATGTGCTTTGGAAATGTTATACTATTTCTTTGGAACAATTTTTTTCAGATTCACTTCATCTTACCGACAAATCTGAAGGTATTTTCCGCCCAATATCGTCAACTGTTTTAAAACAAAGCCATCATTCATTTTTCCCAAGCAAGATTCAGTTAGAGGGGAACTCTTCTTACATAATTCCACAAAAAATATTAAATAAATCCTCATTTACAACCTGCGCCAGGCTCTTTTACACACATATTTTGAATTCTACCTCTGTCCACGGGTATAAACAAGGGTAAATGTCAAACGTATTTTTTCGTACGAAGTTTGAACACGCTGACTCTTAAACAAGCTATCAAGAAGACCAAAATAAAGTTTAAAAATGTTTCAGAAGAAATATTTCTGTACAACCGAATATAAAGCATTATATAAGAATTTATTATTGCATAGGCAAATATAAACAACAGAAGTTCATAAAAGTTCTATTTTTCTGTCATTGAAATAGTTAATTACAAATTTGCAATTTTTTTCCGATATCAAAAATGCAGCTCATATTGCTTTTAAAAAACATTGAATTGTCGCGATGGTAAATTCCGGAAATTAAAACAAAATTATTTCGAAAATGAAAACAAAAATATGTTAGAAATGAAATTAAAAAAAAAATGTTGGAAATGCTATGCATATTTCTGGGAAATACATCATTCAATTGTATTTTTATTTATTTTCTTAAGAAAATGTGTTGTATGGTAAAATAAAGTATTTTTTTTTTCTTAATATACTTAAATGTGATAATATTCTATTTATTAATTGAAATCAAATTAATGAATTCTCTGGTAAAATTTTACTACTTTTTGTACATAAAAAAATATTGAACTTTAATTTTTTTTCCTTAATTCTATATCTATTTTGACTCAAATTGTTTTTATTTTCCAAAGGAATTAATTCTCAGGTAACTCATATATAATTATACCAGAAAACAGACTATAGCCTGTTAATCACTCAGGTGTAAAAATCAAAATGTTGGCTATGTGGGAATAGGATTTTTCAAAATGTTGGCTAAGTGGGAATAAACCACTGCATTCCGTGACCTGTTTGTCCATGTCAGCTGTTCGTGCCTTATCACTTCGGACATTCGGAACAACTGGTGGAGTGACATCATAAAAACTTCTGTATCGAACTTTCAGCTGAACTATGTGCACTCACCGAAGAAGATCTTTACCTCATACTCCTTGGTCGCGCTCCTAACACTTGGTTAGCAGAACAGGACGTTGCAGATCTCCAAGTAAAGAATTTCCAACTTATACGTGATGCATCGGCACATTTCTACAGGGCGATGCATCAGTATATACCAGTGGGGGACAATTGACAATTTTCCTCTTGTATGAAGTACATGTAATATGTTGTATATAATCAATTATTTTTCACTTTCGTTTTCTTTTTGTTTGATTATTTTCTTTGCGTAACTGTGTATAATGAATAATTGATTTGTCATGGTTGTTAAATAATCTCATATTATGAGGAAATAAAGATTGAATGAATGAATGTCGGACCGCCTATAAATCGGTTGTACTTTTTGAGATTATTCTGCTATTATAATTCAGTAGTCGTTTTTGCTAGAATAAGTTGTCTTTTGCAAATCAACGCTCCGATTTTTTGACCAGGTTTTGATTGATATTTTGAGGAAATGGCAGATATGTGATTTTTTTCATCACAACAAAGTAAGTAATGTACACTTAAGATACGATTAAAGTTATTAAAATAATTATGCGAATACTTACATTTTTTTCATGAGTTCAAATACATTTTATACGGTATAATATAATTAGACTTTGTTCAACGATAATCGTAGGAAATATTTATAAAGTACTACATCTAGCCCTCAAGAGAAATACCAATCTTTTCATGACTCGCCTATAAGTTGGACATATAGTTTTGGACAAAAACAGAACTCCTAAAATACCGACTTATAGGCGAAATAATACGGTAATACGGTAGTTGATTCTGTTGTTGGTTTTGCCAGAGTTTGAAATAAAAAAAAATTGGGAGGCTACATTGATCAATTCTTACTTGATATCATTCTTGTTCATGATGGGTCAATATTCGCGTATTTCATGAGTCATCCTTATATCCATGGATTTACATCCCCATGAACAATTTTTTGTCTATATAAGTTTCTTAAAAAGTCTCTTGTAAAATGATTCTTATATTCATTTACCATGTTTACCTTTGTTCTGCTTAGTTGAGCTGTCATCTACAAACTTAAGGCAAACCTTTTCTTGATCCTTTAGCGGTGTTCAAAGACATCTTAACAAGTGCAAGTTTATTTTACATAAAACATTCCTATTGTATCATTAATGTTGCTATTCTTATTCCAGGTTCGGTTAAAAACTGTACCTATACAAAACCAGAGAAATCCAACCAAACGGTCAGCAACCAGAGACATCTTCACAATCTACGCAATCTGCTGGACCAGTGGCAGCAACAACTGATAGCACACCTACTTCATCCTTTACAACTGACAGAGTGTCGACTTCATGTACACAGTTCTGTGGCGAAGGGTATAAAGGCCGTTCCTGCAGCAAAACCTTACTTGTGGATGTGTTTCACTCAGACTTTCCAAACTCTACAGTACGTTTGTACGCAATACTAGATGACCAAAGTAATCGATCTCTCGCATCACCTGACCTATTTGATGTCATGAACATTACAAGTAAACCCACCAAATACACATTCACCTCATGTTCTGGAAACACAGTGAGATATGGTAGGAGAGCTCCTGGCCTTATGGTTCGCTCTGTTGATGGCTCAGTTATTTACGAGCTGCCTTCCCTTATTGAGTGTGATGATTTTCCAAATGAACTGTCGGAAGTACCCACACCAGATGTGGCTAAGTCCTTTGACCATCTACGAGATATTTCGTCTCTCATCCCCGAGTTTGATCCAAACTCCAAGATTCGGTTACTTATTGGAAGAGACCTACCTGAAGCTCATCATATTAAACAACAGATTGTGGGTCCGAAAGGCGCGCCATATGCCTTAGAACTAGGGCTTGGCTGGGTAATTATCGGTGAGGTCTGTTTAGGAAAGATCCTAGGGATGTGCGATTTTATCGGTATACCGGTATATCACGATTTTTTGGTGCGTGATACGTATTGTGATACGGAGACCTAAATACCGGTCTTTAGGTACTTACTATAAAGTCCAGAAACTATTCATTTATTCGTTAAATCTTTCACATTACAAGTAGAGAAAGTATGAAAAATGTTGTTAAAAGTGAAAAGAATGGCATCTTACCGTCCAAACATAATTGAATTTATATACTTAAAAATTTCAAGAAAGTAAAATTTTGTTTTTCTCGTATATTTTTTTAGAAAAATGATGACTTTTCATATAAAATCATGGTAAAAACTGCATTTAAAAATATCATGATATTATCGTGATATTGTGGGAAAAAATCGTGATATATCGCAATACGAAATTTTTGGCGATACCCATCCCTACATTCTAAGATGTATCATCCATGCAAGTTTGCTCATTATAGGGCTCATAGTTAATTGGAAATGAAAAATGCATCAAAAACTAACATTTTCACTCATCCACAAAAAGTAGGTCAGACTCAGCATCCAAAGCAAGCCCGGTAGTATGCATCCTTAATCCTTATATGTATCATCCATGCAAGTTTGGTCATTAAAGAAATTGTAGTCACTTGGAAATGAATCAGGCACCAAAAACTTTAACCTATTCACTCAACCGGAAAATGTAGGTCAGATTCAGCATCCCAAGCAAGCCCAGTAGTATGCATCCTTAGATGTATCATCCATGCAAGTTTGGTCATATAAGAACTCGTAGTTACTTGAAAATGAAACCTGCACCAAAAACTTTAACCTGTAAGGCCAAAAAAAAAAATACCTGTGTTTCCGGTTTCCCGACCGACCCTAATTTTACGCGCCGACCCTAGCACTTTTTATTGCAAATCCGGATTACGTACCGTAATTTGTTCTAAAACTACAGTCTTCAAAACGCGCGCAGTTAAAAAGGCACTTGTAACAGGAACCTGCAATGAACCATGTCAAAACTACCTGCATATCAAGGATCATATATCGACATGTACAAGCGCACTGAGTGATCGTGATTTTCGTGGTGACAATGTATTCACAAAGACTTTACGAGATGACGAAGTTGACCTATCAGTTGAAGATCGTGTGTTCTTAAAGCTTATGGACACATCCTTTAGGAAGGACGAGGAAGGGTACTTGACAGCACCTTTACCTTTTAGACAACTTCCTGATTACTTACCAAACAACAAACCCCAAGCTTACCGTCGTGCTCAAATACTTCACTGTAGTTTGCAGAAGGATCCTGTGAAAAAAGAACAATTTGTAACATTTATGCGTAAAGTACTAGACAGTGGAGCTGCGGAAGAAGCCCCATCTTCCTCGGAATCAGATGGCCCTTGCTGGTATCTACCATTGTTTGGCGTACACAATCCAAAAAAACCAGGACAAGTCAGAGGAGTGTTTGATTCGTCAGCGGTCTTTGAAGGGACGTCCTTAAATGGTATGTTCATGTCTGGTCCAGATATGGTGAACAGCTTATTGGGGATTCTTCTTCGGTTCAGAAAGGATGAAGTCGCAATGACCGCTGATATTGAGCAGATGTTTTATCGATTCAGAGTCAACGACAAACATCGCAACTTCCTCAGATTTTATTGGTATAGGAACAACAACCCAGATGACATTCTCATAGAATACAGAATGACAGCCCATGTATTCGGGAACAGCCCATCTCCAGCCATAGCTACCTATGGTCTTCGTAAAACTGTGGAGAATGCTGACTTAGACGTAAAGGACTTTGTCAATCGCAATTTTTATGTAGACGACGGGCTCATTTCACTACCTTCCGAGTCTGATGCCATCAGTCTTATGAAACGCACACAGGCTACAATGCAGAGTGAAGGCAAGTTGAGACTCCACAAAATTACCTCAAATAAAAGAACTGTCATGGATGCATTTGATCCAAGTGACCATGGTGAAAATCTGAAAGAAATAGACAGTGATGACACAGTACACAGAAGTCTTGGATTGTGCTGGAGTCTGAATGATGACACGTTCCGATTCACTATCCCAGCGGAAGAGAAGCCATTCACACGTCGTGGCCTCCTATCACATGTAAACAGTTTATTTGACCCCTTAGGATTTATCGCTCCGATAACCTTAAGTGGAAAGATCCTCCTTAGAGAAGTGACCTCTACAGGAGCCGACTGGGACGAACCTTTACAATCGGAACATCTTCAAAAATGGACAGAGTGGATATCATCTCTTCAGATCCTGAAAGATGTCACCATTCCACGAATGTTATCACATGTATCCATTAGCATAGCAAAGACTGTAGAAGTACACATATTTTGTGACGCCTCGGAAAAGGCAATAGCCGCATCAGCATATCTGAAAGTGACAGACAATGATGGACATTCAAGTGTGAGATTCTTGATGGGAAAGGGAAAGTTAGCACCATCTAGAGGGCATACCATCCCTCGCCTAGAACTCTGTGCTGCGGTTTTAGCGACAGAAATAGCACAGATAATATCGATTCAACTAGATATTCCATTGGAGTCTATGTGTTACTATAGTGACAGTAGAGTGGTCCTCGGATTTGTCAGCAATCGTACTCGTCGCTTCTATTCCTATGTGAGTAATCGTGTTGACCACATCCGGAAAATCTCAAGTGCTGACCAATGGAATTACATTTCTACAGATAGAAATTCTGCTGACTCTTGCACCAGGAGCATCTCTTGCAATACCGATATTATGCAACTTCCATGGATCGTTGGACCACATTGGCTCTGTGAAGCAAAGAGGACAGATGATGATAGTGAAAGTTTTTCACTCATAGAACCTGACAGTGATGTTGAGGTTAGACCACTGATGACAAAAATCAGTACTGGACCCTACTTATCCAGTCAACTCGGAACAGAGCGATTTGAACGATTTTCCAGCTGGAAGTCTTTGATTCGTGCAGTTATAAGTCTTCAGAAACTTGCTAGGAAACTACAGACTTCACAGAATTCTCAGCAAGACACTGAATCTACATCTCACATTGATGAAATACAGAAAGCAGAGTGTTTAGGTCTCAGAGAACTTCAACAAGAACATTTTCAAAGAGACATTGAACTCATCATGGATGAGAAGCCATTACCCAGAGATAGTAAAATTGCACAGTTGTCACCCTTCCTTGATAAAAGTGGACTCCTTCGTGTTGGCGGCAGAATCAATGCAGCAGCCAATCAAGTACCTGCTAAGGAGGTAAATCCCATCATAATACCTAAAGGGAGTCATATAACATGTTTGATCATACAGGATTTTCATGAGAAAACCAAACATCAAGGAAGGCTTTTCACGGAGGGAGCAGTTCGCACAGGAGGTTATTGGGCCTTTGGAGCTAAACGAGTGATATCATCCCTCATACACAAGTGCGTAACCTGCCGTAAGTTGAGACGATGCAGAGAAACTCAGAAAATGGCTGATGTGCCAGCAGAGAGATTGATTCCAGGTCCACCTTTCACTTCTATTGGTATCGACGCCTTTGGACCCTGGGAAATTGTAACTCGTAAAACTCGAGGAGGCGCTGCCAACAGTAAACGTTGGGCAATCCTATTTACATGTTTAGTATCCAGAGCCGTGCATATCGAGGTCATCGAGGAGATGTCGAGTTCCTCATTCATCAATGCCTTACGACGTTTCTTAGCAGTACGAGGCCCAGTGACATTGATACGTTCTCATCGAGGCACCAATTTCATCAGCGCTGCTGAAGAATTGAAAGTCAACACAATAAGAGTAGAAAAAGGACCAGTTCAGGAGTTCTTAGAGACATCAGGAATTACTTGGAAATTCAACGTACCACATGCATCCCATATGGGGGATACATGGGAGAGAATTATCGGGATCACAAGGAGAATTCTGGATTCTATGTTACTGGAATCACGTTTCAAACTTCTAACACATGAAGTACTGGTGACCTTTATGTGTGAAGTCTGTGCTATAATTAACTGGCGTCCCATCACGCCAATTTCCACAGATCCACAGGAACCTCTTGTTATCAACCCATCTATGATCCTTACAGGAAAGGTCGATTTCTTACCTGTGATATCCCACTCCTTAGATAATAAAGATGTTCATCGTGCACAGTGGAAGCATACCCAGGTGTTAGCTGACATATTTTGGCAATATTGGAAAAGAGAGTACTTAAAGACACTGCAGTCGCGGCGTATATGGAAGGACAGACAACCAAATGTGAAAC
This sequence comes from Saccostrea glomerata, assembly GCA_003671525.1. Taxonomy (NCBI): domain Eukaryota; kingdom Metazoa; phylum Mollusca; class Bivalvia; order Ostreida; family Ostreidae; genus Saccostrea; species Saccostrea glomerata. The sequence continues at coordinate 140,670 of PRKT01000711.1, forward strand.
CGGGTGATGTTGTGATAGTTAAGGACTCCGCAGTGCACCGAAACTACTGGCAAATGGGTATTGTTGAAAAAACATTCGCAAGCGATGACGGTTTAGTACGAAAAGTCCAGATCCGAGTGATTCGTGATGGCAAACCTGCGTTTTTCATGAGACCTGTACATGAATTAGTCGTGCTGTTAGATTGAATTGTTGTACTGTATTTGATCTATATATTAGTAGTGGTATATTATACCAGACGGGGAGTGTGCTGTTATTAGAATTATTTTAAGTACGACCTATCTAATTTTTTAGAACTCTTTTGTGTTATTGTTTTCCTGTATTTCGCGGGTTTTCAACCTGCTCCTGTCCACCTGTTTTGCCATATTTTCAGTATTTTTATTGATCCTGGTCAGCTCAAAATGTAAGTTTATTGATGTAAATTGTTTATCTAACAAAGATATAATTTGCAAGATTTGTTTTTATTAGAGAAATATGAGTTGAATTGTACACAGTTTTCTATACATGTGGATCCGGGCCACAATTAAAGAGTGAAGGTCAAATGGCTAAAACGTAGCACATGTAGGAAATTCATATGCCTCCCTTTCAATGATAAAAATAAAAATAGCTCACATGTTTTAGATACTTTTTGGGTATAAAATAAAAGTAGAGTGTCTAAAGTTTACAATGATATGCAGCAAGATGCATTTCATGCAAAAATTATGCCTAGAAATATGAATTGAAAAGAGCATTCATTTGGTTTGTTTACACTTTTTTTGCCAAGCGAGAGCTATCCTGAGGACATGACGTCAGAAGATTATTAATAACCAGGGAATTCCACATTCAACACCCCTATTTCTGGATGTGAATATTTATCTGACACATTGCTCTATCATGTGGTCAAAGATAAATTGGAAATGAAGATTTTTAAAAAAGTTACAAAGAAAATAAAACACATGTTTTTACTATATAAGTCTATATGTAAGCTAATTGTGGTCCGGGTCCTTATGTGACTCGATCTATGGCGGCCATTTTTGAACTTTATTTTTGATTGATTTCTGTGTATTGGTAAATTGGTATTGTAAACATTTATACCTAGTCTAAATTCTTTAAACTTTATTGTACAACAGAAATATGTTGAGATATTTTCTTTAATATATCACAATGTGTATTTGAGATCAGTTCATATGTATTATGTTCATGCATTCAGTCATTGTGTATACATCAAGTTTTCTTGTATTTTTGTAGCTTTTTACCACATCATCGCATCACATATCATCCATAATCACTGCTTCATCATCAATAAATGCTCAGAAATTGATATTGGTGTATTGGTTAGCTATACTGTTGATCCAACAGTACATCTATAATAAAGCTTTTAAATTGTTCAGGTACAGATAATCTATTAGTTTTTCGAAGATTTGACTTCGATTTTTCGATAAAAGTTGGGTTTAACAGAGTCCAAGGTCGATCGAGAAAATGGTTTTCGCATGTCTTAGCTACTTCTAGAAATTTGACCCTAGGGCAGATGAATATCATTTCCGCTGTCAGTTTCCTATTTAAACTAAAACTCAAGATAATTTTTAGAAGCAATCTTTTTTAAATTTTGGAATAAATGTGTAAATGAATAAAAATTGAATATTGTCAGCTTTTTTAAAAAAAAAATTATTTCCAAATTATGCACTGTAGTGTGCTTTTACCCCCAAAAGAACAGAAGGAATTCTTAGTATTTTCATATAGTACTCTTTTGAAAATTTTAATATAACACTTTTTATCATATGTAATTATAGTTTTTCCCTCAACAAAATTGACTATTATCCTTAATTTAGGTTTGCAGAAACGTGTATTGCCGGTATTTATGTTAGAACTGAATTGCGAAAAAGTATTCACTAAAAGAAAAACCTAGTGAAATTAACTAGTGAACTTCGTAAATCCTTTGTCGTTCATTGTAAGCTTTCAGATAAGAAAGTGAGTTGTGGAGCTAGGGCATTTAATAAATAATAAATTTCAATTATGTGGAGCGGAGCGGATCAGAAACTCTTGACTTGGGAAGATGGAGCTAGGGTCGCATTAATACTTAGATACCGGCCTAGTGAAAGTTGCTTATTAATTCTAGATTCACTAATCTTATCTTACTAGTAAATATACCCAAAACATGTACCTAGTAAAACTACTATTTAGGTAGTAATTACATGTATATGGACAGTAAAATTTACTAGTTTTCTCAGTGACTTTAACTACTTATTTTTACAGTGTTTTGTTTGCGCATTTTAAACTTAAAAAATCAATGCGTAAAAAAGCACGAATTTTTATAAAATAATTTTTTAACTTTTAACTTTCATTAATTGGTAGTTGTTTTGAAATTCTTAAGCTTTTATTTCAGCAAAAACTGCAGTCAAATTTTTAAATAATTATAATACATAAATTTCAATTAAGAAAGTGAAAAGACGTCTCAAACTGTATGACGTCGCCAGGGACATATATGTCCCTCCCGCAGCCAGAGGGTTAATGGAACAGCCTTCATGCTACGTGGTGACATAATTAGAAACCATACCATAGAACTGTTAGTTGGAAAGAAATATTTACATTCAGTGTAATTTTCCTTATGAAATCTATGAGAAATCCACGACGTTCAAAATAACCGACACAAAATCTTGTCTCCGCGCGTTAGAATACACAGTAGGAACTACATGTCATTTCAATACTCTAGGAACACCAAAACGTAAAATGTTTCATTTCAGTTTAATGAAAAACTATAACCCTGAAAAATTAACATAAAAATTAACGTAATGTGCGTTAAGAATTATTTTGTCTCTTTTTTTTCTCGCAATGTTTGTTTACTTTATTTAACTTTGCAACGTCTTTTAACGTCATTTGACGTCACAAACGGCTCTTACATTTATGAACCACGGCAGTTTTGAAGGGCACTATATTCACATTTTACATTAACGAAATAAGCAATTATGAAAAAGGAAAATTAGAGAATGTAAATATAAGCATTGAATTCATATTTTTGGATGTCTTCGGTCCTATATAACACACCTGGCCGTGCCGACAAATTATCATACCGCGCTAACGCGCGGTATTCAATTTGTCGGCACGGCCAGGTGTGTTATAGGACCGAAGACATCCAAAAACATGAATTCAATGCTTAAATAAACTTCTTTGTTGTTGTTAATGATGCAGGTTATACGTTTCGAAATATGTTTTGAGTTATGAAAGTCTCGGCTATTGCATCGGTTTTATATTTCAAAAGGCAGTTTATTCTTGACCTTGCAGGTCACATTGCAACATTCACTGAAACGCTTGATATCTTAAGCAATCGATCGGTTTACGTAGGTAAATTAATACGCTGCCAATACAATATAAACGCAAATCCAAATCAGAATGTATATCAAATAAAATTCAGATATTTATGTATACTTTGAACAGTATTTTATTATCAGTTTACCAGTTTATTAGAATCTCTGTTGGAACAGTTGTTATTTGGCAACATAAAGATCAAGAAACATATCTAGAAGTAAAAGTAGTTTGGCAACAGGATACTAGACTATTTTAGCAATCTCCTAAAAAATGTAAGTACTGATTACTTACAGATGAGCTTCAGTCCAAGGAAGGGTCGCACTCAGAAACACAAAAGATGTTATTTCATGGCCGATAAAACTTAACTATTATTCAGAGATCGAAGTACTGGATCTTGACCTTACCTGATAACATAAATATGGAGATGGGGTAACTTGGGGGAACTAAATCATAAAAAAATTAAAATAAGATGTTGAACTTTAATTGTTTGTATATGGGAAAGATATGGAGATGTAAATGTAAGATCAAATCAGATTTATTCCTTCCAAAGCGGAGAGAAATTTAAAAATTGTTTGCCGTCTAAAGGCGGCTTTACACGGTAATACAAGTCGTATACAACTTGTCGTATACAACTTTTGTAATATGTTCCTCAACTGTCCACACGATTAAACAGACTTCTATCTAACTCTATTGTCATGCAAATGAATAAAACGCCCAAATTCGAAAGTCTTTGTATATGTGAAAAGTATGCAATTTTGACACAACTTTCATACGAATTTTATATAAAGATGAAAAACTCATATAAAAGTAATGAAAAATATTAAATATGAATATTGAACAAACCAATTCAAATGATAGTCACATGATAAATATATATTATTATTTTTTACATGATTTTTGCATTATCTACAAATAAAAAGAACACATACATGTAAGTCTCTCGAATATATATTTGTTACTCTTCGTATTATTCCAATACTATTCATTAATCAGGGGCGGATACAGGATTTGTGGCTAGGGGGGGGGGCGTGGATAACTTTGTTGAGGCAAGGGGTCTGGGGGTCGCCTTAAGGTCCCCAGTGGGTCCAGGGCGAAGCCCTGGTGGGAGCCCGGGGGGCGAAGTATTTTCGTGTATTTTAGAGTAAAACCAGGCACAATAATAGTGCATATTTTTCAATTATTTCTGTTAAAATTGGCATATAGGTCCGGATGTTTGAATAATAATTGTATTGAATGTTTTTCAATTCTCATTGTAGTGTAACACATACCACTATAAAAAACGATTTACTTATACTTATTACTTACTAATAGTGGTATTAGTAAGTGATGTACCAAAGTACAATGTGTTTAATACTAGTCATATCATACTTTGAATGGTGGGGGCCCAGGGGGCGCAGCCCCCGGAAGCTCCTGGATTTTTGTGTATTTTAAGAGTAAAACCAGGCAGAATAACAGTGGTTTGGTTAGTTTTGTGCCAAAATATGGCATACTAAATATTAGTCACATCATACTTTGAAAATTCTAGGGGGGGGGGCGTGCGCCCCCCACGCCCCCCCCCTTTAATCCGCCAGTGTTAATGGTATTATAATATTTTTGTGATTGCTTAACTTATTTTAAATTATCCACCATACAAAATGTGTGCAATATAAGAGATTTTGTTACAAAGTTTTTCATTATAAAGAAACCCAATGAAAAGAAAGTAAATGCCCCAATAATATTTTTTGGATTTTGTTTACGTAAATGAGATCGTATCGTCATTCATTAAATACATGTAATCATTAATAAATGAAGACAAGAATTTGTAAAAATGTCTCAAATTTTTGGATAAAAATAAGACAGTTTTACCTTCTTTATAGTGTGGTGATTTACAATTTTGTTTAAATATAGTTTTTGGTGTAAAGAAAGAGCATAATAAGAATTATTAGTAACGTTCATTAAGTTTTTTTAAAACATTTTTTTTTAAATTTACGAATAGATGCATTTATATTGAGAATGCAGATTCATAAATTTCCAAGTCATGCGTGAACCGTATCTTACTTTATAATGATGATAAGTCAACGTATAAATATTTACCAAAAATTCTATTTTTGTTGCATGTACAAGTACTTTACATTGTACATGGCTTTATCGTTCACCAGTCACTTATGAATAAATTAAAAACTCAAGCCGTTCATTGGTTGGATCCAAAAAGTCGTATACGATTTGTAGTACAGAATAGGAACATGCTCGACTCCAAAAACAGTCAGATACGACTTTAGAAAGTCGTATAATACAAGTAATAGCGTATTTCACACAGTAATATTTTGCTGTATACGACAAGTTGTATACGACTTGTATTACCGTGTAAAGCCGCTTTAACTGTTTTATCCAACAGTTTAGAGGCACATGGGCCACAATGCTAACCTTAGCCATTTTCAATTCTTTTTTTTTATTATTTTTATTGACCCGAAATTATTATTAACAACCTAACTGGCTAAAGCTCAATTATAAAGGAACTTAATTCACACAACACATTAAAATTCTCTGTTATCCATGAATTTAGTAAGACGTGGTAATATCGACTTTACATAGGATCAAGGTACAGTTCAATATCAATTAAGATTTATAAACCCTCTGCTCACACATATGAAATTTTTCTTTAACTTTTCTGAATTTCCAAAGCAAATGTATTTGCTGAATATAGTACAAACAATTATAGCATGGCTTGCGGGGCAAAATTTGACAAGAATGGCACTAAAACTTGACAAATTTATAAAGAAATAATAGAAATTTGTGTCATTAAGAGTTATCATTTTTATCAGAGTATCAATGTACCTTAAGCCCTGAATTTTTCTAAAATATGAAAGTGATATAAAAAGAATTAATATTCATTCTTTCTGAATCATAGGAATTCCATGCAGTTTTTCTCATATGACGTCCTAAATGCTACTTGTGACATCATTAACTTGTGCATGTTAGCAAATGCAATCTATCAATAAGTCGTACATTTACCGACGTTTTTCATTCCTTTTCTTAGATGATTATTTCAAAAATTAATGGCCTACTTATTTTTTTTTATTAAAGTGATTTAGTATTTTTCAACCATTTTTTATTGTCTGCATTTGATATGCCACAAAATATTGGCTGATGGACTTCTGAATTTGAACGATGTTCGTTGTCTCAATTTAAGTAGAATAATTGAAGTAAAATAAAGTGGAGTTCTATAAATACAACCAGAAGTCTCTGTCGAGACTGTAGCTCTACTGGTTTGTACTTATAACATAGGATGAGAAAAGAAGCCATTGAAATCAGACCAAAACTGTAGAAGGAGTAGCATTTTAAAGGAATTTCACAGATATTTCTATTTTAAGTAACAATGGCAACACCGTTTATCGAAATCAAAATCTGATGCACTATTTTATGTATCTTAGTGTAGTCTACTTGTGTGCCAAATAATATTGAAATCAGACCAAAACTGTAGAGGGAGTAGTGTTTTAAAGGAATTTCACAGAAAATTTTATTTCTAGTAACCAAGGCAACACCGTTTAGCGAAATCAAAATCTGATGCACTATTTTATGTATCTTAGTGTAGTCTACTTGTGTGCCAAATAATATTGAAATCAGACCAAAACTGTAGAGGGAGTAGTGTTTTAAAGGAATTCCACAGAAAATTATATTTTTAGTGACCATGGCAACACCGTTCATCAAAATCAAAAATCGATGCACTATTTTATGTATCTTAGTGTAGTCTACTTGTGTGCCAAGTTATATTAAAATCAAATCAAAACTGTAGGAGGAGTAGCATTTTAAAGGAATTTCACAGAAAATCCTATTTTTAGTAACCATGGCAACACTATTCATCGAAATCAAAATCCGATGCACTATCTTATGTATCTTACTGTAGTCTACTTGTTTGCCAAGCTATATTGTAATCAGACCAAAATTGTAGGAAGAGTAGCATTTTAAAGAAATTTCAAAGAAAATTCTATTTTTAGTAACCATGGCAACACCGTTCATCGAAATCAAAATCCGATGCTTTATTTTATGTATCTTAGTGTAGTCTACTTGTGTTCCAAGTTATATTAAAATCAGACCAAAACTGTAGGAGGAGTAGCGTTTTGAAAAATTGTTTACAGACAGACGGACGGACAGACAGACAGACGGACGGACGACGGACACCTTACTATCGCATAAGCTCTTCTGGTCTCTGACCAGTAGAGCTAAAATTTGTGAAAACATTGTTCATGATGAGTTAAACATGGGATCAAAAGAATCTCCAATTATTTGTAGTTGGATTAAAATGTGCAATGTCCAGAACTACTTAAACAATTAATATAATGGGCCATGATTTTTATCCAACTCGTTCTGTGTTTTTACAAACAACTCCTTGGATAAAAAAAAACCATGTCCAACTACAACTGATGGAGATCCTATATTTTTCTTATTTCTTAATTTCAAATGTATGGTATGGTTGCATATTTCTGCCCCCTACATTCAAGATAAATTATGTAGACAGGCAACATAATTATGTCAACATTTAACATATTTCCTCAACTCAGGTGAGCTTTAAATCATATACCCATGTTTATGACAACGTGACCTACTTCTTGAGCAGTCAGTTTTTTTATAATGCCAAGTCTTCTTTAATTGTAAATAAAAACTATTGACCTGATTGTGAAGTAATGTGATTTAAAGTAAATTTAAAACTGAATACCTGCAAAATACATAGTGCAAAAACTCTAATATATATTAAACTTTCAGTATTGGGTTTCTAAAGTTAAGATTTGCAAGAAACATTTTCAATCTCAATCAAATGGTAAAAAATTGAAGGTCGACATATCTTTTGTGAGATACGATACCGGTATTTGTGCTGACGAAAAATCACTTATCTGTGAAACACAGTTCATATGTCAGTGCTGTTCCAATAGAACATAAAATTGTTTTGAATTAAAACAGACCGGGGGGGGGGGTACATCTTTTTTTTTAATAAATAATAATTAATCTATAAAATTTCGATCATTGTTTTATTTGTGCAAATACATGAATGGTATGAAGTTTTATAAAAACAATACTTACTTTAAGCAGAACATAAAAGTGATTCTAAAAATAGATATATGTTGCGTCTCCCTGATGGGAGAGAGTGGGTAACTATGTGGTCATTCAACTCCCATATGTCAACTTTATTTTGAAATAAATCATTGAGTTACGATAAAAGTTCAACAAATTAAATTTGTTTACACGATGTACAACTTGATGTGCATGATTAGCTGTATTATAATTAAAAAATAACAATACCCATTCTGTTAACCCTTATATTTCCCGATAAAAATGGCATAAAAAAGCTACTTGTACTAAAATATACGGTCCATAATTTATTATGTTTTGATACTTACCTCTAAGATCTTTATAGTGTTATTAATAATTTGCGACTTCAAGAGATCATGTTATCCATAGATATGCGTGACCGTCATTGGGAATCCCAACTCTATTTAAGAGGCCTCCAACAGGGGTATCATAATATAATTAACCATCTGCTCTGCATTGGGTCTGTCATCTGTTAAAGCTCAAACAAAAAAGAATCTGTTACTTTCATTTTATTTACCCCTTTTTATCATCAAATAATAATAATAATAATAATATAGAACTAGATGCTGTCATGAGACAGTTCTGGAAACATGATGGAATCTGAGGAAGAGACTACAGATACAGAGGTGATAATACTTTTTTTGAAAGGCAACCCCAAACCCCTTTAAAAAAGAGAAGTAATAAATATAACGTTCTATAGTGGTACATGTACGGAGTAGGGTAAAACAAAACAAAGGAACAAACAAAAAACTCATGTATCTGATTGATTTAAGTGACTTTAATTGATATCTACATTTATAAATATCTCACGTTCATGCATATATACTATAATTCTTTTTAAATATCAATGAAAAATAGCCCCTTTTCTATAATTATAATACGAAACCGGAATTATTTTTTTTTATATATTAAATAAATTATTGAAACAATATATATGCTTTATGCCTTACGAGAAAATTGTGCCAAATAATAAAATATTAATGTTACAATGAACACGTATTCATATTCATTTTTTGATTAATTAAAGGTGTATCATCTCTCAAATCATTTTCTTTCATCGTTTATAAAGCTATTATCCTCAATAGAATATAGGAAAGTGAAAGTACTGTAGACAAATTACTCCGAGATATATTTGGAGACGATGATGCTAATTAAATGATAAATCCAGAAGAAGAAAATACAGAGGGAGAAAATGACACCGATGAATCTATGTGGCATAAGTACGCTCTCTCTCTCTCTCTCTCTCTCTCTCTCTCTCTCTCTCTCTCTCTTCAAGAGCGCTAATATTGATAAAAACTTAAATTGAATTTATATAAGCTACATTACTTATTTAATTGTTTGAAGGGTGAAAGAGGATGACGAGGAAATTCATCTTGTAAAAGACAGGAGATTTATAGTCGGTGAAAGGGAATTGCTATATTTGATAGAAAGATCCACGTGTTCTGAGTGTGGAGAGCGCATTGACAGTTCTACCATACAAGAGGGGGAGATGGTTGCGGCTGGTGTAAAATACCAGTACCTCTGCATCGTACGTATACAAGATATAAGCAAGTTTTCATGGTTTTTTTCCCTGAGTGATATTTGTATAAAAAGGAAGAAAAATAATAATAAAAGTGCAATAGAATGAATTTTTAGGAATATAAGTTGATTACTGAATATTACTACGTTTTACATCTATCTCGACTTTAAAATATTATAAAATGTATAAGATTTGTATGAAAAATAATACATTAACAGTTTTAAAATGGAAGAATTCATTGGGTCTGGAAAATCATCCTCAATGTCCTGAACTGATGCAGAGTATTTTGGTGGCCATTAGATTTTAATGAAAAAATATAATCATAGGCTTTCTTGATGAATCGTTTTCTCGCAAAAAACTAGCAAAATCAATGACCAACAAAATTTCCAGTAGACAAATAATATTTAAATTCAGCGAAATTTAAACTCTCTCCATATTTCAAGAATAGCTCACAAAGGAAACAGAAGCTATAGCTTTTTTCAGTTCAAAATTTATTCTTCTTTTACGCTGTATCGGGAATAAAACGTTCAAAATCCGATAACGTCAAGTTTACGTCATAACATCATTGCGTTTTTTTCTTACGAAAACTACCTATATTTAAAGAGCTCTCTCGGAGAAATGGTTTGAGATAATAACAAAAATTAAAATGACTTATGAAGTGTTCACCCTAGACATGTTTCAAGAACAATTCAATTAGAATTTGGGACTGGGCGGATTTTTGCTCATACCGTACTTTCTTCTTTATCAGTCTATCACTGAATGTTTTATTGCCATAAATACTGATAATAATTATCCATACACCTTGTCAGAATGGATTAAATGTATCAGATCCATGTTAAAGTCACGTATTAAAAGATTGAGGGGCAAAATGAAAACCAACTATCCTTCTGTGTTCAATAAACCAGAAGTGAAAAAAGAATTAGATAGATTACACGATCAGTACGTACTGGTTCCTGCCGACAAAGCAGGTAACAACATTGTCTTCGCTTGTAAGGCTCATTATATAAATTGCATTCTAGAAGAACTTGGATTTAATTCTACAAGTGGTAATCCTACTTATACTCATACTTCTCTTTCTAAGGAAGAAATTCTTCAAAATCACCTGTCAGTTTTGAATACTTTTAATATTCCACAGAGCCAAAATGAATTTGAACTACGAAGTAAGTGAAAATTATGTTATTGATTTTATCATGTATTAGCTTATTTTTAAAAGAAATTGGGGACTTGAGAAATTTAAATGAAAATGAAAAAATGTGTGAAAGTACGTGTAGAATACATTTAGTTTTTTTTTTAATCTAAAGACAATGAACTACACTTTTATTTAAAAGATTTCCAAATGGTTGCTGTCCTGGTTTCCAGTGGAATAATGAGACAGGCAACTGTACAAGTAAGTTTTTAGTATACCATAAAAACAAATACATATTATTTTTTATGCATTTTGATATGTTGCAAAGACGTTGAATAAAGCAATAAAAAATCATTTTACTGTAAATTTTACTGTAAATGATACCAATCCAATATTTTAATCTTCAAGATATACAGCTTTAGATAAAACATAATTGTTAAGGCAAAAACTTCTATTCCTTAAAAAATCAATTAACTACATTTCAATGAAATGAAACATATTGAGATAACATACAGTATTCAAGTCTCGTTTAAAGTCATCATTTCGTAAATTGTATGGTCGATACAATGACCTTGTCAGCAAATACAATTTATCATTGAATGAAATGCTGACTGACGTTTTTTCATACCAATTGTTAGTCCATTATTTATACACTGAATTGACGACGGATTTTTTCCGCTATTTCCTGATTATGACAACGAGCACACGGTAGGTGTGACCGGTCGGCAGGGGATGCTCACTCCTCCATGGCACCTGATCCCACCTCTGATGTTTCGGAGGTCCGTGTTTGCTCTGCACTTATTTTGTATATTGTTTAATGGACGTTGAGATTGAATACTGTTCGTTATTTCCATATCCTACTGTAAATGTATTATATTTGGCGTGTACAATACCATATTAAGCGGAAAGTGATTTTTATTAACAAATAAGCGTACTAGATATGTTTAAGCACATTTCAACATATTCTTATTCTTGTATTTATGTTTAAGACAAAAGCACTACAAAGAGTACACCGTCAAATGTAAAATGTTTATTGAATGTAGAAACATATTTTCTTAAATAAATACTCTCTATGTACATGATGTAATCTACATCTATATATACATGTTTATGCATTCAGGTCCTCATTAAATTACTCCAATTACTTTGTAGAGAACCACATTTACAGAATGTAAGGAATGTTCCATGATACGCAATGCAAAGGCTGGTGATCTAGATTGGACCAGACCTTGTAACATTAATGACAGATGAGGAACTCTACAAATATATTCCTTTACGTGGGGGAAAGACTTAGAGTAAGAAAATACCTCATTAATCGTGTGTCTTCGACAAAAAGAGGTAAACGTTCAAGTTTACTTCAAGTACTCCGTGAAAGGTTAGAAACAAGACAACATCAATAGGAGAAAGACATTGAAAGCAGTGCAGAAAAAGAAATAAGGGAATCAAACAGACGATTCGGCAACAAAAATGTCGAAAAAGAGAGACGAAGAATTGAATTAGGATGGATGCAAAAATCGAATGGAAAAAGTGTTCAGATTAGGAGCAAGAAGGGAGGCGGTACGAGAAAACTGACACTTAACAAAGATGCAACACAAAAAGATCTACAAATGGGGAAAGCACTATTTTTTTCCAACTGGGGAGTCATCGAAAGGCAAGAGAGGAATTCGAATTCGATGTGTGGGATTATCAAGACAGAAGTATGGACGAACAGTCAACAGTTGGGCAGATGTATGAAGACACCAAATTGCACATGCTTAGATTCTATCTAGCTTCAGTGGAGAACGAAGATAACATCGTAGGCCAACATCATCTAGGTGATACTAGTGATATGGACACTGACTCGCTCCCAAGTCTTAGCCCAACTACCATACTCACTGATGCTATAAAAATAGCAAGAATTGAAGAAGAACCAGAATATGACGATATATCAATATACCTGATTTATTTGAAACTTTATAAAAATACATTTAAATTATGTGAAAATATAGCTCAAAAATAACATAAAAAGACTTACATAGTGGATTTAGGCACTCAAATGTAGGATGCATGGTGATTTACACAAAAAATAACAGCCACACTGGGGCTGGTCAAGCAGGTAAACAGGAAGTGAGTAAAATTTAGTTAACTCATACCAAAAATAGTAATAGAATCATAAAAGTTAAAGCTATCGCGCAAGAATATAAAGCGCTATGCGTATTAAATTCAATACGGTGTCGGTACTATTTCTCTTCTCTACTAATGTTCCTATTCCATATATAAGACGATTGGTCACCGTCACGGATTGTTGCACAATCAACTAAAAGGCCTAGTGTTTACATCGATAGGTATGTCAAACCTGTACTGTCTATGGGATTATCCATACAAAAAAATTGCACACTAATCGTAAATCAGAAATAAATAAAAATAATAAAAATGAAAAATAAAACATGATCGATTGAGTAAATAAATGTTTTGACAATTACTTGTAACTTACACGTTATTACAATCAAACTGCAGTGAGTGCAACACTTCGAACGCTTCAAAAGAGACTTTTTGCAGACAGCACAGGATTGATGGATCCCACGGTAAGTAGAAATAAAAATAAAAACAAACAGAATAAAATATCCAAAGTGTTTTACGAAATACAGAGTACATTCACGCCCTTCCGACATGTTGAAAAGTCACTTGACAATCCAGTTTTCTAAAAATAGATGGCAAACTTTCCATTTTTGCGCGCATGCTTCTGAGAGGGATCAGTCATTATTGACCATTTTCTGATGATTGAATTCAAAAAATATATAGAAACGGATATCTACGAATTACATTGTAAAGTGTGGTTTTAAAAATGTAAAGTGTGGTTTTAAAATGTATTTTATGTTTTTAAAATCAATTTTCATGAAGATCCCTGGTTTGATTGCATTTCCCCTTAGATACAATAAGTATATAGATAATGTATAATCCATACATAAATAGTGTAAAATATAAGCATTGGAGGTTACATAAAATATCATTAACCCCAGGCCTAATTAATAGAAAACAGGAAGCAAAAACACACTCATTATGGAGAAGTATACATGTATTAAAGCTGTATTTTTCTTCATAAAAATAAAGTTATTTTTACAAAAAATAGATACTGAGTACATGTAACAACAAGTCCCCCCCCCCCCCCCCCCCTCTAAAAAATATCTACAACATTTCCTTTCTTACACATGTAAATTATTTCTTCCATTCCCATACAGAAGGTCTTTCAAAATCCGTGAGGAGTATTATTTGTTAGAATCTACTGTAAAAACATGTACATACAGTTTTTGTATTTTAGATAAATTGTTGTGCATGTCAAAATAGAGGGCAATGCAAAAGTTGCGTATGCAGGAGGAGTGGATGTACGAACTGCAGAAATGCAAATTGCCAGTTCAGGGAGGCAGAGGGGCATCCTCAACAACGCAGGTTTCATCCCTATGCCCAGAATAGCAGGAGGAATGCAACAGGAGAAGATGGTGTCCCTTCCCTAAATCAACAGCTGGCGGATAGGTCTAGGCCTGAAAATAACAGAGACCAGGGTCAGGCAGTGAGCTTGCAGGTACACTAAAATTATACAAGACCAACAGACATACAACTAAATTCCATTCTTTATGCATCCGTTTTTGTTAATTAAAATCGTTCTTATTCATTCATAAAAAAAATTGTTATTTCAGAACGCAATTTCCTCAATGCCAGAGGCGGAGCTCCGTGCCAGGGTGTCAGTTGCGGCTACACTGCTTCCTGACGTACTGGCCCCGTATTTGCTAGAAACTAGTGGTTTTTGTTCGGGCAACTTCAGTGCTGCCTCGTGGTGTTGCTGTGGGAAATGTACAGTTTTTTCTGACCCACGAATGAACATCTGCTGTGGTCATCCCCAGTGCATCACCACGAGGCCGGAATTTCGCAATCTATGTCTCAGGCACGATGTAATTGAGATTGCGAACATTCTGAACTGAAGTTTCCGAACAAATCTGGATCCTAGCTTCAGGGCCAGTACGTTCAGGAACCAGGCGTACCGTAATTTTGTCCTCTGGCAGCATGGTCGCCTTGGAGCTGGAAGGCGAGTGGTAGTGCCATCCTGCGTATGTCGACATATACGACTTCGATTCCCTGAAGTAAATCCAATGGACTATAAGGGCTATGAGTCACTATACTCTGATTCAGATTAAAAGAGAAATGTTACTCACCACAAGTTTTTCTTTTTTTTCTACTGTTTAAAAGTTCTTTAGATGACGGCGTAATATCTCCCGAAAGGTTAGTGGCAATGCCATCTAATTTTTTGGCTTGTGCGCTCTTTGTGTATGCCTCTCTTCGGGCTCCATACGTTTGTCTAATGCAAGTAGCGATGAGATCTAAAATGCAGATTTGTATTTAATAATTTATTCATATTTTTACAGTATTTTAACCCTTCCAGCTTCCCCGATGTATAAAATAAATGAACAAAAAATACCACTTTATGAAACAATTCTTATTTTATAAATATCATTTCAACCCCCCCCCCCACCTTCCTCAAGCTATAAAAATAAAATATGAAAAAAATATATTTACGTACCAGGAATATAAGTATAAGTTTTAGCAACTCGTCTGTCATAGGCAACCCATTGCTTTGTTTTACGCGAGAACTGGACAACAGGGACGTTGGTTCCATCTCTCGCTTGCTGAATCTCTCTGTCCAGATGGTGATTGTAGTCGATTACAGCTAGCTGGTTCCTCATGACGTAGGAGTCAAATCCAAATGACACTTGTTTTGGGCAGTAGTGGAGAAGAGTGTGGGAATAAAAATTTTCTATTGCCCACGTTTGCTTACAGGTCGTGTAATATTGGAAATTTCCTGTAAACTCCTTATTTACAACGATTTTTCTACATAAAAATAATAAAAAGGATTTAGGATCTTCAATTTTAAGGATCTGTTCTACAATTGATTTATATAGGTAGTGCGATCTGATCTGTCAATAAGAGTAATATGTACCTGTGTTCACTTATTTCACTAATTAGTAAATACGTACCGGAATTCTCTGTAAGTTGATGAATCTTTAGAAATCCACTTTTCAACACCTGCATTTGTGTCTTTACTATGATTACATCTGTAAATTTTCAAAAAGATTAAATCATAAAATATTTTTTTTTAACCCAGTTCAATAATATTTCAGTATAGGTATGTTTTCATGATGGATATTTACCTGCCACCTGACCACTCATGCTCGTTTGTAACATGGTGGAGTATTTTAAACCACTTTTTGATAAGTTTCTGGACATCCCCACTGCATGTGTTGCAACAATACCAGAAGTGGTTTACAGTAGGTCGGATCCATGGCAATAAACTCCGATGGGCAGCTTTCTTTGCAGCATCCCCCAACATATACGCAAGTTTCTTAGCTTTATGCCAAATATCCAAACTGTGGCGTATATGTTTAAACCTGTCCGATTCTAAAAGGACAAAAAAAATTTATTTCAACTTCTGATTATATTATGAGTAGATAAAATATACTATATCAAAGGCGGTTCCTGGGCCGGCGACCGAGCTTGCAACCCCCCCCCCCCCCCCCCCCCCC
>PRKT01000711.1:159616-175413 GCA_003671525.1 Saccostrea glomerata
CCCCCCCCCCCCCCCCCCCCCAGACACACACACAATTTCAATTTGCTTACGACGCCAATGACACTTGATTACAATTGTAAAATAAACCAGGACTTTTTAAAAATGGTATATGTTTTCTTTTTCATCTAAATCTTATACATTTTATAATATTTTAAAGTCGAGATAAATGTAAAACGTAGTAATATTCAGTAATCAACTTATATTCATAAAAAATTATTGTGTTGCATTTTTGTTATTTTTCTTCCCTTTTATACAAATATCACTCAGCGAAAAAACCATGAAAACTTGCTTATATTTTGTATACGTACGATGCAGAGGTACTGGTATTTTACACCAGCCGCAACCTTCTCCCCCTCCTGAATGGTAGAACTGTCTATGCGCTCTCCACACTCGGAACACGTGGTTCTTTCTATCAGATATAGCAATTCTCTTTCACCGACTATAAACCTCCTGTCGTTTAGGAGATGAATTTCCTCATCATCCTCTTTCACCCTTCCAAAAATTAAATAAGTAATGTAGCATATATAAATACAATTAAAGTTTTTTTTTTCAATATAAGCGCTCTTGAAGAGAGAGAGAGAGAGAGAGAGAGAGCATACTTATGCCACATTGATTCATCAGTGTCATTTTCTCCCTCTGTATTTTCTTCTTCTGAATTTATCCTTTCATTGACATCATCGTCTCCAAATATATCTCGGAGTAATTTGTCTACAGAACTTTCACTTTCCTATATTTTATTGAGGATAAAAGAATTATAAAGGATGAAAGAAAATGATTTGAGAGATTACATGTTTACTGTAACATTAATATTTTATTATTTGGCACATTTTTCTCGTACGGCATAAAGCATATATATTGTTCCAATAATTTATCAAATCTAAGAAAAATTCCTGTTTTGTATGTGTATTATAATTATATAAAAGAGGCTATTTTTCATTGATATTTAAAAAAATTATAGTATATGCATGAACATGAGATGTTTATAATATACCGGTAGATATAAATTATAGTCACTAAGATAATCAGATACATGAGATTTTTTGTTTGTTCCTTTGTTTTGTTTACCCTACTCCGTACATGTACCACTAGAACGTTATATTTATCACTTCTCTTTTTCAAAGGGTTGGGGTTGCCTTTTAAAAAAAATAATTATCACCTCTGTATCTGTAGTCTCTTCCTCAGATTCCATCATGATTCCAGAATGCTGTATAAAAAGCGATATAAACTGTAGATAAATTCTGGTATCAAAATTTATATTTTATTTTGATTATTTGATTTTTGTACATTCTAAATAAACACACCAGTGACAAGACATGTAACTATATTTATAATCTATATGTGTGTATGTGTGTTGATACATATCTTCATCAATAAGTTAAATTGCAGAAAAGACTTATTTTGTGCCTATTAATCAAACCAAGAATAAAAAATCAAGTATTTATTTGAATACATGCACCCTCACATTGGTGTAATATACCCCCCCCCTTCCCAGTTCTTCAGGGTGTTATACAGACCACTCAACATGAGTAAAACATATCAGAAATATAAATTATTTTGTGTTTGTTTTTATTACTTCTAGAATTTGTTTTAAACGATACGTTGGAGGTTTACATGTATTTCAGGTATTGAATAGATACATAGATTTTCAGTGAATAAAAATAATGACTGATCCTTTGCAGAGGCATGCGCACAAAAATGGAAAAATTTGCCATCTATTTTTAGAAAACTGGATTGTCAAGTGACTTTTCAACATGTCGGAAGGGCGTGAATGCACTCTGTCTGTATTTCGTAAAAGACTTTGGATATTTTATTCTGTTTGTTTTTATTTTTATTTCTACTTACCGTGGGATCCATCAATCCTGTGCTGTCTGCAAATAGTCCCTTTTGAAGCGTTCGATGTGTTGCACTCACTGCAGTTTGATTGTAATAACGTGTAAGTTACAAGTAATTGTCAAAACATTTATTTACTCAATCGATCATGTTTTATTTTTCATTTTTATTATTTTTATTTATTTCTGATTTACGATTAGTGTGCAATTTTCTTTGTATGGATAATCCCATAGACAGTACAGGTTTGACATACCTATCGATGTAAACACTAGGCCTTTTAGTTGATTGTGCAACAATCCGTGACGGTGACCAATCGTCTTATATATGGAAAAGGAACATTAGCAGAGAAGAGAAATAGTACCGACACCGTATTGAATTTAATACGCATAGCGCTTTATATTCTTGCGCGATAGCTTTAAGTTATACCAAGGATCAGTTTACCATGTAAGTTTTCAACAATAATAATAATACATATGATAGGCAACACATATATACATGTACATAGTAAAGACTGGGTAAAATACCCGAAAAGACAAAAACACCTATCTTGGAACCAGGCCCGGATCCAGAAATTGAAGTTCGAGGAGGCGCCAAAAGTAGGCACGGGGTATGGGGGTCTCTAAACTTTTGAGGTCTGGAGATTTTTTAGGGTAAAAATGAGGTCTACCATGTAGTCATATTTTCATTTTCTAGACAAAACTGTGATTAACGTTAACTTTGACAATTTTAGGGGGCGGATCCCCCCTTATATCCGCACTGGATAAGGGGGGATCCGCACTGAAACAGTCCCTTATACTTAAAACAATTAATCTAAACTATTTATCCTTATTTGTAATTTGACAAAAACTGTATCATTTACATGAATTTGAGATAAATCTGCAAAAAAAAAAAATAACTTTTGAAATAATCAAGCTTGAAGATATTGATTTGTAACACAAAGGTAGGACGAGGGTCACATAAATCGTACTTAGAGACAATCCCTATAGTTTTAAACGGAAATAGTTCACATAAATCGTACTTTAACACCATCCCGAAAGTTTTAAACAATTATTATTTAGTGTAAAAGTAAATTAAAGAATAAGGAAATGAAACAATACAATTTATTTGGCCAAGGTATTTTAAATGAAAATTATTCCTCAAAATATGCCATTCACGGAGTTTGACACACCCCTTGTAAAAAATTAGGCCGATGAGATATTTATTTTATGGCATAATTTACTAGCAAATTTTCTGGTTAACATTGTCTTATAATATGAATAAAAATTCTACTGCAGAATTTTTTTAATTATCACTTATATAGCTCAAACTCGCAATTTCCCATTACTTCCTATTGTAATTATTGATTTCCGTTGCCTACTTTTAATCAAATGTTGTTAATTCATTGGTCTAAAATCTTGGTAGTGTCCTCCTCTCCATTAATACTGCTCAGAACACGACACTCCCGCTCTTATATTTGATATTTTACCCTACTCCTTCTTTGCCTCATGTTGTTGTTGAATGGAAGGTCTCCAAAGGGGATTGTACAGAGAAAATGGACCAAAGGGTAAATAGTAGGAGTGGGAGTAATAAGTTCACAGAGATTCGACAGTTAAAATTAATTTTGTACTCTTTGTTTTGACGTGAATTGCGATTGAAGTGAACAGCAACGACTGTAAACCTCGGAATACATACTTAGATCTTCCTAGTAGGGGAAAAGAAACTATGTAGTCAGTACCTTGTTGAGACAGGAAATCTTATCATTTCATAAATTGACAATTCGAGCGTCATTGCTTGTTCCAAAGAAATACGAAGGGAATCTTATGAAAGTAGAAGTTGAGAATGGAGACATTCCTTGCGATCATATCAACGCTTCATCTGATGTAGCTGTATACATCGCAAAACAAAGATTTGTAATCACTGTATTAAATAATCACATAATTATTGTCCACTCTGACCCTTAACTTGATCATTCGTTCGATTATCCATGTACGAAATCTGACTAAACGTTTGCACATATTAGTATCTTAGTAGGTGGTTTCGACTCAAACATTAACTTCCAACCCCACCATCATACTGAACTCTGTCACAACCGTTCAGGTGAACTACACCAGCCCTAGCACACCTGCAGCACCCAATACCAGTGAAGCAGCACCCAATACCAGTGAAGCAGCACCCAATACCAGCGAAGCAGCACCAAATACCAGCGAAGTAGCACCAACATGTAATACCAGCGAAGCAGCACATACATGTAATACTAGCGAAGCAGCACCCAATACCAGTGAAGTAGCACCCAATACCAGCGAAGCAGCACCCAATACCAGCGAAGCAGCACCAACATGTAATACCAGCGAAGCAGCACATACATGTAATACTAGCGAAGCAGCACCTAATACCAGCGAAGCAGCACCCAGTACCAGCGAAGCAGCACCATATACCAGCGAAGTCAGTGTGCTTTGGCATACGTATGTTTACACACCTTATCGTATGCAGCGTCATAATGAGAAAGAACGAATATTTTGCTACACATGGTTTTCATAGCCAAAAAATGTCAAAAATAGGTCACAGTGACCTACTTTTTCATAAATATGTTTGAAGGCCCCATGATACATATATTTACAAGATTTAATGAATCTAAACCTCTCATATCCGAAATAATTAATTGGTATTAAATGTTGTAGAAAGGTTAAGACATTAAATTCATAAAGTAAGGCCAAAATAAAATGCCTCCCGCCTCATTGAAATGCCCCCCTCCTGAAAAAAATTTATTGACCAAAAGTAGGAAGATTTTTTTTATTTAATCATTTTTTTTTGCCCATTACACCATACACAACACTGAAATATAGTATCAGATCTATGTAAAATTAGTTTTTTTGTTGATGGTAGATACTTTTTTAAAAGTTAATAGAAAATGTATTTACTGTTTACTGAGATTTTTATCAAAAATAAATTTAAAATTCATCTTCAATTTAAAAAAAAATAATTTCCCTCCCTCCCTCCTGTGTCTGTAACCCTTCAGGCGGCAATTCCAAACAAACAATTTTTTAAGGATGGCCTAAGTCACGGTGACCTTTTTTTCATTACGGGATCTGTAGCGTTATGGTCAAAGGCTGATATATAAAACAATAACGCTACAGTTCTGCAGCTATCACGGGTTATTCCTTTACATGTACAAAGGAACATGCGCTATCCAAATTCAATATTAAACCAAAAAAGCCAATGAAATAAAATTACTTAAACTATGAAAGAAATGACTAAGAAAACCACTTACTACATGCACTTAGCATGATTTTAGAAAAGAAATAACATTGTTTGTCCACATGCGTCGGAAACGTGGGGAAGGGAAAGAGGATAAACTACCCACGTGCATGGTCAATCAGATAGGGCTTAAATTACTTACCTATATAGCCTTAACCTTGCTTTGCCGATATTTTTTATTCCCAAAATTATATGCGAACGCCCCCTTCCCTCTTAAAACTGTGTGCCTGTATAGGCAAATTAAATGTAAAACCATTGTTTTTAAAGAATGTTTAGCATGTATCTACATGTAAAGAAATTAAACCTAATAACTTCTATTATAAAATTTTATTTTCAGAACCTAAAGGCCCATATCTTAGAAGCAGCTGAACCACGTACCATCAAATCAAAGTTCTCAGCGACAGGGAAAACAGTGAAATACCTTTCGCAAGCAATCATTGAGGGAGAAGTGAAAGTTGTTTCTACGTTCAAAAAAGTACATAGCCAAAAACTTAAAGAGAATGCAAAAACCAAACTCCTTAAAGTTACAGAAAACCCCATGTATGGGGTAGAAATTAAGAATGATACCATAGTATGCAATTTTTTCATATAGTTTACTAATTTACTTCTCCGTTTATTATTTTTTTGCATTTACATGTACATATACATGTATTTCGTATTTCTCCGTATGTGATGGGTGTCTGTGTGTTTAATCTCAGATATAATTTTTATATTAGATCATGGAGACAAGCTTTAACCTTTCTCCTTTGGAAAAAAAACATCAAGAATGCATTCCTCAAGCCGCCTGTTATAACCCTTGCTGAAGCAGCCTCGGATGGACTGCATTCAAGGTTATCGATTGGGCTAGTGGAGATACTTCATGTACGCAATGATTGAAATATCACACTCGAATAATTTGAAAATGAACAAATTATTTTTTAAAAGGAAATTCGCAATATATTAAATCAAAATTTTCTCAACCTCCTTGTTATCCTGCACTCTTATCCATTAGTTACAGAACTGTAGCGCTATGGTTTTATATATTAGTCTTTGCCCACTAGGCTACAAATCCCGAAATGCAAAAAGGTGCAATTTACAGCACAAGATTTTTTGCGGACATTTAGGGAGAATTTCTTTACTTTCCAGCATTGGTCAATCACTCCCTAACTCAAATCACATTCTGTAACCAATTTGTATATTTTATCCACCTTGTAACCCTTAAAAGTCGTCTCTACAGGCGAACATCTAGCTCGATAAAAATTGTTTGTTGAATTACTGAAAATTCACTTCAAGCCATTTTATCGTCTGTACAGAAGAATATAAAGACTTGCAAGGTGAATAAAGTATACAAAATGATTACAGAATGTGTTTAGTATTAGCGAGTGAAAGGTAGTTGGTTGACTAATGCTGGAAAGTGAAGAAATTCTCCTAAAACTTGCGCCGTAAATTGCACATTTTTGGCATTACGGGATCTGTTTTGTAGCGTTATTGCCAAAGACTGATATAAAAAACCATAACGCTACAGTTCTGCAGCTATCTTTTCCATATTTGATTATAAACCATTATGATGCAAACTCAGAACTAGATAATTATTCTAAATTATAATTCATATATACGACATTTTAACATTTTTTTTTGGTAGATCGGGGACATGTCCAACAACCTTACACGGAGGGAGGTTAAGGTCAGTATGGATGGCAGATCTGCCCTGCTGACCCTTTGGGGCAGAAAGGCAGAAGAGCCATCCATATCAACTGGACATCTGTATCAAATCCTTGCCATCAAAGCAACCAACGAGTTCAAAGGCCAACGAGCCTATAACTCTACCCAAAACACCATTTTCAAGGTAGTTAATTAATATATATCATAACGAGAAAATGTTGAATTGCTTGAATTACTTTTCATCTATACAATTTGTTAACTACATTATTTGACAAAATTTGCGTATAAAATAACTGCGGCTATCAATTGACTAATAGGTTAATATCAAGTAATTGCATCATAAATCAATCGTTGAAACATATTTTAAATTAATTTCATCACACTTGCGCATTAAATCGTTCTCGGAGAAGCAAACAGATAAACACCTGTTAATACCCTCAAGCTTTACATCCTCATATGAAATACATATACAATTAAAGATATAATTAATACTTTAATCAATACATTTCAATTTTTAAAATACAGTCTTTTAAATCAAATGACCCGGCTGATGACATCCCACAAATCCACTTTTCGAATCTGTCCGTATCCGCTGAATCTGTGGGTCATCTGAAATCGTGTTTGATTCCCGTCAGAAATGGGATTATTAATAATCCCTCCTTAAGCCCCCTTCTTCACACACACTCACATTCCTCTTTATTCTAATATTTTAATTGTAATTAATTTTTTAAAGCATTTTTAGCCGTCATACTTTACATTATTCTATGCCGTCATTTCACTTCCCAAAGCGAGGCCACCGCAGCTGCGGTTCCTTCTATCGAAGCAAAGAAAAGACTTCATCCCCAGTTACCTTCATTCAATAGTACACGTGTTCCGCGGTCAGGGGGTGGGGAGTAACTCTCGGCATAAGATTACACACCGACCATGTCAGCGTTACTTAAAAAGGACATACATGTTTAATTATTACTAGTATTGGTTTTGTTGCATTTTATTTTTCACACTTTTGTTTTGTTTATTTTTCAAATTTTTTTGGCAACGAAATACTGTACAAGCATAAGCCGGTGTAAGGTTCTCTTGTGTTGTTGTAAAAAAAACTTTCTACAGAAGGATATAGTTACACAAATGAAAATTTGCTAAACGGATTGATATATATCTAAAATATTAAAGCAATGGTAAGTTTTCTTCGTACTTCGTTTTGGACAAAACTGTACAGAATTCTCTTCGCTTTATTTGGTAAACTTTATTCAGGGGTACTTGTGTGACGAGAATGGTGCAAAAATATTTTTAAATACGGGCGACTGCGGGCAGAATAAATTTATTTTACATTCAACTTACATGTACTTCTATTAAGACGAAATTTTTATTCACTGTCGACATCACAGCTCGTTAAACGCGAAAACCATGTAAAATAAACCTGTGTGTTTCGAAGTCGATCAATTCAGCCGCCATGATAGTTCACGCGTGACGTACTGAGACTTGTGCTTGAAATTTAGAATAACTCAATAAAGCAAATGTCGATGTTGATAAATGGTTGTGATTCTTCAGCTATCTGTGCTTGTGTTTTGTTCAAGAGGTTAGCTTAAACGAGTAGTTTTAAGAAGTTTTATGAATTAGTTTTTTTTTTTTTTATTTACAGACATATCTCTATCAGACGCAAAATTATTCGCTTAAACTTACCCAGCATTTCAGTTCCGTGATTCAAAGTGGTACAAAAAATTATATGTGTATTGCATAGATTTAAAATTTGCTTAATGAAAGATGTAATAAAATAGTGTATACCTGACTGTCAGTGACATCACTCCAGGGATACTACTGGACATTGGTTGAACACCGTTATAAAGAAATCTGGCATAGTCTAGTCGAACACCCAGACGGGGGTAAACGGAAGTAGGAAAACCTTATGCACATGCGCACACTAAAACAAAGTACCGTTTTCACGGAAAAACGTGTGGTCCACAAAATATGCTCGTGCAAAGTGATGGATTATTTCGTACCTCTGTATGTACTCAAATTCGATAGATAAATGTTTTTTTAAAAGCCATATTAAAATATTGACACTCTTTTGAATGGGAGAGGCTCGATCCCATAATTGGTATAATATTGTTTTATATATTTTATGATTATCCTGAAGTAGTGAAGTCTGTGAAGACATTGAAGTACAGATCAAGTTTGTTGTATAAAAGTTTTATAATTTTTTTAGGAGTCTTGAAAGGGAGTATTTATTTGATAATGTGTAATTCGTGTGAAGAGTTACCTCCCTTTATGCATTTTTTTTTGTTAACCACAGATTTAAATTACTAGCTTTATTGATATGGATATTTGTATTAGAATATTTTTATGCTATGTATTTATTATTTTTTATTATAATTTTCAGGATTTTCCTTTTCCTATTATTCTGTTACCAATTTCCTATTTATATGTTCATCTGTGTGTGAATGAATGGAGATGATCAAATCCTGAAACGGACTTACTTATACCTCCATAATATAACTAAGAAAACGTTACAACTGTATTGCGAAAAACTAAACGTTTATCGCAAAAATGTAGACCTTTTCTCCCAAAGTTAGCGTATTCTGTGCCTCGACCTCCATGCTTGATACAATTTTTTTTTATAATTAAATGAAACGGATTAATAAATAAATGGTTTGCTTAATGTTGAACTAAATATTATTCCCTTCGCGGTGTTACAAACTTTGTTGTAATTTCTAGCTGGTAATCTACACAGTTTACCTTCTTCAAAATGTCAAAAGGGCCTTTCCAGTGATTGATTGTATGTTGTTTAACGTCTTTCTCGAGAATTTTTCACTCATATAGAGACGACACCACTTGCCGGGCTACAAATTTTATCCTATGCTCGGCACTTAGGGCCTTTGAGCAGTGATGGAT
This sequence comes from Saccostrea glomerata, assembly GCA_003671525.1. Taxonomy (NCBI): domain Eukaryota; kingdom Metazoa; phylum Mollusca; class Bivalvia; order Ostreida; family Ostreidae; genus Saccostrea; species Saccostrea glomerata. Next base: position 169,208 of record PRKT01000711.1, read on the forward strand.
CTTTTTCGTGCCAGCACCTACTGCGATACGGGACCTCGGTTTATACGGTCTCCGAAGGACTGGTCTCCACGTCCCGCAGTGGGGATTCGAACCCGCGACGTAAGGATTGACTCCTTACTTCACGACTCATGGAGCCGAATCAAGTTAAACCGTTTCAACTCGTCTAATGGAATACAGACTAAAACAGAAGTTCTATAATGATCAGCACGCGAAGCCAAGACAACAGTGTGAGCCTGGTGATTCCATACGCATTCCAACTGTGCTGTTATCAGAAATATTTTATGTACGACTTGTCTCTTTTGTGTTATTTCGTTTTCATTACGCGGGGTTTCAACCTGCTCTGGTTTGCCAGTTTTTGCCATTATTAATTATTTTCATTGATCCTAGTCAGCTCAAAATGTAAGTTTATTGATGTAAATTGTTTATCTAACAAAGATGTAATTAGCAAGATTTGTTTTTACTGGAGAAATATGAGTTAATTGTACACAGTTTTCTATACATGTGAATCGATCTATGGCGGCCATTTTTGAACTTAGTTTTGATTGATTTCTGTGTATTGGTAAATCGGTAATTGTAATCATTTAAACCTAGTCTAAATTCTTTAAACTTTATTGTACAACAGAAATATGTTGAAGATATTTTCCTTTATATACCGCAATGTGTATTTAACATTAGTTCATATGTGCTATGTTTACATGCATTCAGTCATTGTATGTACATCAATCTTTCTTGTATTTTGTAGCTTTTTACCACATCTTCGCATCACATATCATCCATAATCACTGTTTCATCATCAATAAATGATCAGATATTGATATTGGTGTATTGGTTAGCTTTACTGTTGATCCAACATTACAGTAAAAAGATTTACATGACCCACGGATCTTCACAACACAGTCATCATGGCAGACAAACACGAAGAATCAGAGAAGCGTTTACATGTTCCAACTGAGAAAGGTTTAGCGTCATTCGAAGCTAAGTGTGTTGATTATAAGAAACGTATTGACAAGTTATGGAGCACAGTTGAAGACATAATTCTTAGTATACAAGAAAGTGACAAAACCAGAAAAACATTACGTAGATTCGATGCTGATATTCGTGCAGCCTTTGAACCATATCTCAGTTATGCTGATGAGACAAGGTTTACCGGAACTTTTGTGAAAGCAAAACAGATTGTTGAAAATTCATTGGAGCAAATAAAAACTTTGCGACTAGACTTGGTGGAAACTGCTTCACATATATCTGGTGCAAGTTCAGGAAAGAGAAAACAGAAATTAGAATTCTTAAAGAAAGAAGCAGAACTTCAGAAGGAAAAGTTGAAATTAGAAGAAGAGGAAATCACTTGGAAAGCTGAAGTGCATAGGAAAAAACAGGAATTAGACATTAATCTGAAACTTTTGAAAGAGGAAAATGTGGTCATGGACGAGGAGTCTGAAGGTTCTTTGTCATTGGATATAGAGTCTGAGAGCAAAGATGAACAGATACGAAGATATGTCGAAAGTCTGAATTTCCAAGAAAATGACGTTGCGAGTTCAAACTTACATACTCCTGTTCCGGACAAAACTATACCCATTCCAACGCCTTACCGACCAATACAGAGTTATACGAGCCGCACTCTACCTTCAGCCAGTGCACCAGTTTTCCATCCTGTGGAACCAACATCTGCAATTCCTCCTACTCAGTTTGATTCTGTTCCCATAGCTCAACAGTTTCCTAACAACCCTGCATCCGAAAACGCACTTTCAGATCTGACATTGTTTATAATGCGAAAACAGCTTGTACCTGAGAGACTGTCAACATTCGATGACAAGGCAGAATCGTATAATTCGTGGAAGTGTTCATTTCTAAACATTATGAGTGAAATCAAGGTTTCAAAGCATGAAGAACTTGATCTTCTTATCAACAGACTGTCTGGAAAATCTAAAGAAGTGGGTGCGTGATACGTATTGTGATACGGAGACCTAAATACCGGTCTTTAGGTACTTACTATAAAGTCCAGAAACTATTCATTTATTCGTTAAATCTTTCACATTACAAGTAGAGAAAGTATGAAAAATGTTGTTAAAAGTGAAAAGAACTGCATCTTACCGTCCAAACATAATTGATTTTATATACTTAAAAATTTCAAGAAAGTAAAATTTTGTTTTTCTCGTATATTTTTTAGGAAATTGATGACTTTTCATATAAAATCATGGTAAAAACTGCATTTAAAAATATCATGATATTATCGTGATATTGTGGGAAAAAATCGTGATATATCGCAATACGAAATTTTTGGCGATACCCATCCCTAAAAGATCCATCCTCGTGACTCTGTATGTGTGAATAAAGTGTCAATTCTTGGTAACAGAAGTGCAGCCTGCAATAAACCATGTCAAAACTACCTGCATATCAAGGATCATATATCGACCTCTACAAGTGCACTGAGTGATCGTGATTTTCGTGGTGACAATGTATTCACAAAGACTTTACGAGATGACGAAGTTGGCCTATCAGTTAAAGATCGTTTCTTCTTACAGCTAATGGACACATCATTTAGGAAGGATGAGGAAGGGTTTTGGACGGCACCTCTACCTTTTGGACAACTTCCTGATTACTTACCAAACAACAAACCCCAAGCTTACCGTCGTCCTCAAATACTTCACTGTAATGTGCAGAAGGATCCTGTGAAAAAAGAACAATTTGTAACATTTATGCGTAAAGTACTAGACAGTGGAGCTGCGGAAGAAGCCCCTTCTTCCTCGGAATCAGATGGCCCTTGCTGGTATCTACCATTGTTTGGCGTACAAAATCCGTAAAAACCAGGACAAGTCAGAGGACTGTTTGATTCGTCGGTGGTCTTTGAAGGGACGTCCTTAAATGGCATGCTTATGTCTGGTCCAGATATGGTGAACAGCTTATTGGGGATTCTTCTACGGTTCAGAAAGGATGAAGTCGCAATGACCGCTGATATTGAGCAGATGTTTTATCGATTCAGAGTCAATGAGAAACATCGCAATTTCCTCAGATTTTATTAGTATAGGAACAACAACCCGGATGACATTCTCATAGAATACAGAATGAAGGCACAGTACAGTTAAGGTTACAGTAAGGAGGCGGGGCCTAATTTGTACGGGGAATGTTAACTATGACGTCACACATAATGTAAGGTCTTCAAAATACCACAAAATGAAATTATTTGCTATTTCAAACAGCTGGATAGCTGTATACTACATACAAACTTACTATTAAATGCAGTTTTGTCGTTTGTTAAATCCCACACAACGGTATATAAACGATGCATCGATCGCAATGCACTTGTCAATATGACGTCATCTCGCAAAAATGACGCAGTTTGTACACAGTGAGAGATTGATCAAGTCATATTTTGTACAATGAAAAGTGTCTTTTGTTCTCAAATAAAATATCATTTGCAGTAAAATAAAAAGCCGTTAACTTGGATGCGATGTCTATTTTAGTATTTTATTCATAAACTTGCATTCTCCAGACACGCGATAATGTCGTGTGTTTGTATGTAGATTCATTGAAAAAGTAATGGAAGGGCCCTAATAAATCGATTTATTGCAAGGGCATACACTTTATGTATCTTGTCAAAATTTTACACGTAAACTCAAGAAGCATTAAGATATTTGAAAAATGCTGCGAACCTCTTGAAATCTTGCAAATAAATTAATTATAGCTATATTTAATGTAGTTGACCAGCAAAATATTCAACCTGCCGTCCAACAAATTAAATTTTACCAATTAAAAAGGGAATCTATATAGGTTCGCAGCACTATTCACTAACTACATATAGTGTTGAAAAGGATTATAATATAAACTAAGATTTATAACTTAGTTATGCCCTTGCAATATTGAAATTTATAGATGACCTCTAAACTGCAAGTATAATTGCCAAAGTCATGTGACGTCGACATTACATGCAAGTCTAAATAAAAAATCTAAATGTCCCCAACATGTAGATTCAAACCACATTACTTTTTTTTATATCAGTAAATTCCTAAAAAAGAATCGTCCATCCTAATAAAGTATGTATTTTTTATCCATAAAAATCGCCGATATTTCCATTAGTAACCTTAACTGTGCTGCGAGCCCATGTATTCGGGAACAGCCCATCTCCAGCCATAGCTACCTATGGTCTTCGTAAAACTGTGGAGAATGCTGACTTAGACGTAAAGGACTTTGTCAATCGCAATTTTTATGTAGACGACGGGCTAATTTCACTACCTTCCGAGACAGATGCCATCAGTCTAATGAAACGCACACAGACTAAAATGCAGAGAGAAGGCAAGTTGAGACTACACAAAATTACCTCAAATAAAAGAACTGTCATGGATGCATTTGATCCAAGTGACCATGGTGAAAATCTGAAAGAAATAGACAGTGATGACACAGTACACAGAAGTCTTGGATTGTGCTGGAGTCTGAATGACGACACGTTCCGATTCACTATCCCAGCGGAAGAGAAGCCATTCACACGTCGTGGCCTCCTATCACATGTAAACAGTTTATTTGACCCCCATCGGATTTATCGCTCCGATAACCTTAAGTGGAAAGATCCTCCTGAGAGAAGTGACCTCTACAGGAGCCGACTGGGACGAACCTTTACAATCGGAACATCTTCAAAAATGGACAGAGTGGATATCATCTCTTCAGATCCTGAAAGATGTCACCATTCCACGGATGTAATCACATGTATCCATTAGCATAGCCAAGACTGTAGAAGTACACATATTTTGTGACGCCTCAAAAAAGGCGATAGCCGCATCAGCATACCTGAAAGTAACAGACAATGATGGACATTCAAGTGTGAGATTCTTGATGGGAAAAGGAAAGTTAGCGCCATCTAGGGTACATACCATCCCTCGTCTAGAACTCTGTGCTGCGGTTTTAGCGACAGAAAAAGCACAGATAATAACGATACAACTGGATATTCCATTGGAGTGTATGTGTTACTACAGTGACAGAAGAGTGGTCCTTGGATATGTCAGCAATCGTACTCGCCGCTTCTATTCCTATGTGAGTAATCGTGTTGACCGCATCCTGAAAATCTCAAGTGCCGACCAATGGAATTACATTTCTACAGATAGAAATCCTGCTGACTCTTGCACCAGGAGCATCTCTTACAATACGGATATTATGCAACTTCCATGGATCGTTGGACCGCAGTGGCTCTGTGAAGCAAAGAGGATAGATGATGATAGTGAAAGTTTTTCACTCATAGAACCTGACAATGATGTTGAGGTGAGACCACTGATGACAAAAATCAGCACTGGACCTTACTTACCCAGTCAACTAGGAACAGAGCGATTTTCCAGCTGGAAATCTTTGATGACTCTTCAGAAACTTGCCAGGAAGCTACAGACTTCACAGAATTCTCAGCAAGACACGGAATCTACATCTCACATTGATGATGTACAGAAAGCAGAGTGTTTAGTTCTCAGAGAACTTCAAAAAGAACATTTTCAAAGAGACATTGAATTCATTATGGATGAGAAGCCATTACCAAGAGATAGCAAGATTGCACAGTTGTCACCCTTCCTTGATAAAAGTGGACTCCTTTGTGTTGGCGGTAGGATCAATTCAGCAGCCAATCAAGTACCTGCTAAGGAAGTAAATCCCATCATATTACCGAAAGGAAGTCATATAACATGTTTGATTATACGGGATTTCCATGAGAAAACCAAACATCAAGGAGGGCTTTTCACTGAGGGAGCCGTTCGCACAGGAGGTAATTGGGCCATTGGAGCTAAACGAGTGATATCATCCCTCATACACAAGTGCGTAACCTGCCGTAAGTTGAGACGCTACAGAGAAACTCAGAAAATGGCTGATGTGCCAGCAGAGAGATTGATTCCAGGTCCACCTTTCACTTCTATTGGTATCGACTCCTTTGGACCCTGGGAAATTGTAACTCGTAAAACTCGAGGAGGCGCCGCCAACAGTAAGCGTTGGGCAATCCTATTTACATGTTTAGTATCCAGAGCCGTGCATATCGAGGTCATTGAGGAGATGTCGAGTTCCTCCTTCATCAATGCCTTACGACGTTTCTTAGCAATACGAGGCCCAGTGAAATTGATACGTTCTGATCGAGGCACGAATTTCATTGGAGCTGCCGAAGAAATGAAAGTCAACACAATAAGAGTAGAAAAAGGACCAGTTCAGGAGTTCTTAGAGACATCAGGAATTACTTGGAAATTCAACGT
>PRKT01000711.1:176736-187446 GCA_003671525.1 Saccostrea glomerata
GCATGCCCAAGTGTTAGCTGACATATTTTGGCAATATTGGAAAAGAGAGTACTTAAAGACACTGCAGTCGCGACGTATATGGAAGGACAGACAACCAAATGTGAAACCGGGTGATGTTGTGATAGTTAAGGACTCTGCAGTGCACCGAAACTACTGGCCGATGGGTATCATTGAAAAAACATTTGCAAGCCATGACGGTTTAGTACGAAAAGTTCAGATCCGAGTGATTCGTGATGGCAAACCTGCATTTTTCATGAGACCTGTACATGAATTAGTTGTGCTGTTAGATTGAATTATTATACTGTATTCGATCATGATGTTTAGTCAATTTGATCAAATATTTTAGTAGTGGTATTTTATACCAGACGGGGAGTGTGCTGTTATCAGAAATATTTTTTGTACGACTTGTCTATTTTGTGGAACTCTTTTTGTGTTATTTCGTTTTCATTACGCGGGTTTTCAACCTGCTCTGGTTTGCCAGTTTTTGCCTTTACAGATTATTTTCATTGATCCTAGTCAGCTCAAAATGTAAGTTTATTGATGTGTTAAATTGTTCACAGTTTTCTATACATGTGACTCGATCTATGGCGGCCATTTTTGAACTTAATTTTGATTGATTTCTGTATATTGGTAAATCGGTAATTGTAATCATTTAAACCTAGTCTAAATTCTTTAAACTTTATTGTACAACAGAAGAATATTGAAGATATTTTCCTTCATATACCGCAATGTGTATTTAACATCAGTTCATATGTGCTATGTTTACATGCATTCAGTCATTGTGTGTACATCAATCTTTCTTGTATATTGTAGCTTTTTACCACTTCATCGCATCACATATCATCCATAATCACTGCTTCATCATCAATAAATGATCAGAAATTGATATTGGTGTATTGGTTAGCTATACTATTGATCCAACAGTACAATGCATCCTAAGATGTATCATCCATGCAAGTTAAGTCTATATAGGGCTCATAGTAACTTAGAAATAAAATCTGCATCAAAAACTTTAACCCATTCACTCAACGGGAAGATGTAGGTCAGATTCAGCATCCGAAGCAAGCCTGATAGTGTGCATCCTTAGATGTATCATCTGTGCAAGTTTGGTCATAATAGGGCTTATAGTTACTTGGAAATGAACACATGCACCAAAAACTTTATCCTGTACACTCATCCGGAACATGTAGGTCAGATCCAGCATCCGAAGCAAGCCTGGTAGTGTGGATCCTTAGATGTATCATCCGTGCAAATTTGGTCATTATAGGGCTTATAGTTACTTGGAAATGAACACATGCACCAAAAACTTTAACCTGTTCACTCAACGGGAAAATGTAGGTCAGATTCAGCATTCGAAGCAAGCCTGGTAGTGTGCATCCTTAGATGTATCATCCATGCAAATTTGGTCAACATAAGGCTTATAGTTACTTGGAAATGAGACCTGCACCAAAAACATTAACCTGTTCACTCAACCGGAAAATGCAGGTCAGATTCAGCATCCGAAGCAAGCCCAGTAGTGTACATCCTTAGGGCTTATAGTTATTTGGAAATGAGACCTACACCAAAAACTGCACCAAAAATGTTAACCTGCTCCAAAAACATTAACCTGGTCATTCCTTTGCTGAAATCGCAGCATCTGAAACTTTGACTCTTACAATGAAACACACTAGAAGCATCTTCCATGCATGTCTAATTAATATAGGACAAAGAACTACTTAAAAAGGAAACTGCTCCAAAAATTTAACCTGGGACACCGACGCCCAGGGTATTACATAATGTCCCCCAACGTCGTTGAGGTGAGCTAAAAATACACAATAATTTTGAACTAGAAAGAGAAGCCCTTCATTCTCGGAGAAACAATAAAAATATTGTTATCAAAAAAGACGAAAAAAGCAACACAATTGTTATTATGGACAAAGACATTTATCTCAGGGGCATTGCGCCAATTGCGATCCAAACAAGAAGGGGAGAGGGGTGGTATATTTGTGCTATAGATGTTTACAGCGACAGTGTTTTTTATTTATTTTTCAAGGGATGGACTTTGACGACTTTACTCTAGATTTACTCGTCGATGACCAAATTGACCATGAAATGGAATTTTAAGAAACACCCCTGTCTTCAGGCCACTTGCTACATGTGGTCTTTCATCTTCACAATCTGTAGATTCTGAAAAGAATGAAGAGTTCTTCTCTTCTGGCATGTCTTGCCCAGTTGGTGGATGTCCTCCGGCGCTTACGTTCAGTACTAAGGCCAAGTTCCAACGGCACTGGATGGAGAAGCATCTGCCTGAGATTGTTTCTTATGCCTATCCAGTCGCCAAGTGCAATGTCTCCTGCCGTAGACGATACGATATGAAGATGCATCTTCTTAGAGTCCATAGGACCAACAAGGAATTTGTAGAAAGTATTCTTTCGAAAAGATTGATGATTGATTGTATACTGTTTAACGTCTCTCTCCAGAATATTTCACTGATATGGAGACGTCACCATTGCCGGTGAAGGGCTGCAAATTTAGGCCTATGCTCGGCATTTACGGCCTTTGAGCACGGAGGGATCTTTATCGTGCCACACCTGCTGTGACACGGGGCCTCGGTTTATACCGTCTCATCCGAAGGACCGCCCCATTTAGTCACCTTTTACGACAAGCAAGAGGATACTGAAGACCTATTCATCATCTTGAGACTGTACCTTCTGACTATGCAGTGGTCTCTCTTCATAAAATAATATTTCATAAAGTATTGTTATTATAACAGTAAATTTAATTTCTAGAGATATCTGAGAACCATTTTTTGACCAAGAAAAATGCAACTAAATTAACATTGCATTTAAATCCTTGATTTATTATCATGCAATTTCAATTGACAAATTACACCGTGTATATCCCAACATGTGGGGTGTATGCTATGTTGTGCGCGGGGTGTATGCATCCGAAGCGAGAGAAAATGGGTCAATGTACCTTCTTTGTTCATTTTCTCAACTTACGGATATTTTTCGCCAGAAAGCATATGCCTACGGAAGAAAGCATTATATAAGGAGTATATGGATACCTATGAATCCACTGGACACCTTCTAGTTTTATCAAACACCTCAACACAATTCCGAGGATCGGAGCAAGATTGACGCTACACTGTGTTTATGATCAAATATCAGAACAAAGCTTTGCTTTATCGTCACTTTTATATTATTGTTAAATACATGTTTACAATATCGTTTGTACAAATTCTGAGTAAATAAAACAGTTCGTATATAAAGATATTGACGAAAACTCAATGTTGTGTCCGGGGTGTATGCAACATGTTGTACGAGGGGTGTATATACCCCATATTTTTCTTAGGATTGTTGTGCGAAGTATCAATGGAAATTTTATTCACACAGGTTTAAAAGCGATAAATAGTAATTTCCATAAACGTACTGAAGTAAAAAACAAATTAACTAAATTTTAAAAAAAAAAAAAAAAAAAAAACTATCATATTCAAGCATAAAAGGCGCTAAATGTACAAGGAGCGATTGTTATCTACATTGTAGATGGCGCAAATGTTCTAAAAATCTCTCCAAAGGGTGCCCTCCCCCCTCCCCGTATTGAAGACACTTCGCCCTATCTTCGTCCTTTCTTCGGCTCGTTTAATCTAAATAACTGGCCTGTTAAAAATAATAAAAACACTACATGAATGGTGTATTATGAATAAATATTTTTTTTCTGTTTCTGCAACATTTATGTTATCAATACATGTATTTTTAAGCATATATGACAGTGATGTAGAATCTTTTTTGAAGGGGGATACCCGAAAAAAAAAACCTTGACATAAGTTTACTATAGCCATAAAAAAGGGGGGGGCTTATCGCACTCAATACTCCTATATCAGAATGGGTTGTAGGTCCTGTCTTTTTTTCAGTACCAATTCCCTTTTTTTTTTACTTAAACATAAAACATAACCATTGTATGACTATGCTGCAACAAAAGGGGGGGGGCAACCTGACTTTCGATGAACATTTTCTGTAATGAAAAGTTGTATCTGGAGTGAACATTTTCTGTAGTGAACAGACAGTAGTTACACACAGACAGAATTTACAAATTAACTACTCAGGTAGATTGCTGGTACTCCTATCTCCATACCATGCAAAAGAAGGAGGAGGACTGTCCCTTGCCCATCGCCAACTGCCATTTCATATAGGGGGGCATTTTCCCGGATGTTACGGCGTACGACATTCCTTCACGGGAACATGCAATTTTGTGTCTTATGTAATTTAAGGTCAAACTTGTTGACAGTTTCTGACACAATGCTTGTGAGTCCCGGGTCCTCAGTTGCGTTTCTATCACATCAAGGTTGTTCTTTTTTAGATAGATCAAGGCTGGAATCAAACATATCCTCATCTTCTGAATCAGGAACCATACTTTGTTGTTTTAATTGTTCCTGGTTAAAGGGCATATCCTCATCCATTTTCATTGGTAAGTCTAATTTGACTGGTCTGTGTTTCTAAGTGAGAGTCTGCGCATTTTGAAATGTGCGTACTAAGTAAAGATTTGTACATAATATAAATTAGAGGGTTTGTTGTATGACAATACCGAAACAAATGAATCAGTAAGATCAATTGAAAGGCAGTACGGATCGCAGACAAGGTCGGCGATTATCGGGAATAGAGCCATTGTCCCTCATATCAGTTTCAAAGAACGTGACTCTCATCAGCCACTTACCTCTAATGACTTGACTCGACACTTGTGTTTCGGCGGTAAGATACAAGGTTTATGATTTATAATTTCTAATATCTTAAATTTCAAAGAAAGTGACTATCATCAGCCACGTACCTCAAATCAATTGACTCGACAATAATCTAGAGTTTCGGCGGTGTGATTTATACGAGGTTTAAGATTTCGATAGTTTATTAATAAGCTGCAAATCCGCCATCATCATGAGCCTATTTGCACATCTGTTATACGGATTATCTAATTATTTAGGTGATGATAGTAATTTTAATATCTGATTTTGAAATGAATACCGTACTCCAGATGGATCTCAATGAATCCTTAAGTGCAACCTGTGCACACTGTATTCTTTCATTAGTAAGACTATCCCCTTTAATGAAAACATAATTCTATCTTTTTAAAATGTTGCATCTTTGGTTGCTTGGGTTCATGACCAAAGAATTTAATGAACACCAAAATTGTAAACATACACAGTTTATATATCTTAGAGGTATTTAGATGCCTAATTGATATATCTCCATAAAAAACAGTATCAACCACCTCTTCATTCTCCTATGAGTCTGTCAGATGCCCAAGTAATCGAGTCACTTCATCGGTTTTATCATCAATCGTATTAAAGTGTCCCAAAGAATACTGAAAAAATCATAAATGTATAACCTATATGTAGAAGTTGTGAAGTTAAAAGAAAAAAGTTTAAATGTGAATCTTACTTGTGTTGTTTTTATTCCTGCAAAAGCTGAATGTTCATGATCCTAGTGCTTCGGAGAATTTTTCCCAAAGTGTTTTGACACTTGGGAACACTTAGGGTACATATTTAAGTATGGCTGCGGCAAAATAAAATGTAAGCTCCTTCAATAACTGTGCTCAAGAAGAGAGGGGATGTATGTGATGTTTTCTTCATATCAACTTGACCCCGCTGGACTCGTGGTGGTGTACGTGTCAACAATGGCATATATTTGAAACAAACGGAGACTGTTTTTTAGCTCTACTGGTCAGAAACAAGAAGAGCTTATGCGATAGTAATGCGTCCGTCGTCCGTCCGTCTGTCTGTGTGTAAACAATTTTTCAAAATGCTACTCCTCCTACAGTTTTGGTCCGATTTCAATATAACTTGGTACACAAGTAGACTACACTAAGATACATAATTCTGTGCATCGGTTTTTGATGATTTTGATGAACGGTGTTGCCATGGTTACTAAAAATAGAAATTTCTGTGAATTTCTTTGAAAATGCTACTCTTCCTACAGCTTTGGTCCAATTTCAATATAACTTGGTTGACAAGTAGACTACACTAAGATACATAATTCTGTGCATCGGTTTTTGATTTCGATGAACGGTGTTGCCAAGGTTACTAAAAATAGAAATTTCTGTGAAATTCTCTGAAAATGCTACTCCTCCTACAGTTTTGGTCCGATTTCAATATAACTTGGCTGACAAGTAGATTACACTAAGATACATAATTCTGTGCTTCAGTTTTTGATTTCGATGAACAGTGTTGCGATGGTTACTAAAAATTGAAATTTCTGTGAAATTCTTTCAAAATTCTACTCCTCCTACAGTTTTGGTCCGATTTCAATATAACTTGGCACACAAGTAGACTACACTAAGAAACATAATTCTGTGCATGTTTTTATTTTGATTGGTGGCAAGGATCATTTTTCTATTGATTGCTGTTTTGAAGTCTCAAGTCACAACTGCTACTTTTCTCTTCCTTTGTTTTAAGTATAAACCAGTAGAGCTACAGTCTCGACAGAGACTTCTGGTCTCTTACTATTCTGAAGATTTTTTTTTTTTTTTTTTTTTCATCATTCACTTTATATCCGTTCACCTTCTCGATATGTTACACTTGGAAAGCTGCTATCATTAATAATAAATGTTGAAAGTACCGTTCCACTCGCTGAAATGCATATGCTTGCAGTTGTATGGCTTGTGGTGGAAATCGAGTGTAATTATATCCTTCTTTTTTCTGTAAGAATCTTTCCTCGTCTTTCTGTTTTGTCATATCCTGTTTCATCAACGTTGAAAATGTTTCCAGGTTTATCCTGTATATCTGAAGTCAAAGACAGATGATTTTGTTGAATATTTAGTCAGCATTTTTTTTTTATTTTTAGTAGCAAATTTCACAGCAATTTTATTTTTTTTCTCTCTCTTGCAGTCGCAAAGTCACATTCTGAATATTCAAAAGGAAGGTCTTCACTCGATTCCCGTGGCACGTCTAATGGTTCCATTCCTCTTCTCTAAAAAACCTATTTCCAAAGATGCTACGCCCCGTTGGGATCCGGGTTAGAATAGGTTCTCAGTACCCCCTTGCCTGTCGTAAAAGGCGACTAAATGGGGCGGTCCTTCGGATGAGACCGTATAAACCGAGGCCCCGTGTCACAGCGGGTGTGGCACGATAAAGATCTCTCCCTGCTCAACGGCTGTAAGTGCCGGGCATAGGCCTAAATTTGCAGCCCTTTGTAACGGCACTTTCAAATTCGTGAACAAACAAAAAAATACAGTAAGTCATGCGAGAATATTTTATAATTTCTAGACTTCAAAATATTGATTGATTTCATCATTTAATTGTATTTATATTATGTATATGATATACTTGTAAATAAACAACGAAATTTCAAAATTAATATTTTCCTGCATTTTTCCTGTACTCCGGATTCTGTCTAAACCGGCCAAATTTAATGGAACCGGCGGTAGCCGGTTCGGACAAATTATACTGTACAATCAATAAATCAATCCAAAGATGCTACGTAGAAGCCCTGGTTTGCCCTTCGTTATCTTTGTGTTATATTTTACTTAGGTACCATGTAACTTAACAGTAAGTCAACATCTATTAATGGCTTAGTCAGCACAAAATGTCATATACTAATAATCAAACGATGTACAAAATATTGCAGCAATGTAATGTGCCTTGTGTGATTACACATTACTCAACATAAACATCTATTGAATTATAGAAGACACTTAATACTGTGGTTTGAGGACACGCATATAAGATTTCAAAAATTGCTGCAGACAATTTTTTTAAGTTTAACCTTCAATTTCTCAATTTTTATTAATTTAACCGCCGAAACTATGCCATTTTGCAGGACGATTTTCTAAGAAATGGGTTCATTCTGGAATAACTGATTATATGCCCTGTATTCCTTAACAGTTGATGTTTCTTATGATACAAAGATTTAAAATAGCTAAAAATGCATCTATGTTTCCTAAATTTTCATGTTTTCGTTTTGTCAAAAAATGGCAGAAAATTGGCCAAATTCAATGGACCCGTTTCCATGGCAAACGGGGTGCACGTGGGAAACTTCTCACACCATATTTGCTGGTTTTGTACCAAAAATTTCATCAAAATCGGAGATATGTCGTTTCCAAGATTTTTCGGTGCTTACAAAGAATGCCCGCGTGGCCCCCCCGTAGGAACCCGGGGTGATAAGAATATGTCCCTGGCACCCCCTTGCATGTTGTAAAAGGCGACTAAACGGGACAACCTGTTGGCCGTGGGTTGCGAGCCGTGTTGGTGGAGAGGGGGATCCTGGTGCTTGAGGTCCGCAGGTGCTGGGTGTAATGCACCTGACATGACCAAACTCCACTTTGGCCTTATATTCATCTAGACGGGAGGTCAGGTTTGGCCCGACTTGATCAATCGGCTAGTCATGCCGAGCTAATACTATTTACATGCCTAAGTAATGATGTATTGCAATGTCTTCTTTATTATCTTTTCACCTCTGTTTTGCAATTTCCAATACACCGACGTTTCCATGTTGATATTAATATATTAAGCGGTGGCTTAGGGTCAATCAGGCATATTATGTCTGAGTATAGCTTCTTTGTATCCTCTTGGTATCTGTCTTACTGGATTTCCGTTTGACCAGATATAGTTTGACGGGGTTAGAAATGCGTTCTCTGATTGGTTCATGCAAACTTGCATGAGGCCAATCAAAATCATTGTTTTATTTCAACTGAGACTAAATCGTAAACAGAAAAACACGCCAGTTTTAGTCCTTAGGATAACGTCTTTATCATTAAATAGCCCAGTTAAAGGTTTGTATCAGCTTTTTAGTTGAGTTATATTGAATTTGTTACCGACTACCAATATTATATCGAATTCTCTGTTGAATTCGTTTACTCTGATTGGCTAATAGCAGAGGTCAGTAGAGTTCAAAATGTGTAATCTCACTAGATGGTGTGACAGTAAACCCCGTCAAACTTAGCCAATTCGGTCAAGGGTTTATGTGGAGCGGGGCGGATCAGAAACTCTTGACTTGGGAAGATATTAGTTTTCGTAAGTGTTATTTTCTGATAGAAACATTATATAAACTTCACAAAAATGTATTTTGAAAGCCTCATTAAGCTTCCTTTGAACAAAATAAATAGCTTGTAAAAATCGTTATGGGAGCATACGCTCATTTGGCGACAAAGGTATTTTAAGGAGGAATGCCACACCAACTTTTTATTTTATAGATCTTCGAGTCAACCTTTTTAAACAATGGTTTCAGCATTGAGAGGCCGACATTAGCTCTTAATTATTTTATATGAATTTTTTTGTATTTTTTCAAAGAAAATGGAAAAAATTAATTACATCCAAATTAGATACTTTCTTGTAAAATTTTTGCTGTAAATGAATGCATCACATGAATACCTAATAAAATATGTAAAGAAAGACTGGTTAAACTTTTTAATTTTTTTTATAAAAAATTATTTATGAAAATAAAAAACATAATTAATGAATATTTTTTTAAACTTGTGGTTAAAATCTTCTTAAAACCAGCCACAACTGGGAAGAACATGTTCATTAATCATATTTATAAAAGAAATTGAAACAAAATAGCTAAATTTTAGAGAAATTAATTTTTTTAAATTTTGGTCAATCCCGATCAAAATTAAACCGATCCCAACCATAATTGTACAATTATTGGAATAAATAACATTTTCCTAAGAACCCTAGTCTGATTAGGTGTTATAAGGGTTAAAACATTATAGAACCTGACAATAAAATAGATTTCTTCATTGTAAATACATGATGAGGCAATAAATTAGCATTTTATTCATTTTGTGTTAATTTTGATCGGGATCAGTTTAATTTTGATCGGGTTAGGTCCAAATATTAAAAAAATTAATTTCTCTAAAACTTCTCAATTTCGTTTCAATTTCTTTTAAAAATATGATTGACAAACATGTTGTCCTTAGTTGTGACTAGTTTTATGGTGTTTTTAACCATAGGTTTAAAAAATATTCACAAATAATGTGTTTTATTTTTTATAAATAATTTTTTATAAAAAAATTAAAAAGTCTAACCAGGCTTTCTTTACATATTTTATTAGGTATTTATGTGAAGCATTCATTTACAGCAAAATTTTTACAAGAAAGCATCTAATTTGGATGTAAAATTTTTTTTTCATTTTCTTTGAAAAAATACAAAAAAATTCATATAAAATAATTAAGAGCTAATATCGGCCTTTCAATGCTGAAACCATTCTTTAAAAAGGATGACTCAAAGATCTATAAAATAAAAAATTGGTGTGGCATTCTACCTTAAGGGACACAGGATGCACTTCAATCCTAGTGGCAGAGAAGTTGATCAGGAAAGACGATTTAACAGGGGGCGAGAGTGAGGTTACTCTTGCAAATGGATATTTAGAGAAATGTCCGGAAGTGTGGGTTAAAGTTGAGACGCCTTATGTCACAGGTAAGGTGGTGGCTTTGGTAATGAATACGCCTTTTGCAGATCTTATTATAGGAAACTATACTAGTGTAGACATCCCTGTTGACAAGGAGACAGCTTCGTTAGATCCAGGTAAGGCAAAATGTGATGCAGTCGTAACTAGGGCGGCATCCAAGAAAAAATGTGAAGAACCGGAAGTGTTGGACACTAGGCATTACTTTGATCAAGATTTCTCAAAAGAAGACTGGATTCAGGAGCAGCAGAAGGATACTACTTTAGATTCCTACAGGAAGAGGGTTGTAGATGTGATTCCTGAGGGAGAGGAAAGTTTCCTTACACTTGATAAAGGT
>PRKT01000711.1:201370-260915 GCA_003671525.1 Saccostrea glomerata
AAGATGGAAAGACCATACGCTTACAGGCTATTGTACCAAGTAGCCAACGACGGACAATATTCGAGTACTGTCATGATGTGAGGACAGCTGCACATCTTGGCGTGAGCAAGACACTGGCTCGAATAAGGCAAAAGTTCTATTGGCCTGGTTTGCAAGCAGACACCAGAATGTACATAGCAGGTTGTGAGAAATGCTGTAAGAGGAAAGGTCCTCAAATGAAGAGAAGAGCACCCATGGAATTGGTTGAGAGTGGTTTACCCATGGACAGGATTGCCAAGGACATCCTGGGAGAACTACCAATGACAGAGGGTGGCAATAAATATATATTGGTGGTATCGGACTATTTTACGAAATGGACCGAGTCCTTCCCTATGCCGAACATGGAAGCCAAGACAGTGGCAAAACTTACTGTTGAAGAAGTAATTGCTCGGTTCGGCGTGCCATCAGTTATTCACTCTGACCAAGGTCGACAATATGAGAGTGCACTGTTTGAGGAGATGTGTCAAGTTCTCCAAATCAAGAAGACACGGACTAGCCCCTACCATCCACAAAGTGATGGAATGGTAGAGCGTTTTAACAAGACGCTAGTGACAATGTTAAGCGCCTACGTGAACGACCATCATTCAGATTGGGACAAGCACCTACCATTTGTAATGATGGCTTACAGGGCTTCCGTTCATGAGACAACTGGTTACACTCCCAATTACCTGATGCTAGGAAGAGAAGTGTCAACACCGCTTGACATCATGTTCGAGATGCCCAGATCAGTGCAGAACATTCCCAAAGACAAGTGGGCCTGGGAATTAAAAGAAATCTTGGAGAGTGCACACGAACATGTCAGAGAGAACATAAAAACGGCAATGGTTCGACAGAAGAAGTATCACGACCAAAAGTTGTCATGGCAGAAATTTGAGCCAGGTTGCCAAGTCTATGTGTTCTTTCCTATAAGAAAGGCAGGTCGCTCGCCAAAATTTACCAGTTACTGGCGGGGTCCTTACAAGGTGCTTTCAAAGATGACAGATCTCACCTACAAAGTTGACTGTGGACGTGGTGGAAAACCACAAGTGATACACGTCGACAGAATGCGTCGTAGGTACCCTCAAACGTTGCAAGGCAAAATACCTGATGATGAGAGGACGGCACAAGAGGACGAGCCTGAACCTCTAGGTGATGACGCAGAGGCAGAACAAGAGTCAAATAACCATTTTTATGGAGACGACATCCCTGTAAGACGCAGGAGAAAGCCCCAGTGGATGGAAGACTACGTCTTGTACTAGAAAGATGACAACACTTGTCATTGCATAGTTTTGTAAATAAATTGTAAATAGCTAATCATATGCGGGACGCATATAATCTTGAGGATAGGGTAGTGAAACGGAAACGGTTATCGTTTAGTTTCGCATAAACGTTAGACCTACGTTTTCACTTAATTCTTAAACACTAAAAAAATATTACTTTTACGATCATACAAGTAGTATGAGACTGCCTTTGTACGGAGACTGCATTTGGATAATTACTGGTTGTATTGCAATACTTTGAAACCTCTCTGGTGACGGTGTTGATGGTTCGTTTATTCTTCTATATACCGTTATAAGACCGGTATAAGGCAGACGGTTGCGGGGAATAGACGGCTAAGTGTTTAACAGTGAACCAAAGCGTAAGACCTGAATAAGGCAGCCAAGAGAGAGAGGTGGCATACCACAGTGAAAGGTGGGGGGAGTGCCAGGAGACTTCTGTAGTGGCAGGACAAGAAGAAATTTACTTGCGGGAGATACCCGTTGGCCACAGTTAGTGGCTGTCCAATCAAGAAGAGACCCATTGTATTTGTATCGGCAGCAGAACACTCATCTTCAGAGGTTAGCCAGAACAGTCTTGAGACATGGATGAAGTCCATGGAGGAAGTCCATGGAGGCTAACATGAATACGTTAACCAACGAGATTGGAAAACTGAAGCTGAATCGGTCAGTCAGTAAAACCTATGACAAACAAGTGGGAGGCAAACCATTGCGTTGTTATGAGTGTAACAAGGAAGGCCACATAAAACGCAATTGTCCCAAGCTGAAGAAACGACCCAGTGAAAGTGAACACAAGGATTCAAAAGAGAAAAAGGGATTAGGCAGGCCAGTACGAAGTAAACAAACGCCACAGATAGCCTGTCGTAGTGGATCAATTGGAGTTGGATCTTCCCTAGATGAAGCAGGCATGTACATAGACATCTCTGTGCAAGGTACCCAAGCTAAATTCCTGGTTGACACAGGGGCAACACTGACATTGTTGTCCTCAGCAATGTATGAGAAAATTGCAGAGAACATAAGACCAAAGCTGCAGAAGGTTAACCAGAGTATCTTGTTGATTGTAATTTTATTTGGTCAACGAAAACCTGAGTTAACAGGTTAACGAACCTGAGTGTAACGCCTCTGTGATACAAGACATATCACCAAACACCCAAGCTCGGCCGCGTTGCACGTTACAGTTCGAATAAATACTGAAACCCAAATAAGCTATTCGCTGTAGTTAACGTAGTTCTTTTGAGAAAACATGGCCCGTTGAGCAGCATTAAGGTCAAGATCTAGTAAATGAAAGGTGCCTACAGATTTATCAAATTTGTGAAAAAATTCCTTTTTTGATGCTTAACAACTTAAGCTTGGTCACATAAGGTGTTTCGGGGCTTAAATAGTAGGTAAACATGCAAGATGAAAAACTATTTTTAGGTCACCTGAGTATACTCAGGTGACCTATTGCAATCACTTTTCGTCTGTCTTCGTGTGTTAACATTTGAACATTTTCAGCTTCTTCTCTGAAACCGCTGAACCAATTTCAACCAAATTTGGCACATAGCATCTATTGGTAAAGGGAAATAAAAATTGTGAATTTCTTGGTCCCTGCCCATCTGGGGGGTGGGGCAAAAACCACTAAATTTAGTGCAATCTTTAAAAATCTTCTTCATTACTCCTGGACATCAAGCAGTCAAACTGTTTGCATGATTGTAATCAGCATTGAGTCCTCTACCAAAATTGTGAAATTCATGGCCCCGAGGTCATGGGTTCCAGTGCTAGGGCGGGGCTAAATAAGTATATAGTGAAATTACATGAATTCTTTGAAAATCTTCTTCTCTGCTCCTGGGTATTTAATAAACTAAGTGTATAGTTATGATGAGCAAGAGTGCCTCTACCAAAATTGTGAATTTTATGGCCCCAGGGTCAGGGGTTCTGGTGTTAGGGCGGGACTCTATTGATTATATAGTGAAAATATATGTCAAATACTTTATGAATTTTCCTCTCTACTCCTAGGTATGAAATAAACTAAGGACATAGTTATAATGAGCAAGAGTGCCTCTTCCAAAATTTAGAATTTTATGGCCCAGGGTCAGGGGTTCTGGTGCTAGGGGTCGGCCTCTATTTAGTATTGGTTATATTGTGAAAAGACATAAAATCTTTGATGAGCATGGTCCCAGGATCATGAAACAAACTTAGACTTAAGTCAGAATTTCAATCTTCTGTAAAATATTAATTATTTATTGAATAAATCTCTAATTTTGTAAATAACAACACTTTTATAAAACAGGTTTGGGAAACAGTTTGATTTTGGCCTGTTTGACTTCCACCACATTTTAGTACATCAGAACAATTTTGACTTAAGCTTAAGATGCTTCATGATCCCTGGTTCTGGTGTTAGGGCAGGAAATTAATTGATTAAATATTGAAAATACATGAATTCTTTAAAAAAAAATTTCTGCTCCTGGGCATGAAATAAACTAATTACATAGTTATGATGAGCAAGAATATCTCTTCCAAAATTGTGAATTTTATGGGGCCCTAGGGTCAGGGGTTGTAGTGATAGGGCGGGACTCTATTGATTATATAGGGAAAATACATTAAATCTTTGAAAGTTTTCATCTCTGCTCCTTGGTATTAAGCAGATGAACTACCTTTATATACTCAACAAAAAAAGAAAAGTATATTGTTTTACTCGTCAAAGAAATTTTTAAAATGTACAGGAAACAACTATTATTTATATCACTGGATACCTGTGACCTATTTAAAGGACAACATAGGGTTTTATAACCGAAGTGTTGAATTATCTCCCTTGATTAAACATGTTTATGAAAGTAGTGTTTTTCATGATTTCTTCTAAATTGGATGTCTATTTTCGTTGATATTTTGGATTTAGAGAAACTTTTAACACTCCTATTAAACCCATATTTAAGATTTGATTGCAGTGTTGATATCACGCCGCAACAAAGATAAACACAAACAGGCTAACGATGATACTAAACGGAGCTACGCAACAGGAAGTTGTAACTGTATTTGGAATAAATCAATGGGTTTTGCAACAGTTAAACTAACGTCTGAAGACCACTATCTGGCCATCCGCAGGTAACAACAACTATGCAGGACCGTCAGACACCCCCCCCCCTTCAGCACCTCATGCGATTCAAAACTTGCTGTAAAAACTGCTGCTACAATTGCTGGATAAAAAATCAGCATAAAAGCGCATAAATTGTTCGCAAGAGACTGAAATGAGATGGTATTCTTCCACGATATCCGTACATTGGAAACCCACTAGCATTGACACGTCGCACAGTACATATTGTTATGCCCCTTAAATTTGGGGGCGATGAAAATGACATCAACTTGACTTTTCAATTTGCAACATTGATTTTTATCACAACACACTCTAAAATCGCTTAAATAAAATAAGGTTGAACTGAAAACTTAGATTTTCATATTATTCTGAATATGCGTTTCTTTTTTTGTTGAGTATAGTTATGATGAGCAAGGGTCCTAATCTTCCAGAATTGTGAATTTCAATGCCCCAGGGTAAGGGGTACCATAAAGGAGGGGTTTGCTGTACTTATATAATGAAAATGGATGAATTGTTTGAAATCTGCTCTTTGGTATTAATCAAATATTTTTGAAAAGCAAGGGTGCCTTTTCAAAAATTGTGCAATGTGTGGATACAGGCCTTAGAGTCAGGGGTTCATGTGTGATTGGGGCATTACTGATCATGCTGAATATTACTGATTACTTGAAATGCATTTTTTGTTCCCCTACCCTGCCTATGGGTATTAAGTAAACAAAGTAAGCAACTGCTAAGTGTATTGTTATGATAATCAATGGTACCTCTTTCAAAATTGTGAATGCCATAGCATCTGGATTAAAACATGAATCAAATTCAATCACTGGAAAGTTGTTGCATAATGCTAAGGTGACCTATAAGGCCCATGGGCCTCTTGTAAACTGACATTTAAAATGAAAAATTAAGAAAACCAGTCATTAATATACAGGAGTTTTTTCATATTCAACAACGAAAATGTATCCAGATTGCCTACAGTCCGTCAGGAAACGGTAATTAGTATGTTCATAGCCTCTTCTTTAAATCAATATCAAATTTAATATTGGTATCCGGTTTACTTTTCATATGATTTTAAATTGAATATCATGAAAATACCCTAATTTCTATATAATACTGCTAAAGCCGTAACGTAACGTACGGGAAAAAGAAAGTTGAAATTGATTACAATGTATGACATCATAATGCATCTAGCACCAAAAAATTAGTTTAAAGTTATTTATTAGATCTAGACCTTAAAGGGGATCCTTAAAGGTTGATAATTACTTTAAAAATGCTTATGTTAGAGTGGACTTCTAATGGTTTTCGCATTCACAAAAGACTGGTGTTTCTGGGGTGTGAAAGCAACTCCTTTCGAGAAATGGTCGGGGCTTGTTTGAAACATGAAGTTATATTTTTGTTATATCCACAACATTAGCTTTTGAGGACTCCATTGGAAATAAGCATATTATTGATTTCATAGGTCATCCTCGGGTAAATGGCTGTACACAGTACACAAAATATATATTCATATAGAAACATTGATTTAAATGTTTTTTCTTAAGTACCTGTGCTTTATAATATAATGCTGGTGTTTAATTAAGAATGTACTTTTTACGAAATTTTACGATTTCTTTGGATTTCAGGTGCCAACTAATGTTTTTATGTGTCAGTCCTATGTTACTATGTGCCATTTTCCTGAATAAACAACAAACAAAACAAACAAACCCTTACAGTGTAACGATATCACCGTCATCAAACTTCGCTATTTTTGCTTGGAACTGCATGTTTATGGCTTTTCGTCGTCAGACTGACGGTCTTATGGCGGGAAATTAACCGATTTCATGTATTTTCGCTAAAATGAGTAAGACAAAATATTTTAACAACTTTTGATGGCGAATTTTTTCGCCCATGTATTTTTTTTATAGTTTTGTAATTTTCTGAGTAAGCTCACCCTCTTTGTTTGCTATTTAAAGGTTCTGGCGCTAATTTCCCTCGACATATTTTCATGCTCTGAATTTTACTTTTTAAAAATGATTTTAACCCCTTAGCAGATCCTTTTGAAGGAATAGGGAATGTATGATTAATTTTTCTTCCGACTTCTAAATTTTCTCAAGTATTATTCCTCTGGTTTTGAGACAATTCCCTTTGACAGTAGTACTGCTTTAAGACTTTCTCTGCATTTGCAGCCAGGTGTATTTTCATAAATTCTTCTCCTGTTAGGTTTCTTAGAACGTCAAGTCCAATAGATTTGCCTGGATTTTGGAATATATTTTTAATAATCCTTATTTAAAGTCTCAGGTTTAGATCAAATTGGCAATGAATTGCAAACAAGAATAATACAAACACATTACCAAGAGAACACAAAAATGGAAATAACAGAAGGACTAATTAATATGTTAATTTAAATTGGAAACACATTGAAATAAACATGATTTGAAATTAAATGAAACATAAGCTTGACAAACTTTCTTACCATAGCATGCATTACTTCGAGCCTAGTTATCTTGACTATGAATCTTGACACTGACTTTTTCTCTAGTTGTACTCACTCTTTAAATGCTGTGCTGTCATCATCTACAATCAATGTGCAAACAGATGCATGGACAGAACTAGCATAATGCAGCATTTCTACAATCATATCCGGTTGTTTCCATGGCTTTTGCTGAGCCCACACATTTTTCTACATTTTTGTCTACTAAGTGTTTCGTTCAACTTTCTGGCATGCATGTAAATTCTACACTTTTTGGACCGGCTTGAAAACCATACAATTCTGCCAGTTTTCTTTCCAATTAATGAAGCTGCACCTACATAAAGTACAAGTTTATCTAAATCATAATTCTGGGGTAGGGCTTAAAATATAGAAATGAATTAATAACCACTTCATCTTACAAGTCGTTATTTTTCATGCAGTCTATGGCAGAGCCTCTGTTTTACCAAATGAATTCCTCGTCTGAATCGGCCTCTGGCTTAAAAAGATATGAATGGTTGCTGAAAGTCTAACTTGTTATACTAGAATCGTCTGAATCTGACAATACATCCGACATGAAATGGTTTGCATCAGTTCAGACTATTTTATGATTAGTGTTTTTAATATGTGCAATTAATTATTGTATATTTTGCTGAGGTATTACAGGGTCAATATCATGTGTATAAAATAATTGGAATTTTATAGGGTGACAAGAACCTGTCTCGGGGCATGACGCTGGGGAAAAATGGGGTAGAAGTAACAGGATCTGTTGTCCAATACTCTCTCATGCTAGCTGTCTCACGAGTCCCATAGCTACTACTAGTGCAATGAACTGCTTCATTTCAGACTTGTTAGTGTCGTGCCATTTTTGGTACCTGCTATTTGGTTTTAGGTAAAGAAGTATCTGTTTGAGTAAAATTCTGTCTAGTCGCTGTAAGCTCTTGAGTTGGTCTTGCTGGTTTTCATTCCCGCATTTCTGGATCTTATCTATCTCGAATCGATTAGATGTTGTCTTATTTGCTATACAGATTTATAACAGACTTTTCCTCTGCTGTCCTGCCAACATATGGCTGAAATATTGTGTACTTGGCAGAAAACAGCAATAATCAACCAGTCTTCTGCTTCCTAAAGAATTAGCTCTATATATACGCTATAAGTACTTGGTGTAGCGAGGAGCTGTATCCAACCTTTTAGAGCCAGACTGAGGCACTTATCAAATGAAGGAGCAGCAGTTTAAGGTTTCAACATTCAAAAGTCTATTGAAAGCCATGTCACTACACCAGAAAGAAAAACTATCAATGATGTTATACAAGAATATAGACTTAATAATCGAAAAAAAAAATTGGACTCTTAGATGGAGTAATTACAATCTTTAGTTGTTCTTTTTCGACAGCAAAAAAATCTTCGATCTCATCAGGTTTTTGTAACGAGCTTTTGTGATCGAAATTTTTCTAGATGGCGTTTGAGATGGACAATTTAAATGATGTTTAGTTATCAGGGAACTTGCAGTTTATCTTAACCTTCAGTGGACTTTGCAAGTTTGAAGTACTTTGTTTCATATTGATGGGTATGCACTTTGGTGTCGGTACATCAGAATTATATATTAGTAGTATAAGCGGTCTGGCCGGCTGGGTCAACTGAGTGCACTTTTGGGCTGAGGGGGATAGGTGGGTCAACAGGGTGCACTTTTGGGACTGTGGGGGATAGCTGGGTCAAGCCAGTGCAGCCCCTGGAGGGGATAGCTGGGTCAAGGGAGTGCAGCCCCTGGAGGGGATAGGTGGGTCAACAGAGTGCAGCCCCTGTGGGGGATAGGTGGGTCAAGGTGAGTGCAGATTAGGGGGTTCTAGGGATAGCCAGGTCAATTCAGTACATATGTTGCATCATCTTTTTATATCTATTGCATCATCTTTTTGTATCTATTGCATCATCTTTTTGATACGTGTTGCATCATCTTTTTAATTCTTATTGCATCATCTTTTGAAAATGTTTCAACTATAAACCACTACTAGTCATCTTTTTTTTCAAATTTAATAACTGGGGTATCCAATATCAAACAATGAGGACGAGTAGTATGTATCAAAGCTTTATATTTCTTTTTTCAATATAATGGATACAGGTATCATTAGACGTGTTACGAAGTGTCTTGAACGGAAGATATTTCTTATCCAGGTTGGGAATTTGGTTAAATGATTCATTTAGATAAATTTCTATGCACTACTTCCAATTTTTCCAATAAAAAGATATACTGAAAGAATAGTCGGGTGTTTTAGTTGAGCCAGAATGGAAATTAACGTCAAGAATAAAAAAGAAATCGCCATTGATTTTTATTTTTTTATTCGATTAACGCTTTTCTTAGCACTACAGTGACTTTAGCATTTTCTACACCGTCTGCAAATCCTTCAAGCCGCCTTCAAATTAAACGAATAACGGTTATCCTGATAATCCCAATGTGAAGTCAATGTGAACCGATCAATAATTTAAAGTTTTATGATTTGTTTGTTTGTTCTGATGGTGATTTGAAGTAGCTTTTTTGGTTGTTATCGAATTTTATGGCTCCAGGGTCAGGGGATCTAGTGTTAGGGCGGCGCTCTATTGATTATATAGTGAAAATGCATTTATTTCTTTGAAAAATCTTTTCTACTTCTGGGTATTAAATAAACTAACTAAGTATTTAAGGGGGCTCTCTACAAACTCACAACATAGCGTACTTCCGTTGAAGCGCCATTTTGGTCCCAAATGATCTGATTCAAAATCACTTTACACCGATAAATCACTGAGAATAACACCACATGCGATATTGTGGATGGAATGTACATTGTATCTACTCAATTAATACAGTCTATTGCCCAATACGTATCCTTTCTTTAAAAATTAATTGCTTGTCAATTTATTCTATTTCTACTTATTTTAAAATTATTAAGTTATATATTTACAAACTAAACAGAATAAGATTATTATATGAGAAAAAATGATATAAAACATGGCTTGTCCATATGCTAATTCATTATTACGTGTCAAAACGGCTTACACTCAGATGTTCAAAAACATATATATGCTTTCCAGCAAATCATATCTCTCAAAAATGCAAATTTGATAAGATAAAAACATATGTATTATCTTCCATCGAACATGGATATTTTGTTCACGATTTGATTACACCTGAATGAATGGTTATACCAGGTGAAATTCAAACTCTTCATGAAATCACAAAAAGGTTTGGACAGTAAGTGGAATTTTGCATAACCCAAACGTTTGATCAACAATGATTATCAGCTGTTTGAATGGGAAACGTGCAGGTTTTAGACGAAGTGTGATTACAGGAATTTCTTTTACCCGTTTTTGGCCATTTACTATGTGTACATGTTTTGTTATATCTAGCACTGGATAACACATGCAAGTTGGATAAAAACGGTAAGTAAATCTACCTTTCTCAACCCCATGAACTCACTAAATACATGCCTTTGTCATTGACTGGAAACGTGATGGTTTTCGCTTGAACTCATTTGAAAAACATAACATTACAATACGAACTTCTTTCAATGTTCTCGCTTGACTTTTTTTTTCAATACTCGTCCAAGTTATAGAGAGTTTACTTGAAGTTTAACAAAACAGTACTAAGATATTTGAGCCCACTCTTAAAGCGGATCTCTCACACCTGAATATTTTTAGTTTTTCAATTTTGTTCAATTTCTTTATTTCATTATACCCCCCGCTTGAAAAGCGGGAGGGTATATAGTAATCGTTAATTCCGTCCGTCTGTACGTCCGTCCGTCCGTCCGTCTGTCCCTCCGTCCTTCCATCTGTCCGTCCGTCTGTTACGCTTTGGGGTACCCATCTCTTATCCGCAACTCCTCTTATACCACTGAATGAAATTTGATGCAACTTTCACAGAATCTTTATTACATATTGCCATTGTGCACCTCCTATTTTACTTTTTGATCGGACACATATTTTGGGTTTCCTGGCCACAGGAAAACATGGACTTTTTCACCAGTTATAACCATATGGGAGGCGGGGGGTATCATTTAGTGAGCTCATCGCTCACAGTACCTCTAGTTGTTTTTACCTTTTAATATGACATATCTTTTCATATATTGAAGAAAATCCAACCAGCTGTTCTCAAGGAAATAATGTTTTAGTTTTTCTTTTCTCTATTTTTGTAAATCTAAATAAATATTATGACTTTTTAACTTTGTTGGTTACTATCTCAATATTTTATAACATAAAATTTTGAAGAGAAATTTAAAGCGCTGGGCTTTCTCAAATATACAAGGGCCGTTCAAAAATAACGCGGACTGTGCTATTAGTTACTATTGCAGATGTCATATAGTTATAAAATTTCACATAAATATGTATCTTAAAGATTCCAATAAATTTTGGGCAATATTTCTGTATCTTAAAAAAAATATATATTAAAATTACCGGTATGTTTATATCGCTGATGGAGAGGTACGGAGCACGACAAAAAAGTTTAAGCTAAAGCATGCGGAATCCAAAATTTAACTCATTTATTTTCAATAATTCACAATATTTGTAGACAATTTTCTCAGATATATCTTAAAAGTGTTCTATTATTTCAACCCCGCGCTTGAAAAGCGGAAGGGTATATAGTAATCATTATTTCCGTCCGTCTGTCCGTCCGTCTGTTACGCTTAAGGGTACCCATCTCTTATCCGCAACTCCTCTTATACCACTGAGTAAAATTTAATGAAACTTTCACAGAATCTTTATTACATATTGTCATTGTGCACCTCCTATTTTACTTTTTAATCTGACACATATTTTGGGTTTCCCGGTCACGGCAAAACATCGACTTTGTCATCAGTTATAACCATATGGGAGGCGGGTGTATCATTTAGTGAGCTCAATGCTCACAGTACCTCTAGTTATGTATTTAGATTTCTGACGTGATATTTGAAGTACTAACAGAAATAAAGTGATTTTTCTGCGATGCGATTTCCGTGAAAACGACTGTGAAAATGATGTCTCCTGAATGGACGGCGCACCACACTTTTGTTAAATTATGTGTATTGCTCGAGATATCGCCAACATGGATCCAAAATATGCATAATTAATCATGTAGTAAACTAGGGTATTAGAGATATTCGTCCACGAATAGCAAATTGAAATTTTAGACCGTTAGATCTCTGTAAAAAGGCTATACGGGAGGACGGGAAGAAGATTATCGACGAAAACTTTATCCGGACTGTAAAGAACGTGATTGAGAGTCACTAATATCACACTATATCTCATAAATACCTGCAGTGTTTGGTTTTAAAAGAGAAAAGCACTTTCTTTACTTGTTTAATAGATTTTAAGCTTGACAAGAAATGGTGTTTGGATGTTGAGTAGATAAGGTAACTCAAACTGTACAGGTACTCTTTGGAATATGTTGAAAAATTAAAGCTCAATCACATATTTTATATAATGCCTGTGACCTCGAAGATTTTGCTGCTCCGTGACTTAATGACATGTCCTGAAAAATCACTCAAATTTGACACCAATTTACAACATTTTGATTTGAAATTTTGAAGACCATATAAGTAAAGATTCTTTTATATTATGTGTGACATTTTGCCCGATTATATTTTTTTCTTTGCATTAAGCCCACGTAATTTTTGAACGACCCTCGTAGATAGGACGTGTTTTAACAAAATAAATAAAATAGTTTTGAATATTTAGAAAAAAATTAATTGAAATACAGTGGAACCTCACTTATCCGGACGCTTTGATTCCTACTCAATTTGTCCGGATATGTGAAGCGTCCGGATACCTTAATCACCAGTTCAACAGGACAAAGTGACATTTAAATTTTCTTTCCTGACGAAATATCGCCTGGATACTGAAGCATCCGGATATCTAGGGTCCGGAAATCTGAAGGTCCACTGTACTTTGGAACCTTATTTTATCGGATATGGAGCCTATTATGAGAAAAAAAATGCATGCAACAAAAATTAGTACAGATCCTCCTTAATTATGATAAAGAAGAGTGCCTCTTCCAAAATTGTGAACTTTATGGCCCCAGGGTCAGGGGTTCTGGTTTTGGGACGGGGCTTTATTGATTATATGGTGAAAATGCATTTATTGTTTGAAAATCTTCTTTGCTCCTGGTTATTAAATAAATTAACTAAGTACAGAGTTATGTTGAGCAAGAGTGCCTCTTACAGAATTATGAATTTTATGGCCCCAGGGTTAGGGGTTCTGGTGTTAGGTCGGGGTTGTATTTATTATATAGTAAAAATGCATTTATTCTTTGAAAATATCTGCTTCTGGGTATTAGATAAAAAAATGTGTAGTTATTAGTATTACAGTATTACACAAACTACACATTACTACACAAAGTGCCATGGAGGTGTGAAAATCCCCTGCCGAGCAATCACATCCGCCATGTTCCCCTTGTCATAATCGGAAAATAACGGATAAAGCCGTCGTCAATTCAAGTTCATAATTAATGAACAATGAATTAGTATGAAAAACGACAGTCAGCATTTGACTCAATGATAAATTGTATTTGCTGACCAGCTCATTGTATCGACCATAGAACTTACGAAATGATGACTTTGAACGAGACGGATATTCTTGTTTCATGAACTTGTTTGTCAATTGTTTATCCCATTTTAGAAATTCTACATATGTGAAACATGCTTTTGTGTATAGAATCATCTGAGAGATATCAACTCCGTATGATGTGAAGAGGGTATATTGCTGGATATGTAAGGGAAGTTGTGCTGTTATTAGAATTATTTTATGTACGACCTATCTAATTTTTTAGAACTCTTTTGTGTTATTGTTTTCCTGTATTTCGCGGGTTTTCAACCTGCTCCTGTCCACCTGTTTTGCCATATTTTCAGTATTTTTATTGATCCTGGTCAGCCCAAATGTAAGTTTATTGATTTAAATTGTTTATTTAACAAAGATTACCGGTCACGGTAGCCTAGTGGTAGAGCGTTCGCTTCGTGATCGGGAGGCCCGGGTTCGATTCTCGTTCGCGGCGCCGCGTCATACCTAAGACGTAAACAAAGGTAGTGACAGTTCCTTCGCTAAGCGCTCGGCACTAGAAGTGAAAGTCACGGGTCTTTCGGATATGACCTTAAAAAAAACGTAGGTCCCGTGTCACGGTAGGCGCTGGCACGATAAAGAACCCTCACTGCTCAATGGCCCTGAGTGCCGAGTATAGTTCTAAATTTGAAGCCCTTCACCGGCATACGGTGACGTCTCCATATGAGTGAAAAATTCTCTAGAGGGACGTTAAACAATATACAATCAATCAATCAATCTAACAAAGATGTAATTTGCAAGATTTGTTTTTACTGGAGGAATATGAGTTAAATTGCACACAGTTTCTATACATGTGACTCGATCTATGGCGGCCATTTTTGAACTTTATTTTTGATTGATTTCTGTGTATTGGTAAATTGGTATTGTAATCATTTAAACCTAGTCTAAATTCTTTAAACTTTATTGTACAACAGAAGAATATTGAAGATATGTTCCTTTATATACCGCAATGTGTATTTAACATCAGTTCATATGTGCTATGTTTACATGCATTCAGTCATTGTGTGTACATCAATCTTTCTTGTATATTGTAGCTTTTTACCACATCATCGCATCACATATCATCCATAATCACTGCTTCATCATCAATAAATGATCAGAAATTGATATTGGTATATTGGTTAGCTATACTGTTGATCCAACAGTACAGTAAAAAGATTTACCTGACCCACGGATCATCACCACACAGTCATCATGGCAGACAAACAGGAACAATCAGAGAAGCGTTTACATGTTCCAACTGAGAAGGGTTTAGCGTCATTCGAAGCTAAGTGTGTTGATTATAAGAAACGTATTGACAAGTTATGGAACACTGTTGAGGACATTATTCTTAGTATACAAGAAAGTGACAAAACCATAAAAACATTACGTAGATTCGATGCTGATATTCGTGCAGCCTTTGAACCATATCTCAGTCATGCTGATGAGTATAGAGATTTCCTTCTACGTACAAACAGTGAGGCCTCCAAACAGGAAGAGACAAGGTTTACGGGAACTTTTGTGAAAGCGAAACAGATTGTTGAAAATTCATTGGAGCAAATAAAGACTTTGCGATTAGACTTGGTGGAAACTGCTTCCCATATATCTGGTGCAAGTTCAGGAAAGAGAAAACAGAAATTAGAATTCTTAAAGAAAGAAGCAGAACTTCAGAAGGAAAAGTTGAAATTAGAAGAAGAGGAAATCACTCGGAAAGCTGAAGTGCATAGGAAGAAACAAGAATTAGACATTAATCTGAAACTTTTGAAAGAGGAAAGTCTGAAGGTTCTTTGTCATTGGATATAGAGTCTGACACCAAAGATGAACAGGTACGAAGATATGTCGAAAGTCTGAATTTTCGTGAGAATGACGTTGCGAGTTCAAACTTACATACTCCTGTCCCGGACAAAACTATACCCATTCCAACGCCTTACCGACCAATACAGAGTTATACGAACCGTGTTCTACCTCCAGCTAGTGCACCAGTTTTCCATCCTGCGGAACCAACATCTGCCATTCCTCCTACTCAGTTTGACTCTGTTCCCATAGCTCAACAGTTTCCTAACATTGCTAACAACCCTACGTCCGAAAACGCACTGTCGGATTTGACATTGTTTATGATGCGGAAACAGCTTGTACCTGAAAGACTGTCAACATTCGATGACAAGGCAGAATTGTATAATTCGTGGAAGTGTTCATTTCTAAACATTATGAGTGAAATCAAGGTTTCAAAGCATGAAGAACTTGATCTTCTTATCAACAGACTGTCTGGAAAATCTAAAGAGGTGGCAAGCAGCATTAGGAATGCCAATCCTGGAGAGGTGAATCGTGCAGTGAAACTGATATGGGAACGACTAGATGAAATGTTCGGGAGACCAGAAATGATTGAGTCATCTCTTCGATTACAGCTGGAAAACTTTCGTCAGATTGCTCCTAGTGAAAACAGTAGACTCTATGACTTATTGAACATTTTGATAAAAGTAGAATCACTGAAGGCTAATCCACAGTTTTCAACCAGCTTAGCTTATTTCGACTCGTCAGCAGGTGTCAACCCCATATTGCTGAAGTTACCATACCATCTGCAGGAAAAGTGGATCTCAAGAGCGTCCATTTACAAAAGAGACAATACTGTACATTTTCCACCATTTTCCTTTTTTGTACAGTTTATAAAGGAAATGTGTGCTATAAGAAATGATCCTGCATTTATGTTTAACAGACCAATGACTCAAAGTAATAGAAATGTTACCAAGATGCCAGTCCCACGGGCTCCTGGGGTGCATGCTCGTAGGACGGATGTGAACGAGAATTCAAGGTCAAACTACAATCGCTGTCCATATCACAAGGCGGACCACAGCATACATGAATGTAACGGATTTCGTGCTAAGCCACTTGTGGAGCGCAAGAACTTTCTACAGAGTAGACGCATTTGTACCAGATGCTGTACCTTTAAACACTTACCTAAAGACTGTACAGTGAACATTCAGTGTAGAATATGTGGTAGTCATTCTCATGCTACAGCCTTACATCCAGAAAGATCCTTTGTACAAAGAGGAAGTTTTCACGGCGGGGAGGCTAACCGTCAGCAACCAGAGACATCTTCACAATCTACGCAATCTGCTAGACCGGTGGCGGCAACAACTGATAGCACACCTACTTCATCTTTTACAACTGACAGAGTGTCAACTTCATGTACACAGTTCTGCGGCGAAGGGTATAAAGGCCGTTCCTGCAGCAAAACCTTACTTGTGGATGTGTTTCACTCAGACTTTCCAAACTCTACAGTACGTTTGTACGCAATACTGGATGACCAAAGTAATCGATCTCTCGCATCACCTGACCTATTTGATGTCATGAACATTACAAGTGAACCCACCAAATACACACTCACCTCATGTTCTGGAAACACAGTGAGATATGGTAGGAGAGCTCATGGCCTTATGGTTCGCTCCGTTGATGGCTCAGTTATTTACGAGCTGCCTTCCCTTATTGAGTGTGATGACTTACCCAATGAACTGTCGGAAGTACCCACACCAGATGTGGCTAAGTCCTTTGACCATCTAAGAGATATTTCATCTCTCATCCCCGAGTTTGATCCAAACTCCAAGATTCGGTTACTTATTGGAAGAGACCTACCTGAAGCTCATCATATTAAACAACAGATTGTGGGTCCGAAAGGCACGCCATATGCCTTGGAACTAGGGCTTGGATGGGTAATTATCGGTGAGGTCTGTTTAGGAAAGATCCATCCTCGTGACTCTGTATGTGTGAATAAAGTGTCAATTCTTGGTAACGGAAGTGCGACCTGCAATGAACCATGTCAAAACTACCTGCATATCAAGGATCATATATCGACCTCTACAAGTGCACGGAGTTATCGTGATTTTCGTGGTGACAATGTATTCACAAAGACTTTACGAGATGACGAAGTTGGCCTGTCAGTTGAAGATCGTGTCTTCTTACAGCTAATGGACACATCATTTAGGAAGGATGAGGAAGGGTTTTGGACGGCACCTTTACCTTTTAGACAACTTCCTGATTACTTACCAAACAACAAACCCCAAGCTTACCGTCGTGCTCAAATACTTCACTGTAGTTTGCAGAAGGATCCTGTGAAAAAAGAACAATTTTTAACATTTATGCGTAAAGTACTAGACAGTGGAGCTGCGGAAGAAGCCCCTTCTTCCTCGGAATCAGATGGCCCCTGCTGGTATCTACCATTGTTTGGCGTACAAAATCCGAAAAAACCAGGACAAGTCAGAGGAGTGTTTGATTCGTCGGCGGTCTTTGAAGGGACGTCCTTAAATGGTATGCTCATGTCTGGTCCAGATATGGTGAACAGCTTATTGGGGATTCTTCTTCGGTTCAGAAAGGATGAAGTCGCAATGACCGCTGATATTGAGCAGATGTTTTATCGATTCAGAGTTAACGAGAAACATCGTGACTTCCTCAGATTTTATTGGTACAGGAACAACAACCCAGATGACATTCTCATAGAATACAGAATGACAGCCCATGTATTCGGGAACAGCCCATCTCCAGCCATAGCTACCTATGGTCTTCGTAAAACTGTGGAGAATGCTGACTTAGATGTGAAGGACTTTGTCAATCGCAATTTTTATGTAGACGACGGGCTAATTTCACTACCTTCCGAGACTGATGCCATCAGTCTTATGAAACGCACACAGTCTACGATGCAGAGCGAAGGCAAGTTGAGACTTCACAAGATTACCTCAAATAAAAGAATTGTCATGGATGCATTTGATCCAAGTGACCATGGTGAAAATCTGAAAGAAATAGACAGTGATGACACAGTACACAGAAGTCTTGGATTGTGCTGGAGTCTGAATGACGACACGTTCCGATTCACTATCCCAGCGGAAGAGAAGCCATTCACACGTCGTGGCCTCCTATCACATGTAAACAGTTTATTTGACCCCTTAGGATTTATCGCTCCGATAACCTTAAGTGGAAAGATCCTCCTGAGAGAAGTGACCTCTACAGGAGTCGACTGGGACACACCTTTACAATCGGAACATCTTCAAAAATGGACAGAGTGGATATCATCTCTTCAGATCCTGAAAGATGTCACCATTCCACGGATGTTATCACATGTATCCATTAGCATAGCCAAGACTGTAGAAGTACACATATTTTGTGACGCCTCAGAAAAGGCGATAGCCGCATCGGCATACCTGAAAGTGACAGACAATGATGGACATTCAAGAGTGAGATTCTTGATGGGAAAGGGAAAGTTAGCGCCATCTAGGGGACATACCATCCCTCGTCTAGAACTCTGTGCTGCGGTTTTAGCGACAGAAATAGCACAGATAATATCGATACAACTGGATATTCCATTGGAGTGTATGTGTTACTACAGTGACAGTAGAGTGGTCCTTGGATATGTCAGCAATCGTACTCGCCGCTTCTATTCCTATGTGAGTAATCGTGTTGACCGCATCCTGAAAATCTCAAGTGCCGACCAATGGAATTACATTTCAACAGATAGAAATCCTGCTGACTCTTGCACCAGGAGCATCTCTTACAATACGGATATTATGCAACTTCCATGGATCGTTGGACCGCAGTGGCTCTGTGAAGCAAAGAGGGTAGATGATGATAGTGAAAGTTTTTCACTCATAGAACCTGACAATGATGTTGAGGTGAGACCACTGATGACAAAAATCAGCACTGGACCTTACTTACCCAGTCAACTAGGAACAGAGCGATTTGAGCGATTTTCCAGCTGGAAATCTTTGATTCGTTCAGTTATGACTCTTCAGAAACTTGCCAGGAAGCTACAGACTTCACAGAATTATCAGCAAGACACTGAATCTACATCTCACATTGATGATGTACAGAAAGCAGAGTGTTTAGTTCTCAGAGACCTTCAACAAGAACATTTTCAAAGAGACATTGAACTCATCATGGATGAGAAGCCATTACCCAGAGATAGTAAAATTGCACAGTTGTCACCCTTCCTTGATAAAAGTGGACTCCTTCGTGTTGGCGGTAGGATCAATGCAGCAGCCAATCAAGTACCTGTTAAGGAGGTAAATCCCATCATAATACCTAAAGTGAGTCATATAACATGTTTGATTATACGGGATTTCCATGAGAAAACCAAACATCAAGGAAGGCTTTTCACTGAGGGAGCCGTTCGCACAGGAGGTTATTGGGCCATTGGAGCTAAACGAGTGATATCATCCCTCATACACAAGTGCGTAACCTGCCGTAAGTTGAGACGCTACAGAGAAACTCAGAAAATGGCTGATGTTCCAGCAGAGAGATTGATTCCAGGTCCACCTTTCACTTCTATTGGTATCGACGCCTTTGGACCCTGGGAAATTGTAACTCGTAAAACTCGAGGAGGCGCTGCCAACAGTAAACGTTGGGCAATCCTATTTACATGTTGAGTATCCAGAGCCGTGCATATCGAGGTCATTGAGGAGATGTCGAGTTCCTCCTTCATCAATGCCTTACGACGTTTCTTAGCAATACGAGGCCCAGTGAAATTGATACGTTCTGATCGAGGCACCAATTTCATCGGCGCTGCCGAAGAATTGAAAGTCAACACAATAAGAGTAGAAAAAGGACAAGTTCAGGAGTTCTTAGAGACATCAGGAATTACTTGGAAATTCAACGTACTACATGCATCCCATATGGGGGGTATATGGGAGAGAATTATCGGGATCACAAGGAGAATCCTGGATTCTATGTTACTGGAATCACGTTTCAAACCTCTAACACATGAAGTACTGGTGACCTTTATGTGTGAAGTCTGTGCTATAATTAACTCGCGTCCCATCACGCCAATTTCCACAGATCCGGAGGAACCTCTTGTTATCAACCCATCTATGATCCTTACAGGAAAGGTCGATTTCTTACCTGTGATATCCCACTCCTTGGATATCAAAGATGTTCATCGTGCACAGTGGAAGCATGACCAAGTGTTAGCTGACATATTTTGGCAATATTGGAAAAGAGAGTACTTAAAGACACTGCAGTCGCGACGTATATGGAAGGACAGACAGCCAAATGTGAAACCGGGTGATGTTGTGATAGTTAAGGACTCCGCAGTGCACCGAAACTACTGGCCAATGGGTATTGTTGAAAAAACATTCGCAAGCGATGACGGTTTAGTACGAAAAGTCCAGATCCGAGTGATTCGTGATGGCAAACCTGCGTTTTTCATGAGACCTGTACATGAATTAGTCGTGCTGTTAGAT
This sequence comes from Saccostrea glomerata, assembly GCA_003671525.1. Classification (NCBI taxonomy): domain Eukaryota; kingdom Metazoa; phylum Mollusca; class Bivalvia; order Ostreida; family Ostreidae; genus Saccostrea; species Saccostrea glomerata. The sequence goes on from PRKT01000711.1 coordinate 221,933, forward strand.
TGAATTGTTGTACTGTATTTGATCTATATGTTAGTAGTGGTATATTATACCAGACGGGGAGTGTGCTGTTATTAGAATTATTTTATGTACGACCTATCTAATTTTTAGAACTCTTTTGTGTTATTGTTTTCCTGTATTTCGCGGGTTTTCAACCTGCTCCTGTCCACCTGTTTTGCCATATTTTCAGTATTTTTATTGATCCTGGTCAGCTCAAATGTAAGTTTATTGATGTAAATTGTTTCTCTAACAAAGATGTAATTTGCAAGATTTGTTTTTACTGGAGGAATATGAGTTAAATTGCACACAGTTTCTATACATGTGACTCGATCTATGGCGGCCATTTTTGAACTTTATTTTTGATTGATTTCTGTGTATTGGTAAATTGGTATTGTAATCATTTAAACCTAGTCTAAATTCTTTAAACTTTATTGTACAACAGAAGAATATTGAAGATATGTTCCTTTATATACCGCAATGTGTATTTAACATCAGTTCATATGTGCTATGTTTACATGCATTCAGTCATTGTGTGTACATCAATCTTTCTGTTGATCCAACAGTACAGAAGTTGACGATTGAAAAGTTAAAAAAAAAATCACGTCTATCATATATCAAGAGCTTGTTAGATAAATAAACATTAACGTCTTTAAAAAGAAAGATATGGAAATAACGAACAGTATTCAATCTCAAAGTCCTTAAAACAATACAAAATAAGAGCAGAGCAAACACGGACCCCCGAAACATCAGATGTGGGATCAGGTGCCATGGAGGAGTGAGCATCCCCTGCCGACCGGTCACATCCTCCGTGTGCTCCTGGTTATGATCATGAAATAACGGAAACATCCGTCGTCAATCTAGTGTATGTATATTTGCTGACAAGGTCATTGTATCGACCACAGAAGGCAAACTAAAATAATACGTTAATTCTTTGTTTCTCCTTAGAAAATTAATAACTCATTAAAAATCCGCGGGAGTTATTTTGTTTTGTTAAAAAAAATCTGTTCATCTTCGTCCTGCCTATTGTTCACATCTGCCAGATATATAGTAAATATTGCAGATTAGAGGGCGATTTACTGCCAGCAATGTTAAAGGACATACATATGAACATACATGTATCAGATATGTAGTTTAACTTAAAACTCATACACACCAAAAGGGAAAATTGTGTCCTTGTGTGACAGCTTCTTGCATCTAGTTAAAGATTGGATGATAGTCAATATTAAAAGTCAGCTCAGTCGTTAATAAATATCAATCATAAAAAAAATGGGAATCTATATTTACGGCTACGTATCTAAGGAAGCAAAATATTTTTTTCAGATTTTGAAGCATATATTTTCCGCTTATTTCCATAGCAACGCTCTATCCAAAGAATCTGATTTGAATGTTTTAAAATGGGAAATTCAAGACCACACCAACATCTTTGAAAATTAATCATCAGTTATAAGAAAATGTGCTTTTTTATAACGATAGGATCAGATTAAAACATGATGAGTGAAAATTTGAAGGGTATCTATAATATAAACACCTTGATAGCCATTACCAAGCAAAATGAAATACAATTTTTTCTTGGTTTATGTTTTACTACTGATGAGGAGCTGACACGGTATTCTTCCCCTCAGATACGATTTGATATTGACAAATGAGAGCAAACGCCATTAGATACGAGATTGAACGCCTTGTTGCGGACGCTCACGTTTCATTACAAATACTTAAACTTGCAAAAATAAGGGGGAAAATTGAACGCGTTTCTTTCACCGATTGATATAAGAAGATGTTTGGGTTTTGAAAACAAATATTTTTAAGATGCAATAGTACGTTTTAAAACGCAGAACATCGTTTCTAATCGGGCACTGGGATCGCGATACTCTTGACAGATCGAGGTCTAAACATTTTAATGAAAGCAACAGAGGGAGAGGTATTACCTAACAGCTCTAGTAAATCAGAAGTTATTGGCAAGGTTAAGTTTTTCCAAACAAACAGAAAAACAGGAAGACAGAAAGACAGATGGACAGATATAAAAAACTATATATCCCCGATTCTTAAAATACGAGGGCATATAAATGTAGAATTTTATTCAACAAAATCTACATTTAGTGAATTAGTAATATTAGATAAAATAAATCGTTCTGACGAAATGCTCAAATTAGATATAAATTAAACTTTTGAATTACTGAAAACAACAAAATGGGTGAGCATCTTTGTAAAAAAATTGAAAAAAATAAGCAAAAGAGTATATAAGTTTGATTGATTTATTAAATGTGTATTTTCTTAAAAACACTGAATGATACAAATATGATCATTATAAATTGTACGTATGGGAAACCATTGCATGTTCAAAATTTGCCACAGATGTTTTAGAGAAATGTATTAAATTCTAAATATATCAGAATTTAATTTCTGTGATATTCCTAGAAGTACAATACATGTATATCCACAAGAGACTGCAGATATTGTAATTTGTTAGAATAATTGAAATAGCTTTATTGAATGATATGGAAATAACGAACAGTATTCCAAAAAACAATACAAAATAGGAGCAGAGCAAACACAGACCTCCGAAACATCAGAGGTGGGATCAGGTGCCATGGTGGAGTGAGCATCCTCCGCGATATATAGTTGGTTGAAAATGTAACTCATACTCAACTGTTGTGTGATAACTAATCCTGATGCATTCACAAGTACCTGAGGAATTGAATCTAAATAAGCATTTCTTTGTTTTGATTTGGCTCCAGTCAAAAATGATTGGTATAGGAAATAAAAATGCAAATATGACAAGAACATCAGGAAGTTATAATTTCAAAAACAAAAACAAGCTTAAAGGTTTATTCGTGAACCCTTTTTGTTATACTTCGTTTACGCGCAAAGGAAGTATGAACAAAAAAAAAGAAAAAATCTTACTGATTAGTAGTTGCAATGCAGAATATACAAATATCATAGTTTTACTTTTTTGTTCTGGAGATACTTGTACACGGAGACAGTCGAGCTTCCGACCCAGAAATTATGTTGACCATCAATACAGAGAGCACTAAGGAATAGTGGGCATTTATCTTCTGTGAGAAGAAAAGAAAGAAATTGGCCATTAATGTCGAACAGGTGGACACTAAAACAGTTCTTATCATTCATAATACAGCTATTACACACCAAAATATGTCTTAGACCATCTGTACAGATTCCAGAGGGACGGAATCCAGGCTGAGAATTGTGACCAGAGTAAGAGAAGCGATACTCTCCTAATGCGGTGAAAACCACCACCTTTTTGGCATTTAAGTCAGATACATAAATATCACCATTAAGGTTCTCTGTGATGTAACGTATACTTTGGTAAAGATGTTGTCCTTCATCCCCCTGTAAGTCTTGTAACTTCCTACCATTTTTGGTGTATCTTGCTATTTTCTGGTTTGAATTTGTTCTTTTTCTGACCAATATGTGTCCTTTAAGAGAAGAGAAATAGATAGCTCCAGGTCCCCAGTTCCCTGTTTCAATTATTTTGTTGATTGACATATCCATAGTTACTCTGTAAACAGTTTTCTCATTGTAATCTGTGTAAAGAAGTTCCCCTTCTGTTGTGACTGTGTGGTTGCCTGGGAAATTCCACATACTTGTGATAATTTCCTGTAAACTGTTTCCTTCCACATCAAACTGAATAAGTTTATCAAAGATATCACTAGCCCAAAATTTAGTGGGGGTCAAATAGCACAAATGGTGAATGTTATTTTCCTGGATAGCTATTCCACTTATTTTTGTGACAGAAGAAAGCTCAAACCTTTCAAATGACTCTATTTTAATTTCACCAAATTGTTTGACTAATTCTTCTTTGTTTAGTTTACCTTGTGTGAACATTGGCAGTTTGGGTTCAACTTTGTTAGGCATCCTCAGGCTAGCAAAGGAAATATCCTTTTGCAATTTGATTAATTCAGTGTGTTTTATTGATGACATTTTACTTTAAAATCAAAAATAATTTTTTCTAGGTAATTTGTGTAGCCCTCTGTTTCCTTTAGTTGTATATCTATATCATTTAGTAGCGAGTTTTCTATATCATCCAGGTTTTTGTTATTATCAATTAGTATTACTGTTAATAGCATCCTTCAGTTCATCTGCTCTATTCTTCATGGAAAATCTTACCTTGTAAATCTCTTTCTTGATATTATATTTCTTTTCTCCAATTGATTTAGCATTATGCTTAGCCCTAGAAATTTCTGTTTTCCTTATATCCATAACTTTCTTTTGACATTGCTGCAGAATGTCATTGTAGATTGTTTCAAGGTCACTATTGTCATGATCACTGTGATGTTGGGCAAAGCACGTAGAACAAAGAGGATCCTGGCAATCTTCACAGTGGATATTTTTGTCATTTGTGGGATTGATCCTGCATTTCTCTGAAGGAAATTTTCTTTTTCTGTCTTGATAGCTGACAATCTCATGCCCTTTGTTTTGCTCTAGATGAGACTGTTTGCACTTGGCACATATTCGCAGATGACATTTATTACAATAAAACTCAGAGAAGTTCCTACATAACTCTGTATCACACTCAATAAAGTGCTGGGCTGTATCTGGTACTTGGTCCATTACCGTTGATCAAAAAACTAGAAAATATGTATATCCAGAGTTAACTATGGCACATGGGAATAGCTTACAGACCATGATAAATTCCATAATATTTACATTTGCAAATGTTTTCCTTTATAAAACACTACTGAAAGCAATGCATATCTATTACTGTATAAATACTGGTACGGGGTCAAGAGGTTATAGATGTGCATATGGATAAACGTTCGGCGTAATTTCGCAGTTAAGTCATAAAGGGTTAACACGCTTATCAGTGGATTACATACATACCGCTAGGTTTGAAAAATTATGCATTTTACACGTTAAGAGTCACAATCAGGCAAATATAAAGCTTGAATAAGTCACAAATGTAAATATGAATAATGAGGTATCCTTTTAAAACAATACGGGTTGGTACGAGATTATATTCATCATGAAGCCCTTTGGGCTGTATGGAATTTTAACTCGTGGCTAACCCGTATTTATAGCCAGATAGATGATTTGAAATTATACCTTATTTCATAATTAAAAGAAAAGATTTTTAAATCTTATTATAATGTTTATTTAAAATAGGAGATATACTAAGCTTCTTACCTTTCCTATGACCAGGAACATACATTCTTTTGAAAATATGTTATCAATAAAGATATGTGACAGTCATTTGTATTGTATGACGAGTATTCAGGTAGAATGTAATTTACTTTCTGCGATCAAGATATATATCTTCATTCCGTCTTTCCACAGGTGAGGAAATGGGACTTGATAACAACTTCAATGATTTATTTTATGTAAGATTGGGTAACAAGAGAAAATGTGTGTCGATTTCGGCATCAAAATGACGTTGTATGTGGCGTTGAAAAGTTAATTTGACGTCACTTTTTAACTTACGTTTTTGATGAAGACAAAAACATGATTTCAGTAATGTCCGACGGTCGTCAAACATGCAAGGTAGTCCACTAAAAGCACGTGTAATTAAATGTACAGTCGTTTTGGTTACATTTTGTGGGAGGGAAATATGCGCATGATTTTCCTCTTAAAAAAAAGCTTGTTAAAAGGAAACGAACTTGAGAATTGAACCCCCCCCCCCCATCCCTCAATTAAAGTTCTCTGTGAAATTGATTTTCGATATGGTGTAGTTTCAAAGTTTTCTTTTTCTTCGTGTAGAAATATTTCAGTTTCTCCTATTCCCATTCCTTTTTATATGCGTTACAATATTCCTGGTTCAGAGATTAATGATCGAAAGATCATACTCCCAGGTGTACTTATACAGTCTACCTATTTTATGCGATTATGTGATTTTATTTCACTTATTAGATGAAGCAGAGAGTGTTTCGCAGAACCTCTCATTCATGTTTTCATCAAGATGTAAATTAATATGTACCAGTAAGATATAGAAGACGGGGCTTTGAAAATATATTTCAGCTCATTTCATATTTGAAAATCATTAAACAAATAAAAAAAACAATAGAATGCTGAACGACAGTGATTGTCATCGTTTCCTATCTATAACCCGGAACCAACACCCCTCTTTTTTATGGACAGTTCCTTCCAACTTTTATGAAATCAAGTTGTGTAAATTCATATCCAGTCCTCCTGATCAGACTCCAGACATCTGTAAATTATGTGGCAAAATCTTTCTGTATGCACATCACCTGCTCTTGTGCATGTACACTAACATCGAATTTAGGTAATTGCTAGTGGGAAGACACTTCCAGCAATTTTGATGTCCACCTCTCTGCAGAAATTTGTGCAATGACAGACGACGAGATATTTGTTCCTTTTTGTTCCAAATTCCGTTCACTTGCTATATGAAGATCTCCGACAGCATAAAATGACCAACTTTCGTGATATAAGAAATGTTGCCACGTGTTATAACCGAGCCCTTCAATAACAGTAGCAAATTGCCAGCGTCCAGCACACACCCTCACACACACAATTTATAGTGACCTTCAATTTACACAAATTCGTGAATATATCGATTTGTCCGTATTTTTTAAATTGATTTATTAATTTGACAGCTTATTTATTCACTTACTCGTATTTTCTTATGTCTTTTTTCATTTTGTAAGTTTTGCTATTTATTTGCATGCATGGTCCTCATTGTACATTGTTTATATGTTAACTGTCCATGATTGCATATATTTGAATTCATTTCTTTTCATAATCCTCTAATGGGGGAAATAAAGGACAAATGAATGAATACATGAATGAACTTTAAGATACGAGGGGTGTTCAATAAATAACGTCATTGGAGCTCGGAAAGAATAAAAAAAAACGCTTTTCTACAATTTAGTCTGAATGATTTAACTTTAATATTCTATTTTAATTTAAACACATGTCTGTAACATTTTCATTTGATTTCAACCGCTAATTGTTCTTAGAACACATTTTTGAGTTTGACCCTTTGTATTCTGGAATATGGCAGATCTTATGAATTGCTGTACTTGCTTTTTTCTTTCTGAAAGATGTTTATCTAAGTTTGGGAAATGAAACAAGTCAAAGGTTGAAAGATCTGGCTTTTTTTTGGTGTGACAAAATATTAACTTTTTGTTTATCCCAAAAACGCCTTTACTCTTTTATGGCCTGTGGGTTTGGACGCAGTCATGAAGAAATTTATTGTAGTGAATACCTCATTCTGTTTCCTTCCTCTTGTTATAGTCAGTAGTGTATTGTAAATAAGTGTTTTTAAATATTGTAGGTAATATTAATTTCAGGTTTAAAAACGGTTGACATTAATAAAATTATGATAGAATTATTTGTGTTCTTGTTATTTATATTATCTGGTTAGTTTTAAAAGATTTGCATTTATTTAGAGATTAAATTATTTATAGCTACAGACGACCTCGGACTGTATGACCTTAAATTTTATGGTTGATTGCACCGCAGGTAGTTCGATTGGGTTACCTGGTTTGGCGGGTTTTTCACTTTCCCGGTGGCACAAGTTCGTGCTACACCTATTCTATACGTAGTTGCCAGAGCAGGGTCAACTTTGATTTATTTATTTATATCTACTGGATTTGAAGGATACTGCCCATACTATAATGACTGATTATAAGTAGAGTTAGGTAAACCTTTACACCTCATGTGAGGTAAGATTGAGTGGTTATTCATGTACCATTAATTGAATAAATCCTATCAACTTTCCAAAACGGACTCATTTCATCTTTACCGGACTACCGGTTACATTTTGGCGCCCACGTGAATGGTTGGAAGATCGATAGGTCAACAACAGGCATTCCGGGAAAGATTGTGTGCGACCCGACTGGTTTCCAAACATTAGACAGTTTGTTTACAACTTCGACTTCCGGTATGAGGTCACATGGTGAAAAACACAATGATCCAGAAGTCTGACTTGAACTGGAAGACTGTGCCGGTATTTGTAAGTTGAACAGTTTATTTATATGCGCGACTGTGTCGTCTACAGCAGTATAAAATGCTGATAGTGTTTATTATTTCCTAATGACTGCCATTGACGCTGAAACACAACTTTGACTTCGTGTAAGACTGTCACTGTGTCAGTGGAATTCAAAGCAGAGATTCGGACTTAGTTTCAGTCTCATGTTTTAAACATTGCTTGACTTGCATTATAGATATGTACTGATTTGATTCATCAAGTTTTGATTGAATTAGCATCTGATTCTGTATCAGGTATTACTTGAAGTTACTTTGATAGACATTTATTTATTTGTTTGAAAAATGTGTACCTTTATTTAATTTTTTTTTATCCATCTGTGTTGTTTCACTTGACCTCACCAGGGGTCATCAAGGTTAAGGTTGACCGGAAGTAAACATTGTCTTGTTTATTTATTTTTTTTTCTTTCACTGAAACTTAGGTTTTGTTTTTTTTTTCTCTTTTGTTTTAATATTGTTTTAAATTATTTGTGCTGCTGACAAATCATTTGTAAAGTCAACTGCTGAATAGTCACTCAAGGTTACTGGAATTTACAGCCAATCTGTAATATTTTGATTTAATTTTTTTTTCTTTTCATATCTCTAATTTTTTTTGTTTTTCTTTCAAACATCTTTTGCAAATTAATTTTATTTTTGTTTACAAAAGGTGATCAATTACTGCAGTGTGCATATAATTACAACTTAGACTTCAAGTGTGTGGTAAACATCAAACTTTCCCCTTGCGCAGTGTTTATAGGCATTGCTTAGGTATACCGTGGAGTAGAGCGTGGTGATAGTCAATTATTTTCCCCTTCTAAATTTTGAGCAGTACTTTGAGGTAAGATACCAGGTTTAAACTTTTACAGTTGAGCATAAGTGTTTCTGTGCTTAAGTTAATTGGGTTGGAGACATAATATTAGGTTTGTAGATTAGATTAGGGTGAGTGGTGCAATTTTCCATCGGTGTTGACATATATTTTGACTTTGACAACTGACAGGATCATAGAATATTAAATTCATTAATTTTGATATTTATTTTCAGGTGTAGTTAGTTTATACTTATTTTATAGGAATTTAATTACAAATCAAATATAAAAAAAAAAAAAAGAACTTAGTGTCCGAAAATTTAAATTTTTTTAAAATCACTTAATTCCAGGTAATTGGAAAGTTTATTACTTAAAATTTTATCGCGAACGAGAATTTTAGTGTGGAAAGAAACATGTCTGCTACGGGCAAAACGGAAGATGGAAAATCACTAGACTTACCTAGTCCTGGTAAAAATCCGCTCACTACTGGAAAACAGAAGTCTACTACGACCAAATCAGAGGATGGAAAATCACTAGACTTACCTAGTCCTGGTCAAAATCCACCCACTACTGGAAAACCTAACACTAAAGCAGAAGGGAATGGTGCCTTAGCAAAGACTATACAGACTCCAAAGAAGGAAAAAACTGGAGAAAAGTTAGAGAAAACCTTTACAACGGAGATGCTGAAAACTGTGGAGATGTTTCAGAAAATGGGCATTTCACCTAAGGGTAATACACCGGAGGAATTAAAGAGATGGATGAGGAATTATCTCAAGTCACAAGGAGAACTTGAAGAGAAAGTGGATACCAAAACTCCTGTAAACCCTTCCCATGTTCCATCGACACAGAAGGACAACGTCACAAAGATGACTATGAACCACCCTCCAAAAGTCACATGGTTTTCTGGAACCGAACAAAAGTCAGGGGATACCACCTATGAATTATGGAGACATGAAGTACAGTGTTTGTTGAAACAGAACTATGATGAAGATGCAATTTTGAATGCAGTAAGGAGATCATTGAGAGGAGAAGCTGGACACGTGGCAATGAGACTAGACCTAGATGCTACAGTACACGATATCATTTTAAAACTAGACAGTATTTATGGGAGTGTAGATAAGAGAGAGGAATTATTAGCAGAATTTTACGGCTCAAGACAGAAGCAGGATGAGAGTGTAACAGCATGGAGTTGCAGGTTAGAGGGAATCATAGGAAAAGCTGTTGATAGAGGACTGGTACATAGGAAGGATATTGATGGAATGCTTCACGCTATGTTATGGACTGGACTTAAGCCATCTCTCAAGGACATCTCGGGGCACAAGTATGATACAATTAAAGACTTCGATGGTTTACGTGTTGCCCTAAGACAGTTGGAAAATGATCACATCAGCAGAAAACCACATCCAAGCAAAGCCATAACCTCTGCACCTGAAGATTCAAAATTTGAGGAACTCAAAGGAATGATAAAACAGATAAACACCAGGCTCGATGGCTATGAAGGGAAGCATGAACGAAGATGGCAATCACCATATAGACAACAGTACAGAGGCCAATTTGACAGTTATGAGGACAAATTGGAACAAAAATGGCAACCACCACACAAACAACAATACAGAGGTGGAGGTAGAGGTAGAGGTAGAGGACAGTACAATACAGGTAAACAAGAAAGTACTCAGAAAGATTATCAGTGTTGGAGATGCGGACAGATGGGACATCTGAAAATAGGGTGTAAGGTAAAAATGGACCACAGTAGGCAAGATTTAAACTCTAAGAAGCCTATGCCAGGGGAACGATCATAGGCTTACAGAATGGTAAGGTTCCCAAGGTAAGTCAAGTTAAGATACCACCTGGACTTTTTGGCCAACCTACTGAAGTAGATATTATGGTAAGTGGTAGTAAAATATCAGCACTGTTAGACACTGGCTCCACTGTTTCTACTGTCAGTCAGTCTTATTTTGATGAACATATCAAATCACCATTTAAGGAAATCGAGACGTTACTTGATATTGAATGTGCCGACGGGCAACAGCTACCTTACATGGGATATACAGAAATTTATTTTCAGATACCCGGATTATCACAAGATTTCCCTTGTTTATTGCTTGTAGTACCTGACAGCAGATACAACAAATCAGTACCACTGCTGCTAGGAACTAATACACTTACAGTTATGATAGAATGTTTGAAGGAGAGTATTGGAGAGAAGTTTTTACAGGACTGTAGCCTTACTACACCATGGTACTTAGGTCTTAGATGTATCACATTGCGAGAGAAGTTACTTAAAAGGAACAATGACAGGCTTGGAGTGATCCGCAATGGTGAGAACAAATCTATTATTGTACCGCCAAACTCGTATGTCACTGTGTCAGGATACCTTGACAAGGAAATGCCGTACAACGACACACCTGTCATATTACAATCATCACCTTTGGCTGCTGATCATCAGGATTTTGACATTGAACCTGGAGTTATCAACTATCAGTACAAAAGAAATGGACCAATGGAGGTAAAGATCTCAAATGTGACAATGAGGACAATAGCCATACCTTCTCGGGCTATTATCGCTGAGGTTCATCCTGTAACGATTCAGCCATTGACCAAAGAAAATCCAGAAACAGACGTAAAGAAGGTGATGGAGAAGATGCAATTTACACAGAGTGACCTTTCAACTACGCAATTTCAGGAAGGAATTAACCTGATAGAATCCTACATAGATATTTTCTCAAAGACTGATGAGGATGTAGGACATACAGACATAGTGCAGCACCGGATTGACTTAACAGATGAGAAACCTTTCAAACAGCGGTATAGGCATATTCCACCGTCAGCGTTTGATGAGGTCAGAGCACATCTTAGACAACTTTTGGATACTGGAATAATAAGACCATCACGGAGTCCATTTTCATCCAACGTGGTATTAGTGCGCAAGAAAGATTCCAGTCTCAGACTATGTGTTGACTACCGACAGTTAAATAATGTCACCAAGAAGGACAGCTATGCCCTACCCCGAATAGAGGAGTTATTGGATTGTTTGGCAGGTTCTTCCTATTTCTCGGTTATGGACATGAAATCCGGTTACCACCAGATAGAAATCTACGAAAAGCATAAGGAACGAACGGCCTTCACAGTTGGTCCGTTAGGATTTTATGAATATAACCGGATGCCATTCGGCCTGACCAACAGTCCAGCAACTTACCAAAGGATGATGGAAGACTGTCTGGGGGACTACAATCTTCGCATCTGCTGTGTGTTTATTGATGACATTATTGTTTATGGTAGGACTTTTGAGGAACATCTTAGGAATCTCGGATTAGTCATGGAAAGAATACGCCAAGCCAACCTGAAGCTTTCACCAAAGAAATGCTCATTCTTCAAGAGGCGAATCAAGTTTGTTGGACATATAGTATCGGAGGCAGGTAAAGAAATTGATCCAGACAAGACAGAGAGAGTAACAACATGGCCAACACCCTCTTCCCCAGAAGATGTACGACGCTTCCTCGGCTTCGTAGGGTACTACCGAAGATTCATCAAGAACTTCAGCCAGATCAGTAGACCTATGACCGAGTTGATGCCAATTCCAACTGGGAAAAAGACTAAAGCCAACAAGAAGAAGAAAGACTGGCAATGGGGTGAAGAGCAGGAGAAGTCATTTGCAACCCTCAAGAAGTTACTGACATCTGCACCAATACTTGGGTACGCCAACTCAAAACTCCCATTTGAACTTCATGTGGATGCGTCGGGAAGTGGATTAGGTGCCGTCCTATATCAGGAGCAGGGCCACACCAAGAGAGTAATTAGCTACGCCAGTAGGGGACTCACAAAAGCTGAAAAGAACTATGCGCCCCACAAACTGGAGTTCCTGGCATTGAAGTGGGCTGTGACGGAAAAATTTAGGGACTACTTGTTTGGACAGCAGTTCACTGTTTGGACCGACAATAATCCGCTAACATACGTTCTAACTACAGCCAAACTGGACGCCACTGGTCATCGCTGGCTATCCGACCTTTCCAGTTTTAACTTTGACATCAAGTATCGACCAGGTAAAAGTAATGCGGACGCAGATGGATTGAGTCGTATACCCACCACAGACTGGTCAGAAATTAGTGAAGAATCCATCAGGGCCATATGCAGCAGTGCCATGGGAGAGATACCATATATTGAGTGTCTGGCCATTTCCCCACACGTGGTGAGAAATCTTGAAGATTTTGATGCACAAGATGGAACACCAACTACAGATCTCATCAATTGGAAAAGAGCTCAACATCAGGATAAGGTCATTGAGGAATGGATCGAAGCAGTAAGGAGTGGAGAGAAACCGCACGCTGGGGATAACTCATTGCGGCGACAGTTTAACCATCTATGCCTTATTGATGATATTCTGTATAGGATTGTTAACAGTGATGGAGAATCAAAGAAACAACTTGTACTTCCCTCAGCTTTGGTGCCAGATATAATGCAATCCTTTCACAATGATGTTGGCCATCAGGGCAAAGATAGGACCCTCTCACTTCTTCGAGACCGCTTCTATTGGCCAGGGATGGCAAAGGATGTTGAAGAGTGGATTAGCCAATGTGGAAGATGTTTAAGACGGAAATCACTTACAAACCATAGAGCGCCACTGGTAAGTATAAAAACTTCAGCACCGTTGGAACTGGTCTGCATTGACTACCTCACCCTAGAACCATCCGAGGGAGGACAGCAGAATATCTTAGTCATTACAGACCATTTCACTCGATTCGCCCAGGCTATTCCGACCAGAAATCAAACGGCACGAACAACGGCTGAGGCACTTTACAATAATTTCATAGTACAGTATGGACTGCCAGAGAGAATTCATTCAGACCAGGGAGCCAACTTTGAGTCAAAGATAATTAAGGAACTATGTGAACTAACAGGTACCAAGAAATCCTGCACTACATCATACCACCCACAAGGCAACGGGATGTGCGAGAGATTTAACCGCACTCTGTTAAGCATGTTTGGAACCCTGGAGGCTGAACAAAAGAAGAACTGGAAAAGATATGTAGCTCCTCTTGTGTATTTTTATAACAGCACAAAGCACGACTCAACAGGATATTCCCCTTACAAGCTGATGTTCGGTAGAGATCCAAGACTTCCTGTTGACATAACGCTTGGACTAAGGAAGCAGGCCAAGGTAACCGATTACATCAGCGACCTAAGAGAAAGGCTGGAATATGCACATCAGAAGGCTGCAGAACTATCGTCAAGATCTCAAGAGAAGCAGAAGGAGGAGTATGACGTCAAAGCAAAAGGAGCCACCTTACATAAGGGAGATAGAGTCTTAGTGAAGATCAATGCTTTTGACGGCAAACATAAATTGGCAGACAAATGGGAGCAAGACGTTTATATCATCAAAGAACAACCTAATCCAGATATTCCTGTGTTCACAGTACAAAGAGAACATGGAGGTGGCAGGAAAAGGACATTACACAGGAACTTATTACGTCATTCTGTTTCCTTCCTCTTGTTATAGTCAGTAGTGTATTGTAAATAAGTGTTTTTAAATATTGTAGGTAATATTAATTTCAGGTTTAAAAACGGTTGACATTAATAAAATTATGATAGAATTATTTGTGTTCTTGTTATTTATATTATCTGGTTAGTTTTAAAAGATTTGCATTTATTTAGAGATTAAATTATTTATAGCTACAGACGACCTCGGACTGTATGACCTTAAATTTTATGGTTGATTGCACCGCAGGTAGTTCGATTGGGTTACCTGGTTTGGCGGTTTTTTTTTTACTTTCCCGGTGGCACAAGTTCGTGCTACACCTATTCTATACGTAGTTGCCAGAGCAGGGTCAACTTTGATTTATTTATTTATATCTACTGGATTTGAAGGATACTGCCCATACTATAATGGCTGATTATTAGTAGAGTTTGGTAAACCTTTACACCTCATGTGAGGGTTATTCATGTACCATTAATTGAATAAATCCTATCAACTTTCCAAAACGGACTCATTTCATCTTTACCGGACTACCGGTTACACTCTCATAAATCTTTAAATTTCTTGCAAATTTTTTTTTCAAAAAATTGATCTACCTCCTGGAATATGAATTTGAACAATAAGACCTCTATTATTTAGAAAAAAATAGCATATAAAACTGTTTTTGTGCTCTTGCAATTCTTTGGGCTTTTTAGGCCTTTGCAGTTTTGTCAAGTGCATCTTATTGTAAATTTGTTTCGATGGTTTAAAGCTAAATGGATTCAAGTTTCACTATCTGTTTGAATTTCAGACAAACGTGGATAAGTACAATTTGGGATTTTTAAAAAATATTTTTTAGACATTCCTAAACACTGTTTTTCATTCATTTTTCAAAATATAGGGTGACCTTTAAACATTAAACTTTTTTAACTATCAAATGTTCTTTAAAACATTGTGAACTACCCCCAAAATAATTGCTTTCATTTTTTGTCTAAAAGTCAATAAAACATAATCAGTGATAATTTGTTGAATTTTCAGAAATATACATTGGTCGTTTTAAGTCCTTGTTGCCAAGGACGGTACCCATTTTTGATGCCCATTATATAAATTTTGTTTATTGAAATCCACCTGTTCACGTGTCTATAAAACAGGCATTTGTTGCAGTAAATTTCAAATGTTTCAGTTAATATATTTTTGGGATATCAACAAATTTTACAGCTGCTTTGATGGAGCGTTTAAATGTAATCTATTTTAATGATTCTTGACCATTCATTTCCAATGTATTGTCTCGAATAGCCCTTGTTTTCTATGTTGTATGTCATCGAGCTAATGACATTATTCATTGAGCCTTCCTATTATCAAAAATATTGCATTGATATTTATTTAAATGTCTGCATTTTATGAAAGTTTCATTACACTTCAATACGAAAATGTTAAAATAGTTCTGTATATCTTTATTTTAAATATTGTTTTTGTATGTGTGTGTGTGAGTGAGGAGGGGGGGGGGGGTAGGGGGTATTCATGCTTATTTCTTTTTACATGCCATAAGTGGGTAATTTCAATTAGGTCCATTTGGCAGACTTTAGGCGATTCTATATCGTTTATCGAACTATCAAGTATCACATTAATATTTGATGAGGTTGTAATGTCTGCCAAGGTGATAAGGTCTGTGTGTTCGTTCCCCCGGATTATGGATTACCTGTAGAGGGGATTGTAAAGAGGCAGAATCCTTTCCTTCCATTGGATTTTGTTTAAAGACATATTAAAAGTTACTAATAACAATTGTTCAGGGTCAGTTTAGATGTTTTTGGAGAAAAAATGAATCATTGCTATGAAAAAGGGAGGACCGATTACTTACAAGCTAATGATAAAACAAAGATTTTTAATTAAAAGAAATAGATATACATACCATAGCTCGCCTTATCCTGTTTCCATCACAAAGAATGTAATGTTTGTCCACCTTTTTTGTTGACGGGAACATGGTAATCACAAGAATCAACATTGATCCACCACAAATTAAAATGATTCTACACTATTCGAAATCAAAATTCCATATAAAACAATACAAAAAAGGAGCAGAGAAAACACGGACCCCCAAAACATCAGAGGTGGTATCAGGTGCCACGGAGGAGTGAGCATCCCCTGCCGACCAGTCACATCCACCGTGTGCTCCTTTTCATAATCGGAAAATAACCAAAAAAAAATCTTTTTGGAAGGTCAGAGGCAGATGATTTATTTTTCTATTCATTCATTCTTGCTTTCTTTCTTTCTTTCTAATGGAATATGGAATAACTTTATGCGATAACAGAAATATTTTATTTTATTAAACAAATGAAATTATTTTCAAGTAATCTTCAAGTTAAATTGTCCTGTTATCTTTTGTTTATGACCTATAGCATAAATGAATATATATTAATTGTAGATTTCGTTATTACTGTCTTGCGCGGTGTTAAGGTACCTTACACGGTGTTTTTATCAACATGCTGAGTACATATGCTTATTCGTAAATTGTAAAATTCAAATATTGACACCACAATATCTCATTTAGACTTAAGACAAAAAATGTCAAGTTGTACAAAGATGTGTTAAGCCAGATTATTACAAACATGTTATAAAATATTGTGGTAAACTCAGCAGATTACATTATATTAAAAAAAGGGGGTTTATTCAAATATTTTTACAGGGATTCATACGAATGTACATGCCAATTCAGTATACATGTATAAACAATGGATTAACAATTATTATGAAAAACGTCAGCCAGCATAAAAATTCTGTATGTAGATGGTGAATGTATATTGCTGCATAAGTAAGGGAAGTTGACGACAGAAAAGTCAGTCATCACGTTTATCATAGAGCTTGGTTGTTAGATTACTATTAACGTCTTTTTCAAGTAAAAAATCCAATTATGAAAGAAATTTGTCTGACTCTGTGGTATCTTTTATCTCAAGCTCACCGGGATATATAGTATCGACAAAGGAATGGAAATTACAATTGTTAAGGGGGCTCTCTACAACGTCACAACATGGCGTACTTCCGTTGAAACGCCGTTTTGATCCCAAATCATCTGATTCAAATTCGCTTAACACCGATAATTCATTGAGTATAACACAACATGCGATATTGTGTATGGAATGCATATTGTATCACCTAAATTAAAGCCCAATGCGTATCTTTTCATCAAAATGAATTGTTTGTCAATTTATTAAAATCAATTTCTACTTATTTGATTAAAAAAAAAAACATTTTTACAAACTTATTAGAACAAATATGATTTTAGGTAAGAAAAAATAAAATAAAACAATGCTTTATCTATATGCTAATTCATCATTACGTTTAAAACGGCATACACCCCGAAATCTGTTTTTTCTTTAAAAAAAACACCAGCAAAATATATCCCCTAAAAATACAAATTGGAGAAGATAAGGCATATGTATCATTTTCCCTTCGACTAGTGGATACCTGTTCACGATTTGTATACACCCGAATGTGTGGTTATTCCCCATGAAATTAAAACTCTTTATGAAATCACGAAAACGTTTCGACATTAAGTGGCATTTTGCTTGACTCAAACGTTTGATAAACATTGATTATCAGCTGTTTGTATGGGAAACGTGCAGCTTTTTAAAGAAGTGCGAATTTGGTTACAGGAATTTCCTTTATGTGCTTTTTTATATTTACCATGTTTACAAGTTATGTTTTATCTAGCACTGGATAACACTTGTTATTTGGATAAAAATGGTAAGTAGATCTACCTCAATACCATGAATTCACGAAATACATGTCTTTGTCATTGACTGGACACGTGATGGTTTTCGCTTAAACTAATTTGAAAAACAATACAATACGAACTTCTATCAATGGCATCTTTTTGAATAATTGTGCAAGTTTTAGTCGAGTTTATTTGAAGTATATAGAAAAACATTACCAAGATATTTGAGTCTACTCTTGATGCGGATCTTTCAAACCTGACTTTTTGTGATGTTTAAAATTTTGGACAGTTTTTCAATTTTGTTCAATTTTCTTCATTGTTTTTACCCTTTGATACTATAAATCTTTTCAGGTATTGGAGAAGATCCCACCAGCTATTTCCACGAAAATGCTGTTTTAATTTAGTTAGTATTTATAGGAAAGTCGTATTACCTTCATTATTATTTGGCTGTGAGTTATGGAACAACTTAAAAACAAAAAATGTGAACATTCTGAGTAGATTTCAACATTGCATTGTCAAAGACATACAAAATTTCCACAATTCAACAAGAACGGCGAAAGCGAAAGTATGCTCGGATTACAACCAATGCAAGCTGAAATTGATAAAAGAAAACTATATTTCTTTGGATAGCTCTGTTGCATGGATAGTAATCTCCTTCCGAAACAAGTCTTTACTTTACGAATGTTCGAGTATCTTAACCATAACCAGACAAAAATCTTATCCATATTATCCAGAAATACTCCTTAGAAAGATTTCTTCATACATACATAAGTAATACCAGTTTTCCGACCAAAAATATTTGGAAGAATATCGTAAAACAGGCTATTAATTCTCACTACAATTCTTCATGGAAAGATGTTATTTACTCCGATCCAGATTTCACGGACTTCAAGTTTCTCCATACATCTGTGCATTTGGCTTCACTCTGGACATATCCACTTTCAACAAAAGAATTGCAAATGGCTAAGTTCATTGCAAATCTATGGACTCTTGTACCAAATAAGAACATATACCAGTGCATAATCTGCTCGAATCCCTTGACATAAGTAATACCAGTTTTCCGACCAAAAATATTTGGAAGAATATCGTAAAACAGGCTATTAATTCTCACTACAATTCTTCATGGAAAGATGTTATTTACTCCGATCCAGATTTCGCGGACTTCAAGTTTCTCCATACATCTGTGCATTTGGCTTCACTCTGGACTTATCCACTTTCAACAAAAGAAATGCAAGTGGTTAAGTTCATTGCAAATCTATGGACTCTTGTACCAAAAAAGGACATATACCAGTGCATAATCTGCTCGAATCCCTTTACAAACAGTCTCCAACATGCCATAGCGTCGTGTTCTATGACATCTAATGAAAGATCTGAATTTATGTTTGAATTATCAGCAGAATACAGCAATGTTTACACAGATTTTCTTAGTTTAAATGAATACGATTTTCACTTATCTGTTCTTAGGGGTACCCATGACCAAGTATTAGACAAAAATAAGTTTATGTTAAAATGTTTTTCATTTATAGTTTCTTGTATAGCCACTTACAACGACAATGTGTATGAAACACAAACATGAGATTGTTCTCTTTATGTTTTCATACAGCATGCATATACAAACAAACCGTGTATACTTGTTCTATACATATATATATATATATATATATATATATATATATATATATATATATATATATATATATATATATATATATATATATATATATATATATATATATATATATATATATATATATATATATATATATATATATATATATATATATATATATATATATATATATCTTTTTTTACTTCTCATTGATGTATATATGTTGGAATTGAATTTGTGTTGTATTTCAAATCTCCAAATGGAGGAAATAAAGAACGAATGAAAAAAAACCCTTTGATGCTATAAATCTTTTTAGGTATTGGAGAAGATCCCACCAGCTATTACCACGAAAATGCTGTTTTAATTTTTCTTTTGTCTATTTTTGTTAATTTAAATAAAAATCATGTAGATTTTATTCATAATGATGACTTTAAACAAGACGGCGGAATTTCTTGTTGCATCAACTTGCTCGTCAATAATTCACCTCGTTTAAGAAATTGTTCATATGTAGAGCATGCTCTTGCGTATCGAATCAACTGAGATATATATACTCCGTATGCAGGTGATGAAGGTATATTGCTGCATAAGTAAGGGAAGTTGACGATAGAAAAGTTAAAGTCATCACGTTTATTATATAGCTTGGTTGTTAGATTACCATTAGTGTCTTTCTCAAGTAAAATATCCAGGTATGAAACAGTAGTGTCGGATTCTATGGTATCTTTATCTCAAGCTCACCTGGATATATCGTATCGACGTAGGAATGGAAATTACCATTAATTGACAATACGTCATCGATATATCTAAATCTCGAGTTGAAGGCCACAGCAAGTATTTTCTTCTTTTCTCGCAAAAGATTTTGCACAAATTTGCTTCGTATGAATATAAAAATATGTCTGCTAATAACGGAGGGCATTTTGTACCCATGGAAATTCCAATAGATTGTTTGAATACCTGGTCTCCAAAAACCACATAGATATTGTCAATCAGAATCTCAAGCATGTCAACTTCAGAGTACTTATGTGCGCAATCAGAATCTGTTTTAACAAAATAATTTTGCAAATGACCAATGACAAGGTTAGTAAATTTACGAGTTCCATTTTTATTGAAGAAGCAGCTGTCATTGATATCAAAACGCCTGGATTTTAATTTGTCGTGAGGAATTGTGTATTAAGTTGAAAAGTCGTTTTTAAGTTTTTAAGCTGTTGATCTTTGTAAAATCTTGTGATTTCAAATTGTCCAAAAGTTCTTTAGAATTTTAATATCCTCATCTGATTCACACCACTTTTTGAAGATATAGTTGCACAGTACTCTTGATGTTTTTCCTTCACTACTGTCAATATCTTAATGAGGAGTAACGTTAACGAAAGAGGCTTGGTTGAACATTTACTGGAACCTACAATGTATCTTTGTTTGTAAGGATTCTTATGAAGATTCGGAATCCAATATATATAAGGTAGTTCAAGTTCATTTTGGCTCTTTGGAATATTAAAAGTATTCAAAACTGACAGGTGATTTTGAAGGATTTCTTCCTTAGAAAGGGAAATATGAGTATAAGTAGGATTACCACTTGTTGAATTAAATCCAAGTTCTTCTAGAATGCAATTCATATAATGAGCCTTACAAACGAAATTCTGCTCCATATGAATACAAACATAGGTCTGCTAATAACGGGGAGCAATTGGTACCCATGGGAATTCCAATTAATTGGTGGAAAATGAAATATTAAAGCGCTAACATTTTGAAACTTTTTTTTATAAACGATTTTCGGCGGACACTTTGAGGAAGAAAAATGCGCATTTTGATTATATGTCTAACTCAAAAAGATGACGAGCATTATTTACTTGTACATAAATATATAAATATATATGTATATGTACATATATCTTGAAGGTTTTCTATTGCATGCAAATGTGATAAAAACACAATTTAATTCGCCAGTTTATCTTTAGCTTTTATGTTTTTATGACTTTCAAATTTATATTGCATCATTCAAATATTTGTATACCAGATTAAAGTTTGAATCAAGTAGTACTTTGTTACATTGATTTATTGTTTGTAAATACACCTGAGACGGCAGACTTCCTTGAAGAAGGTTGAAGAAGATTACTATAAATTCATGCATTCCAAACTCAATTTTGAACACGTATTAGATTCTGCATTAATCTAAGTCAATTCAAGTTGATTTTCAAGATTTTACATTGAAGACGAATAAGGTTTCCTGGACATATGCAGTCTTAAATGATGATTATAGATTTCGATTTTGTTTTTTTAACAAAAAAATAAGGAAAATAACTTTGTTTTGCTTTGGATGTTAAATCATTGCAAAATTTTCATTATTATTTATTTGAATAACATGGTAATCATTATAAAATCAATTTCACATTTCAAGCGTATCAACACCGACTAAGATTGTCAGCACTTTTCTAAGTTTATCAGCATCGGCATTAAAATGGAGAGTAATTTTCTACGTTTTACAGTAAAGACAGCATATTGTCAGTAATTTTCTAAGTTTGTGAGTAAAAAAATGGGAATGTCGGTACTTTTCTGACTTAGTAGTGAAGTGGTTGGTTGGTTGTATATTGTTTAACGTCCCGCTCGGGAATTTATCACTCATATGGAGACGTCACCGTATGCCGGTGAAGGGCTTCAAATTTAGACCTATACTCAGCACTTGAGGCCATTGAGCAGTGAGGGTTCTATAACGTGCCAACATCTACCACTAGAATACCGTGGCCAATATAATAACAAAGGTCTGTGCTAAACTATTAAAGAATATTCATGTTTACAGTTCAATAAAATGCATTAAAAGCTCATTATACAGAATTTATTGGTAATGTATCGTTTCGTTGTGTAGAGGGGGTATGAAGGCATAAGTAATGAAATTCCTCAAATATTTCAATTGAAATAACAATAATATGGCCATAGCCTTAAAAATATACATATCAAACCTTGGCTAAAGTAGAAAAAATTACTATTAGTCAGAACAATTACTTATCCATGAAATCCTCTTGTATACCTGATTAGGCACACTACATGAAAGTGTAGTGGTCCTGGAGGTGCAGGACATCCCTAATCCAAGGCTTTTGTAATTTCCAGGAAAACACCATTACAAATTCAATCAATTTCATTATCATTTTTAGCAGATCATTATTAATATTACCCATTTTAATTATCAATAATATATTTCTGGTATTTGTTTAAAATGAAATGTGTGACCGATAAGTAAATTAGCAGAAATTGGAGTTAAATGTTTAATCAATTATTAAATACAATTTTTATAATAGGGGAAACTATAAAACACAATAAATAATACCTGTAGTGATCGACAAACAATTGGCGGCATAAATCGAAGGTATTTACAACGCTTGAATACGTATACGTTGCTCTCTGCTCAATATGTTTGGATATTCTCAAGCAGATATGACACCTTTGAGATTCAGCTTTGGATACCTGTCACTTATCCATATTTCCTATGCATATTCACAAGAATGGGAGGTTCTGTTCTTTATTTAGGTGCTTTTAAGGAAGTAAAATAGGTTCAATTCTGAATCAGAAAGATTTTAGCAATAGCTAAGCTCCACCTCCTATTTCATGGTCATTAGTGACCTGTTAGATCTCCTTCCCTAAATCTGGGGCCCCTGTAGTTTAATTACTGATAGCCTCTGTGTGGCTAGTGAAGAATTCCCCAAGTGGTCACAGTGATTTATTGCTCCTTTCAGTAGCAGGCAGTTACCGACCAAATCAGAAGCTTCAATAACGGCACATTCACATGTGTTAGTGTTTATGTTTGATTATTGTTAAATAATTAGAAAACCATTTAATAATCAGCAAGAATTTTTCATGCATTATAAAGCAGTATTAAGCATTGTTTTCGTAGCCAAAAATCTCAAAATTGACAAAAATCTTGAAAAAAAACCAAATTGGTGTATCCTTAAGTTGTTGACAGGTCATGGAACTTTTTACTATCTGAAATGTTAAAGATGATAATGTTTATAGTTTTTCCATCCTTTTTTTTTTCATTTTTGTACATTTCCATTAATTTTTCTTAAAGTGCCCAACCAATTTTATTTGGAAGCATTTTTGTCCCAATATAAATAAATGTATAAGCTAAATTCTAGTTTTAACTTTAGTTTCAGGTGATTGTTAGTTATGATGAATAGTTTTTTCATAAGTACGAAAAATCTCCAAGGTCAAGGTCAAAATGTCAAATTTGGTGGTACCCCAAAAAATGTCTTATTATAAGGAATACACATGTGAAATATGAAAGTCATACCCATTATAAAAAACTATTTCGGAAAAAGGGGGGGGGTCCTCTACCTACATATCCACAAAAATACTACTAAATTAATAACTAGATAATTCTTTAAGATGTATATAGGACAATTAAAATATGCCATAAACTGCTTGACTGACAATATATTTGCATTTACATTAAGAACGCTAACTCTTGATTCCCGCCTAATTTTCCACCCATTTATTTCAACCTTAAGGTGTAATATCCCTCTGATAAGAGAGATAACTTTCTGAAGACAATTTTGATAAGAGAATTAACTCTCCGAAGACGTTTTCCACGAAATTCAATAAGTTATCATGTTAGATTTTACAGATTTCATTTATCAGAACAGCTTTCTAATCCAATTTTATCGAATCTGTTCAATTGTACAAATGCCGATTTCTAGTTTCTATTACCAATTTTTTTTTATTAATTATTTAGTTTACTTCCAACATTTATACCTAGTTCGAATGAAAAATTGACATATTTCTATCTCTTAACCACTGGCCTTCAGATAGCTTTGGTCTGACCGACATGTATAATTTTTTTTTGTACATGTCAGTCAGAACAAAGCGTTCTGAAGGCTTGTGTTCTTAACGTATGATTAATTTTATTGTTATAAAAATTTAATATGCAAAATTGTTTATAACCATGTAATTAATATTTTGTTTCATAGAAAAAAATATTTTCAAGAGCGCTAAGAAAGATAACTCTTGTTATTTTATAAGCACAGAAAACAATCAGATATCCTGATTTAAAAAGCTAGTTCTTTAAATAGAAAGGGGGGATATTAGACAATATTCTTCCTTGATGGTGAGTTTCAATAAACACAATTGATATTATATCACTTTATTATTAAGAACTTAAGCCAAAATCTGCATGATTTGGCCCTGTCAATTCCTGAAAATCAAACTTCATTATTAAGCAGCGAAACGTAGGCCAACTTTTTACTAGATGTTAAACCTTTGGTCTCCGTCTTGATTTTTGGGAAGGAAACAGCACGTGCCGTATTATAAACATCAAAACCGGATGCGGTAATGCTAAAATACCAAGTTTCAAAGAAATTTAGACCTTTTTACAGCGATTTTTTTGTAGGCGCCAACCTTGAACCATGATGAGCTTATTATAAGGAATACACATGTGAAATATGAAAGTCATACCCATTATAAAAAACTATTTCGGAAAAAAAGGGGGGGGGGTCCTCTACCTACATATCCAAAAAAATACTACTAAATTAATAACTAGATAATTCTTTAAGATGTATATAGGACAATTAAAATATGCCATAAACTGCTTGACTGACAATATAATGCATTTACATTAAGAACGCTAACTCTTGATTCCCGCCTAATTTTCCACCCATTTATTTCAACCTTAAGGTGTAATATCCCTCTGATAAGAGAGATAACTTTCTGAAGACAATTTTGATAAGAGAATTAATCTCCGAAGACGTTTTCCACGAAATTCAATAAGTTATCATCATGATGTTAGATTTTACAGATTTCATTTATCAGAAAAGCTTTCTAATCCAATTTTATCGAATCTGTTCAATTGTACAAATGCTGATTTCTAGTTTCTATTACCAATTTTTTTTTTTATTAATTATTTATAATAGTTTACTTCCAACATTTATACCTAGTTCGAATGAAAATTGACATATTTCTATCTCTTAACCACTGGCCTTCAGATCGCTTTGGTCTGACCGACATGTATAATTCTTTTTTGTACATGTCAGTCAAATCAAAGCGTTCTGAAGGCTAGTGTTCTTAACGTATAATTAATTTTATTGTTATAAAAATTTAATATCCAAAATTGTTTATAACCATGTAATTAATATTTTGTTTCATAGTTTCATTTCAAGAGCGCTAAGAAAGATAACTCTTGTTATTTTATAAGCACAGAAAACAATCAGATATCCTGATTTAAAAAGCTAGTTCATTAAATAGAAAGGGGGGATATTAGACAATATTCTTCCTTGATGGTGAGTTTCAATAAACACAATTGATATTATATCACTTTATTATTAAATTTCTCATCTATTATTTTGTTGTTTATAGTCAGGTTAGGGCGGATCCGATGTGAAGAGAATTTTTTACGTTTTGAATTCGAAAATATTTACAAAACATTTTTTAAACGTTGTTTACACAGGCACCCGACGTTACTTATTTTTCTTTCAATAAAAACAATATACCAATATTAGGTACGGAAAATTTTTCTTATTTAAAGAAAAATAAGTAACGTCAGGTGCATGTGGTTGTTTATATGCGTAAGTATGCCGTCTTTTAAAAAAAATATCACAGTGAATAAAATGCTCTCTCTCTCTCTCTCTCTCTAGATGTATATATACATATATAATAAATGGAAGTCATAAGAATTAACGCTTGCGGCTTTTGCAAATAAAATTGCTTATAGTGCATATAGACGTATTATTTGTATTCTTTTAAGTTATTTTACATGCAACTTTTCTCTACACGGCTTTCTTCATGTTTCCCGCCTGTTTTCGCCATTTCCTCATATTCCGTTCTGTGCAATATTCAGTACAAACCGGGGTAGGGGAAGTGCTAAAAATTTTTGATTATGATTGATTTTAAGATATTTAGGTTAACGTAACAAATACTTTTGATAAAACAAAGACATACAAAAAGGGGGAGGTATATAGGAGACATAGAGAGGGTTGGAGGATGAGAATTTTGTTTGAAACTTAGTTGGTCCTTTTACATGTAAAATAAAATATTGATATATAGAATACGTGGGTTATGGTTACTAGACAATTTGAAATTGATCATATGCTGCTATTTTTCTTGGGCAGGAATGCCTGTATTTGATAGTCACTTGGAGGTTCTTTTTTCTTTTTGTCGGTAGACCGGAGTTCAGGTATAATTATAATCAAATCATGTTATGATAATTCACAAGGATATGATATATATTATATATAAAATATATATTTTTAGAAATGATATGTCATGCAATGAAAAATAATTATAAATTGCACCATGTTCTTTTTAGATTGTTTTTTTTTACCTGTGTGATATCAGGAACAGCACGGCTTCGTGCTGTTGGTCTTTGTAGTCTTCTTTTAACTGAATTAAGGAGCTCTACTATCTCCTGTCTCGGCAAACGGTACCTAGCTATTGTGTCAAAATCGGACAAATTGTCTAAAGGATTTGTCCGATCTCTGAATTTCCGTGGTCGCGGGGGTTTCCTTCTTCTCTCGCTTGCAGCAGACATAATCATAAAGGTTGCAACCATATTGGAATCGTAACCATAGCAATATAAGCCTTACGTCTGCTCAAGACTAGACGTAAACTTACGACAAGAATATGACGTAACGTCAATCGTACGATTTTTTGTGAATTGGCAAAATCTTACGAAAAAATCTTACGACTGTCTTACGACTACGATTAGTCGTAAGATTTTTTGTGAATAGATGTCCTGGACTTCCAATCATATATTGGAATTCCTGTGGGTACCAATAATGCAGAATTTGTGCAAATTCTTCAATCTGCTTGAAAAGAAGAAAAAAAATTGCTGTGGCCTTTAACTCGATATTTATATATATTTACGACGTATTGTCAATTAACAATTGTAATTTCCATTCCTACGTCGATACGATATATCCTGGAGAGCTTGAGATAAAAGATACCACAGAGTTTGAAACGTCTGGTGCATATTTCGATATTTTATTTGAATTTGACGATAATGTTAATCTCCTAACCAATTAAGCTCAATGATACACGTGATAAATTTTCTATCATCAACTTCCCTTACGTAAGCAGCAATATGCCTTCATCACTTCATATTGCGTTTGCATGTTTCAGTTGATTCGATACTCAAGAGCATGCTCTACGTTTGAACAATTTCTAAAACGATTTAGATTATTGACAAGCAAGTTGATGAAACAGGAATATCAGCAGTCTCGTTTAAAGTCATCATTTCGTTAGTGCTATGGTTAATACAATGACATTGACAGTAAATACATTTTATCATTGAGTCAAATGCTGACTTACGTTTTTCATACTAACTGTTAGTCCATTATGTATGCCCTGTTCAAAGGGAGAGTTTGATTCTAATTAAACGTAAGTTACTGCGAATTAGCGTTCACTCGGAAATCTAATGCATGAACTCCGTGTGAACTCTAGGCGAATCTAATTCGAATTAAATTTTGACGCGTATGTAGGGCCAGAATTGAGTCACAGGACACATGTTGGTTATTAAATTTGGGTATCATCTATGATATATTTGGTTAAAAAATCCGGGGAAAGCATGTTAATCACTAAATCTATACCTGTAGCCACTAAGATTATTATATCAAATGGATGGCTCTGCATACATGACTTGATTTACCAGTGACGACGTAATAGCATTACTGAATAGCCTATTTGTAGAAATAAAAGTTTAATTCGAATTGGTTTACTTTGCTTAAGCTGTAGTGTGACTGCAATTTAATTCATATTATCAATTCGCATTGGTTTACTTCGCATTAATTTACTGCCTTCGTGTCGACAGGGTATTATACACTGAATTGACGACGGACTGGTGTGATCAGTCGGTAGGGGATGCTCACTCCTCCATGGCACCTGATCCCATCTCTGATGTTTGGAAGGTTAGCTTTGTTTCTATTTTTCCTTTTCCCTATGTTTTCTCTGCTCATATTTTGTATTCTTTTACGAACTTTTGATTTTGTATACTCTTCAATAAATTTCCTTCTATATTTTCTGCTCAGGACAGAAATCCATTTTATGTGTGTTGGTGCTTATTAAGCAGGGAGAACAAGGAAACAATATTATATTGATACTGATTGTATTAAACAATTTACTGTGAAAAACGAAGAAGGAAATGACTAGAAGGATGGATAAAATATAGTTTTAATATTATTTGGTTTTCCATTCCATGATAAGATTTTCTTCAAATACAGAAAAGTTGTATAGTTTTGTACTTTAATCAATTATATATATTTTTTTCTGAATACAGTCTTTTGTATCAAATACATGGCCTATTCAGTGAGTGTTAAAGTTTTACACATTTGGTAGGGATGTCAAATCGGTCAATATTTGACAATCGGTTACTCGAACGTTTTTTTCTCCCGACGAGCCCTAACAAAAAAATACTATAGTTAACTATAGTTATAACTTTGACACTTTGAAAACTTTGATTTACTATAGTGATAACTTTGACACTTTGGAAAACTTTGATGAAAACTTTGACAATTTGAAAAATATTGGCGAAAACTTTGACACTTTGAAAAAATTTGGAGAAGACTTTGACATTTTGAAAAACTTTGATAAAAACTTTGACACTTTGAAAACTTTGGCGAAAACTTTGACACTTTGAAAAACTTTGCCGAAAACTTTGACACTTTGAAAAACTTTATCGAAAACTTTGATACTTCGAAAATCTTTATCAAAAACTTTGACACTATGAAAAACTTTATCGAAAACTTGGATACCTTAACACTTTGAAAAACTTTATCGAATACTTTGACACTTTGAAAAACTTTATCGAAAACTTTGACACCTTGAAAAACTTTATCGAAAACTTTGACACTTGGAAAAACTTTATCAAAAACTTGGATACTTTAACACTTCGAAAAACGTTATCTAAAACTTTGACACTTTGAAAAAGTTTATCGAAAACTTTGACACTTTAAAAAACTTTATCGAAAACTTTGACACTTTGAAAAATTTTATAGGAAACTTTGATACTTTGATAAACTTTATCGAAAACTTTGACACTTTGAAAAAAATTGATGAAAACTTTGACACTTTGGAAAACTAAGACGAAAACTTTGGCACTTTGAAAAAACTTTAGCGAAAACTTTGACACTTTGAAAAACTTTGGCGACAATTTTGACACTTTGAAAATCTGTGGCGAAAACTTTGACACTTTGAAAAACTTTGACACTTTGAAAAACGTTGGCGAAAACTTTGACACTTTGAAAAACTTTGACTAAAACTTTGACACTTTGATTTACTATAGTTAATTATAGTAAACTATAGTTACTATAGTTTACTTTAGAATTTTTTTGTTAGGGAGTATCCGGATACTCGGTAAAATTGTAAATATTTGTACAAGTCTGTTAATTTTCTTAAACTTGGCTAAGCTTTGTTAATCCCAAATGCTGTTTTTATTACGTTTTAGAGCATGATTTAAAACATTGAGTCCAACGAAATGATTCATTGTACTTAATCTATTTATTTAAAAAATACACACACACGAAAGGCATCAATTTGATACACAAATAATTACAAATGCTTTATTTGGGAAGACGCTTTAATCAATCTGCTATACCTCTATGTAATGATCGCACTAACGAAACAGAAGGAACGGACATTGT
Source organism: Saccostrea glomerata (assembly GCA_003671525.1). Classification (NCBI taxonomy): domain Eukaryota; kingdom Metazoa; phylum Mollusca; class Bivalvia; order Ostreida; family Ostreidae; genus Saccostrea; species Saccostrea glomerata. The sequence goes on from PRKT01000711.1 coordinate 252,050, forward strand.
TAGGACCGCTTGTCTTTTATTATTATTTCATATCCCATATACGTTAAATCCACTCCGCCTAGCTGACTTTAAACATTTTTTAATCTTCAATTACATGTATTACCAAAATATTTCTTTACATTTTTAAGTAGCGGTATACCTACGCATGTCAGATTTGGGGAGCGTTTACCAAATAATTTAAAAATAATTTAAAGATAACAGAACAGACTTAAAAGATCCTCAATGAAAACAAATCATTGAAGCCATCCAAAAATTAAGGACCTCAAAAGGTGAGAAAAGCAGGAAACTGGTCACTAACTACTGTATATATACAACCACTGGCGATAACGGTTGTTTTACAGGTGAAGGCGACGGTACTCTTATTATTGTATGCACATTTAAGTGAATATTTGATAATTTTTTTGATAAATATTTGTACTTTGGAATAAGAAAAAATACACATCCGAGAAACCGAGTACCAGCTTTAGTATTCGATACCCGGACGTTCGATCGAGTTCCCGGTTACCCGGGTACTCGTTGACATCTCTAACATTTGGGTATGTACCTTATTTACAATTGTATAAGTAGAATATAGAGATAACAAACAGTATTCAATATCAAAGTCCATAAAACAATCAAAATTGGAGCAGAGCAAACACGGACCTCCGAGACATTAGAGGTGTGATAAGGCCCATGGAGGAGTGAGAATGTAAAGATCAATATGATAAATACGTATTTATAAACCAATACCTTATTACCTATTAATATTTATTACTCCCCACCTTTTCCAAAAAGTCAATTTCACTTGTGGATATGGAGTGGGCCCAGGACCCCCAACCTCACCCCTTTTGTGCCCAAAATGTACATAGGACTTAAAAAATAATTTATTTTTTGGTGTGTACTCTTCCTTTCCCCCCAAATGCCTGTTCCCCTTTTCAAAATTCTTGGATCTGCCACTGAATTCATCATTAAAATGTGCATATTCGCTGTTTTATCCTTTACAGAAGTAAAATAAGAGCATCTGAAGTACAATATCCATAACATAAAATCGCAGGTGTAAAATAAAGTCAAATAATAAAAATTAAGATTATTCAAAAAGGGGGTTGGGGTTGAAGGTATATATACTTATACTTCATGCTGCATCCTTTTATTAGCCTGTAGGTTGTTAGTAGAAACTAAAATATATTTTCTGTTGGTAGTGATGATCAATTCAATTCCCAACGTGATCTATATAATCTAGACTTTTTTTCACAGCACATTTATTACAATTGACATCATTTTAAAGACTGCATAATTATACAAAAAAATATAAATATTCAGATACATGTACAACTAATGTTCAATCATAATTGCAATTAATAACCACACTTAATTCCAAACACACATAAACAATACAAATACATCATAATAATTTATGCATGATCAATAAATTTATAATGTACTATTATAAAATTTTCATTGTTTTATAAAAAAAAAAAGATTCCTTTTCGTTTTCATTTTTTTTCAACTCTTCAAGGTTACTAATTTTGAGATTGATTAAATATTTGATGATTCATGACATTATGAACCGGGACGCTTCACACTTGCATATTTCATGAAGTGTGTAAATGCGTCATAAGTGCGTCATAATAAAAATGCTGGCTTGAAGCGTTGTAGTTCATGTACCTCATAAATTTTCAGAAATAAATTCATTTCTTATATTAACATTATTTTTCTGATGAGTTTACGCCATTTAACTGTCATATTTGATATATAGACCCGAGCTTTAGATTGCATCGCCTTCTTGGCCACAGATTTCCAAGATACCACACTATGATTATATCAAATTAGGTTGATATAAAAAACATGGAGACAAAGTAAAGAGTTCAAGCTCAAAAATCTAATAAATAATACAAAACTGGAAAAGAGCAACCAGGGAAAAAAATCAGAGGCCATGGAAAAGTGAATATCCCTGCCGATCGGCACAACTGCGGTGTGCATCTTGTCATGATCGGGAAATAATGGAAAAAATTCTTTGACAATTCAAAGCGTATAAAATGGCCTTACAATCAGTAATCTGTCAAAAACGGTGCTTCTCTGGTCAAAAATTCTCGAGAGGGACGTTAAACAATATACAATCAATCAATCTCTTGTTGAAGGAGGCAAAATTCTATCGCTCTGAAGGACCAAGGGGCTTTCTTTTATTTGGTAGTTCTATAGAACCATAAACTTACTTATCAAAGGGAGTTCCACACTGTTACTGGTCCGGGGTGGATCCACACAAGAGTCGAACCTATGGGCTTCTGTTATGTTTCTGGTCCTAGTTTACTCAAAAGTATACATTTTCTTTTTTTGTTTTATATAATACCTGAGTCTACGTGGGACCAAGAATTAGATGGTGTCGATCGGTTTTACTTTATAGCATGTATCGATGCTATTGCTGGCTCGAGCTCCGTGCTATTACTAGTAGTAGTAGGTTCTATGCTGTAATTGGATCTAAGAAGTTCCACTCTGTACATTTTTTTAGCTTGTGCATGGTGGTTCCACATAACTATTGGGCAGAGAAGATTTTGTGCTGTTACTTGTTCTAAGTGGTCGATCCAAACTTTTACTAGCCCTGAGAGACCTCATATCATTACTCGCCTGTGGAAACTCCACACTTTTACTTGTCGAACGATTCTTTGGGGTGTTAGTTTTTCCTGACTCTATCTTACTACGACTCGGTAGTTGCTCCACGAAATTTATGACCGGACAAGTCACTGTGTTGCTGCCGGTTGTAAGTATATCTGAACTGATTGTACGCGACTCTGTTGTATCTATAGGCGTGGGAGGCTTAGTGCCACTGCTGGACTTAAGTGACTCCAGATCTTTACTCGTGGAAGCAGGCGCTAGGTCATTTATGGTGGGTGGCTTAAACTTGTTACTGATCCCTAGTCGGTTAAGGCTATAACTGGTTGTAGGTGCCTCCACCCTGTTACTGGACCTGAACCAGGGAAGGAATCTAGAGAGAGTTCGCCGAATGTCTGGAATCTTGTAGGCGTAAAGGAAGGGGTTGATTAGACTATTCAAATAAAGAGGCGTGGCCACATACATCAGATATTCGCCTTGTTTGTTATAGCTCAAGTTGTGAAAATGATGAGTCGTTGCCAAATACACGTATATACCTTAAAATAAAAATATTTTATTAATCATCATTTAAACAATAATTTGAAATGTACATTTTCTAGCACAAGTTTTTAACATTTTTAAAGAAAATCTTAAATCCTATATTTGTACCTATAGTTTTATTGATCTCTAACTGACATGAGAAGTATCTAAGCACATTTTCTGTCTAATCTGTTTCTACGTATGTTCGAATTCGTCTTAAAAATTTTCACTTTCATCCAAACTTACCAGATAGCATCTTCGGATTTAATCATGTTAAAATGAAGGTGTACATCTCTTTACAAGAGAAGACATTTAAGAACCATTAAAATATAATGGCATCTATAAAAAAAAAAAGTCGGTCCCTTAAGATTTATTGGGAAAAATCACATTCGAGTTAGCTGAAATAAACATGACGTGGTGTGTTTTAAAGTTTGTTCAAAAATGAGCCCAGGGAATTGAATGGTGTGAAATAAGAGAATCCAATGTTTATTTTAAAATAGGAAATTTTCTTCAAAAATATATTATGCTCAAAAACAAAAGAGCCAATGCAATTCTTACTGACATGATGGATTGTTATGTAATGTATATTCAATTTTATACAATAATGACCTCTAAGAAAACTATGGCAACAGCACTAATGAACTCATCATTTAGCAAGTTCTTTTGTCGATATGATGATCTTCCCAGCAAATGCAAATTGTTATTTATTCATATTGATCTACGTCTCTGATAAATAAATGTTATTTTTTTCTAAACATGCTGTATTGTCCACGAGTTTTTCCGATCATGAGGGGCACAAAATGGAAAGGCTTAATCCTCCATGGCACCCGATCCAGTCTCTGATGAATATAGACGAGCGCAGAACGGGAACTTTCAAAACTGATTTCATTTATTAACTTAAATACTTATTGAAATAACACAGTATAATCAGCTCTGTGTTGAATTAAGTTTGGTTCCAATGATGGACAGACATGCATAATATGACAAATACATAGTATGTGCACTGAATGTAGGTCATAAACAAATTCTAATATTGCAAAAAATACTCTGGGTGAAATTCAAAAATAAGATGTTAATTGAATCAGACTGCATACTTTGTACTTTCTGAAAGTCCTGCTTCTTTAAATAGAATTCGCATTTTATTAGTTAAAATTTTACGTAAATTGGCTCATGTCCAAATATGTTTGACCTTTACCAAGTGCATGTGTATTGTGCACTTATTTAGCCGCGCTATAGATTTAACCAAAGCAGCAACACTTTTCAAATTAAGAAAAATATCTTCATTTATATCAAAAATAATTAAGATGTATTAATTGTATGCCCTGGGTTGCTGAATTCTACCTAGGTCTACTAGATTTTTAACATACTAAAATAGAAATCGATTTGCCACTGGAATATTTCCATACTGTGTAAAAGTGTTTTTTTTCAAAAACTAGATAAATCACCAAACCTAAGATTAAAAAAAAAAGATGTTGATAATCGTACGTATTTATAAAAACTATACATATATATTATTATAACAGTAACTTGATCCGAAGGGTCGTATCATGTCGAGTTGACAGGCGCGGATCATCAGATCTAACGAGACGCGAAGCGTCGAGTTTGATCTGATGATCCGCGCCTGTCAACGAGACGTGATACGGCTCTTCGGATCAAGTTACTGTTATAATGATAAATTTATTATATACCCCCTTATAACTAGCTAAATATAGCAGAATAAAACATTAGAGATCAATTGTATAATATTTATCAATAAAACAAAGCATAATAACAAGGGACTTTTTAACGCGCAAGAAAAATAACGTCATGTTTTTGCGTACTACGTCATCAGTTTCAGAGAGTGGTGATATGGATTCAGAAAACCACAGTGTGGTGATCCGGAAAATCGGATCAAACTCTGTAAAATTAACAGTAACAAAAACAAGGAAATTGATGGGTATATAATAAAGTATATTACAGAACATCATGCTTTTCAAGTAAACTATTTTTTTTTTCATTTTTCAGACAATTTGATCGGTCACTTTCCATTCATTCAAAACGTCTTGTGATGTATATAATTTTTTGTCTATGACTTTTAAACTGTGCTATGATTTAAATAACGAATATCTTTAAAGCAATCTCAAGGGATATTTTTTTGTCTCTATATTTGATTGAAAAGAGCATTTTTATAAAATCACTGGCAAATGGCCAATTGATTTTAGTCCAATTTCATTATCTATTTCATTACTTAAACAAGAAAATCTGTATCATTGTTTATGAAAGATCGTTACATATTTAGTTTGCATTATAAAAAATAAATAATTCATCGTTTAACATCAGTTCTAAAAATTCAAGATAATGTTGACCATAAAATTCATTGTGAATATGCGAATATTATCTTAATGTCACACTTAAATTGCACTTTTCTTTAAAATCGAAGCTGGTAATCAAAAAAAAATTTGTTTTTATCAACTTCAACAATATCTAAAGATATTTGCCTAGATTGGTTGTCATACCAGTGATTTTACAAAATGCCGTTTTCAATTAAATATATAGAGAAAAAAAATTATCTTCACTTTTGGCGTTAATTTGCATGCTGTGAACGTCCTCACATTGGTTTATACTGTCATCTGATCTTAAATACTGTTCGATTTCTCTACATATGTCATTCTCATGAAAAAAAAAAACACCATTAGACATTAAAAGGACAGATATTTAAGTTTATGACATTTTCACACAGTGAGTTTAACGTTAAATAAGAATTATTTGCTTCACATTACAGCAACCATGGATACAATATGACGTTTTAAATTAATTTTTATGCTACCTTATTACTTGTGTTTAAAAGTACTCTGTCAACTAATTATAATTGTGTTTGTTTTAAAACGACATAACGTAAATAAGATAAAACAATAAAGAATTTTGTTGTTCTGATCACCAAGAATTATTGAATTTCTTATAATTCTGTGTTAGTATTAAACTTTATATTGAACCCTAGCTTCTTGATTACAGTAAGATATCATACAAAGATAAAATAAAAGCTTGAATATGTTTTGGATTTCTAATGCCTGAATTTTATACTAGCTATTTCCATTGCACAGCTATTTTAGCGAAAAGAACTATACACGCTAACTCTTGATTCCCGCCTACATTTACAACCATTCAAATCAATATCGATGACAGTTTTACTATAAAATCTTTTTCAAATACAAAGAACAGTTTAATGGTAATGGATAAATTATTTGAAACTAGTGCTAAATATTAAAACTTTTTATATCTTATTTCAGCTCTTGAAATAAGTGGGGTGGACAATTTTTTTTTTCATTGAAATCGGGCGCTCAAGCATATTTGTATTCTGAAATAGTCTTGGATATGAATAATTTTCTTAATTTTTTTATTTTGTTTTATACACATAAGACTAAGCATAAATACTAGAAAAATACAATGTTTCCGCTGTAAAGCACTTTGAGATTGCTGAAAAAAAAATTGTCGTTTTTTTTTCTATAAACAAGTGTCCCCTCCCCCGAAAACAAAAAAAGCTTTTGTATGAAGAGGGAAAATTGTTTCACCGGCGTTGGGGGTGGAGATGTTTTAAAAAATTTTCCGCTTTCCATTTATTTCTACAATGGATAACATGAGTTCTGCAAAAATTGAAGAGTTATCTCTCGCTATTTTCTGAAATAAGAAATGTTTTTATGAAAATCCATAAACATATCAATATCAAAAATGATTCGAATATCTTAACTCTTGGGAATAGAATTTGAGGTAGGCGGGAGAACAATACCATCGTTCGCAGTTTTTTATTACGATTTGAAATGTCCTTACAAAAGACTTAGAAAAAATGTTTCCTAGGCATATTTAAATCTTTTTTCGATATTGTCACTATAGCAGCCATAAAAAGATGAAGATTAGTGAAATTTTTACATAAATTTGTTCTCGTTTATGGAACTGGATCCTGGACAAACAGCTAGGACATTTAAGTCACTGTAATATTTTTTTCTCCCTATATATTGTAATTCTCACGGAGGAGGGGTTTAAAGCAGTTTAAACTGTAATTGAGATATGGGAGTAAAATCATATAAATGTGCCATGACAGCACATTTCTCGTCAAAACAGGCCTATATGCAAGTCTTAAAAACAGTCCTTTTAATTATAATTTATATAAGAAAAGATGCAATCATACGTTTAGTTTTTAATCTTAAATGAATTTGATCATTGAGTATACAATTATTTTTTTTATCAGCAAACTCAATTTAACATCATTAAAACAAATGCTGACTTTGTCATACTAATTGTTAGGCCACATATTAAAACACTGAAATATCGATGGATTTTCCCTATCATGACAAGGCAAACACGGCGGGTGTGACCTGTCAGCAGGGGATGCTCACTCTTCCATGGAGCCTGATCTCACCTCCGATGTTCTGGAGGTCTGTGTTAACTCTGCTCCAATTTTATATTGTTTAGTTCGCTTTGGACTTCGACAAGGATTCGCGAATATTCTAGAGATTTGAACGTTGTGGATTTCTAATGAATCCTAGCCTCTAGAGAATTTTCCACCCACATTGAGACGACGCCATTCGCTAGAGGAAACTGTTATTTTTCCCTATATTTGGCACTTAGGGCCATTGAGAAGTGAGGGATCTTTTTTTATTCTGCAACTACCCCTTGCATTGACCTAAAAAGGTAACCTAAAAACCAAAGCTTTATCCGTTCACTGCCCTAATAAAGCCTCGTGCATGTATTCCGACGTTCTAAATCATTGTGACGTCATGTATATTGCAATGTTTATGCCATGGCGTCATACTTTCAACAGCAGAGATGTGCCTAATTCTGTCGAAAATAGCTAGTTTTGGGCATTCAAATGTAAAGAATATGTTGCAGAATAAACAAAATACATGATACTGTCTTGAAATATAAGCGATATTTGGGCTCGGGTCGAAAACGTAAGAGAACTCGGCAGGCCTTGCCCTCTAGCATGTTTTCTTACCCTTGCCCAAATATCGCTTATTTTCCACGACAGTAACCAGGTATTTTATATTTTTGGTATGACACATGAACTCGGTGACTTCCTTTTCGTACTTAATGCATTTCGTTGGTAATTTAGTTAGTAATATTTTATTGTTAGGTTATACGTACTTTGTCTTTTAGCAAGTTAATCTTTGTCAATTATTAATCATAACATACCAACAGGAATGCTGGTTAAAAAGTTTATCCCCACCATTGTGAAAATGGCCCGGCTCGGCTTCACGATGTGATTGATGATCGCTCTCTGTGGAACCTGAACCCGGGTTTGACCATGCGTCATGACCTCCGACCTCCATCCTTGTGATACAGCAATTATAAAAATGTGAATGTACATGAAGAGTTGTATCAGCATGGCAAAGAAAATTGTCAAACAATAACCTATCAAATATTGTTCCTTCAGTATAACGAAATAACTACATATATCCAAGATTATGACGTCAGGAATCCAAAGTAAAAATGGCGTCACAATAAGAATGCTCGATATTGTCCAAATGATACAAAGGTAGATTTTAACATGAAATTCATTCATAAAAGTTGTATACCGGAGTGGACAAACAATTTTGACGTATCGATCACAAGTTACACCCAGTAGAATAAAAACTGACGCAAAAATGGCACTGTTAACGGCAGACAAGCGGAAAATGCACTCGTAGAAAATCTGATGTTGAATTAAGTTAAAGATCACATTGGCTACGATCAGGGCTCCAGTAAGTCCATCGGACACGGCCAAATTTGCGATGAAATAACAAGTGTT